>OY855907.1:15101016-15676016 GCA_963693305.1 Meandrina meandrites | reverse complement strand
TTTAACAGGTTCATGGTTTGAGCGACCCAGCAGTGGCACCTAACTGTCCAAGCGTCTGTCGACTGCCCCTCCCCCGCCCCCCCCCCCCCCCCCCCCCCCTTCTCCATGTCATTGCACGGAACGATACGCCTCCCTTGGTTCTCAGCCGTTTGAATGACTTGCTAACTCTCGTTAGCGTGTAATTCTACTGCGCTTTAAATGAAGAAGTCGACCAGCGAATGAAGTTCGTGCATTCCACAGGTTGTGAGATGCGGCAAGGTGTTTAACTAAAGCATTGAATATTTTAATGACTGGAAACAAACGTAATCACTGGCAAACGACTGTTCGCTGGGGCGGGAAAATTGGAGTATACCAAATCAAACACAGTAGGTAGCAGCTCTCGTAAGCTTGTTATTCTACTGGTCCTCTTATGTTGCAGGCTGCTATTGTTTTGTTGACTAGGGGCATTGCATGAAGTGTTGTTTGTTTGTTGTTTGTTTTGTTTTTTGCTCGCTCGAAGGGCTAGGCCATTAATTCATGTCAGACCTTGCGACGGGTGAGCTGCCATCTGATCCGCATGCATGGCAATGAGACTTCTTTAGAGCTAAGTGTACATTCAGTTTAATATATAGTATAAATACATTCATACATTGGATTTTCCGATCGCAAAATCCGGACTAAAATAATATTAAAATAGTAGCTTACGCTTAATCAATGCTAGCTGCCCTATTAATGCTAACTGGTTTCCAACCCCGTCGTATTGACAACACTTGAATTTCTTAAATAATTGGACATTGTAATAAATACTTTGAAAATCTACATTGAGAACAGTATTATTATTATTATTATTATAATAACGTGATGAATACTTTGAAATCAGCATGTTATATTTTTTTGTATAAAACTGTTTATTATATTGAGTGCACAAGGTGGTTCTAACTTTTAAGTGTATAGACGAAGCCCTAGTTAGTGACCATTAAATGCAATGAGCAGTTCGTTCGCCATCTACCGTTTACTATGGTGTGAAACGTGTGTAATGTTTTATCTGTAGATGAAATCCTAGTGAATGACCATTCATATGAAAGCTATTAAGCAGTTACTTCACGTTGTCGGGTCTAATTTTTATATTTTATCAAATTAAAGCTGGGATTTTCTGTTTTCCAATTCTAACATTTAGTTTGTTGCTTAAAAGAGTGAAGAGCGAAGCTACACATGATTCATCCCTGTTTTGCCATCCCAGTTTGCTCGATTTCCACTTCTTCGCAAAGGCGCTCGATTTTCTCTTTAAATGCGCGGATTATTTCAGGTCGCTTGGCCTTGAACGTGGGCGTAAGCAATCCGTTTTCAATGCTAAACATCTCAGGATGAAGATAGATTTTCTTCACCTAAAAATAACAAAAACAACACATTAAAATACGATAAGGTGACCGTGGCTGAAAAAAACATCATGAGCTGAGCACCCGGGGGTGGGGGACTTTCATATAGAGTTCACAGGGGTGATCGTTGGTAATTGTAAAGGAACCCCTAAAGGTACCAGATTCACCTTTTGTGGGCGTGGTTCGAGTTCATGCATTTTTACCCCTATTCTTTCCGAGAAGCCATTTCTGTCATATGGCACTGATATACGACTTATCAGAAGCCATTTTCGATTGAAATACATTAGTCTTCACCAAACTATGGATTTTATCCCCTGAAAATACGAGAATCACTCCCGCCCTTTTATTTGGGAGTTCCCATATCTCAGGATTGAAGACCGTCCGATTTTGTTATTTACTTGTTCAATTACTGTATAAATTTTACATTATTTTGAACTTAGAAAAACTGAATAGATTTGACTCAAACCTGCTCCAAAGAGTTCAGTCCACCTTCTCTCCCCTTTGCCAAGATATCTTGAAATATGACTTTGTGTACAATCTGAAAAAAAAGTTAAAATAATTTGTTTAGATGATGCCGTATTTCAGGCCTATTCACTGTTTTAAAACTTCATGACCATTGCCATTGTCTGTTTCACTTATCTCAATGAGACGGTAATTGTTAACAATAATCATCATCAAAACCTGCAGAAACCTTAAAATAAGATTTCTTGACTTTGACACGAGATCTGTCAGATCTAGCATTTCCCTTACTGTAGATATTAAATCAGGCCTGACGTTTTCCCGGACCTCAATTTGCCCCGACTTTTTTTCTCATCCGTTGCAACCATTGCATTAAGCAGGTAGAGGTGGCACCATAAAGCTCATAAAGCATGCTAGGTTTTTTATAAGCTCACAAACGTTCGAAAAACAAAAAGTGGACGAAATTGATAGGATCCGATTCGTCAGAACACTTGAAAAAGGATATCGAACTAAGGCCACTCAATATTCACCACCAAAATATTAATCGACTAGTTTCCCAAACTCATACTACTTATTAACCGAGAGTGAGGTCATTACAGGGAAATCTCAGACCGAGGCCTTGATGTATTGACCGAGCGATAGCGAGGTCAATACATCAAGGCAGAGGTCTGAGATTTCCCTGTAATGACCGAACGGACGAGGTTAATAAGTTATTTATTATATGGCCTTTTTAGCGCTTAAAAAAGGGAAACGTTTTTCAATATCCGCTTGCGAGCGCAAGAGGTCATTCGAGGTCATGCGATCCAAACCAGAAGAAACGGTTTCTTCGACAATGAGGCAATTTTTGTCTTCATTACGCCAAGATCTAGGGCAAATTTAACCACTTTAATTTTCACAAAACAAACTGACCTGTGTTTACAAGTGTTTGACCCTTAAAAAGTTATAAAAAGCTAAGGCAAGAAAATTTTTCATAATGCCCGGTCATTACAAGAAAATCTTGCCCGCTCATCAGCCAATCAGAGCGCGCGTACTATTGTAGCCATATAATAAATACATTTAACTCAGCAGAAAAGATTTTAAAATACTACTTTTGTTTCATACAGTTGTCGTTCAGTAATTGTATTACCTCATCTTGGCAAAGTTGTTCAATATCTCCTTGGAGTCTATTGCTTTTGGCCCAGGCCTGAAGTACTTCGGCGTCCGGGACAGCAATGGCTACAAGGAAGGACTGGAAATACAATCATACAAGGTTATTTCAAGCTGAGCAGCGTTGCAACTAATTATTAAGAAAGATCTTTACTTGCGTTGGCCAGTGCGGAGTTAGAATAAGGGCATATGTTTGGGCCATCATTGAGCAGGTGTTAAGGGTCGTGTTCTTAGAACTGGACCAACAAGCGCAACCACGCATTGTAGTAACGTGGCTGTAAACGTAAGTAGTGGAATAGGAAGCTGTCCGAGTGAAGCGTGCGTGGAAGAGGACGATTAACACGAGGTGGGGGAAGTGGTTTGAAACCCTGGGCAAGGGTTTATTTAGCAAAGGACAGTGTAGCTCGGAGACGGTCAGCACGCTGGCTAATTAACCATGTTTGGGAGAAACTCTAGTTATTTTTTTACAAAATTATTAAAGAATCTTGTGTCTGAATGAAAGGCACAAAACAATTTTAGCATTTCAAGTGCAAATAAAATAAACTGTCAGCTATCTAGACCTATTATCGTTATTAAGGTGGTGGCAAACGAGGACGCAATGTTGCGGACACAAATGCTTCCCTGTTTGCCCGCAAGTTCAACATTTGGTGCAGATACAAAAAAATGTTTCTGATTTCTTTCAGAGACATTTCTCCGTTTGCTCGCCCAAGAAAACATAATGAGCAACAATGTGCCCTCGTTTTTCACCGCCTTTAGTCTCACCTTCAAACTATTTCCATAAACAAATACCTGCGCAATAAACGGGCTGCGCAGATAAACGTTCTCAATTTTCTCCGGAGCGATGAATTCACCCTGTTCAATAAAAATGGTTTGCTTTGTTGTCAATCAAAACAAAACAAACCACAACCTTTTACCGTTAAGGAAACGTAAAGGATATATAAGTGAAAATTTATTTAACGTGTCAGTTATTCTACCCTATGAACTCTAGCTGGTACCACTCTAACTGGTAGCTATCTCGAAGAGATATGAAGCTTAAGGCATGACCACTATAAACAACATTTACAGTTTTACATTTAGGGCATTACTCAGGCTTACAACGAATAAACAAAGCGAGTAACAAACAAACAAACAACTGACTAAGGAATCACCATATAATAAAAAGTAAGGCATACATACCAAAAATATAAGGTAAAAGATCATAACAAATTATCAGAACTAGCACTATAAAACAACAGGGGACAGATAAGGAGAGTTTTAAAATCCTCAATCATAAACGAGAATGAACTCCTTGCCTGGGAAAGTTTGAATATGTTTTTCTTTCGATCAATGATTTTCAAAGTTCCATTCTGCAAAGAATAAATAAAAACAAGAATAAGCATGAAGATATTTTATTGACTTCAAGTTTCCAACTGAATATACTACAAGTAAGAACTTGTTTTCATTGTTAGGTAAATTATTTTACAGTGACACGTGAATCCAGCCGTTACAAAGTACCGGAAGCCATTCTCCAATGTCGCCTGTATGGAGCCAGCCGTCCTCGTCAATAGTTTCAGCGGTCTTCTCAGGGTCGTGAAGATAGCCCTTGAAAACGTTGGGACCCTTAAGACAAATCTGCAAAGGAGAGAACCAATTAAGTCAACAGGTATTATAATTACCAAGAGAACAAGGTTCCAAGGTAGTACAATCGTACCTCGCCCTGTCCATTTTTAGCGAAGTATTCCTTTTCTTCCACGTCGCCGAGTTTTACGATGTTGCAAGCAACAGGAGGGCCTACGTGACCGGCTGTGGAAAATTAAATAATACAAAAGCACACATTTAATGAAGGTGGTTGACCATTACCTCAACCAGTCAGTTAGTCAGTCAGTTAATAGGCCAGCCAGTCAATCATTCAGTCAGTCAGCCAGTCAGTGAGTAGGCCAGTCAATCTGTCAGTCATACATTCAGTCAGTCATACATTCAGTCCGTCTTACATTCAGTCAGTCAGTCAGTAGGTCGGACGGTCTTTCAAAGAAACAAATACTCGACAAACCTGTGGTAAGGTCATTAAACAACTGGAAGGTGGCAGCGGCTGTGCACTCAGTTTGGCCATAACCTTCAGTCAACTAATAAACGATAATAATAGTAATAATAGACCATATTCGTATTCTCGGTATTGGACTGGAACTAGCTTCCAATTGAGGCTAATGCGGGGAATCTTTTCAAATGCAAATCACACGAAGCTCTTTTTAATTATATTCCCCCGCGTTAGCCTCCATTGCAAGCTAGTTCCAGTCCAATACCGAGAATACGAATATGGCCTATACTAATAATACCAATAATGATAATTATAAAAACAATATATAATTATAACAAAAACCTTCCCAAAATCCTTTGCAGCTGAAAAATCGTCAATGCCAAATAACTTGGTCAGTTTGAAGCCAGCAGGAGTACAACGTCGTCTAGAAATAACTCTTAACAATAACCAGTTTTTGTATAAGACGTAGGGCGATGACGTCATTAGTCACGTGACATTGCTCTGAAGTTCGTTTTTACCTCATGGTATCATGAATACCATGAGGTATAGTGAGGGTTGGATGTCACTCCATTCCCGTTAAACAATTAATGTATGCATTAAATCCCAATTAAAGGTGAATTAAACACGTTTACCCCTGTCTCCCCCGCTAGGTTTTGATTTGTCCACAAAGTCGGGCCATTGTCTTATGTTCATATATGTGGGGGGAGGGGGTGGAACAAAGGCGGAAGTACATGTTTACAACATGGAGAGAACCAATATGGCGGCTGTTGGCTCGAAAAAACAGATGGGTTTTCGTTGCATTCAAGTCATGATCATATCAAAATACACGTTTGTGGAGTTCTTAAACGAAATGGAATCATGCTTAAGAATACTTGACTGCAGAGAAATGAGCACCAAAGTCTTAAAGCGATGATAATCGATCGTTGGGAAATGTTTACATGCATTTGGTGATTTGGATGGCGACTAAATGACTACAATGCAGCCGCAGCAAGAAATTATCAGCTGCAAGCACAAATGAAATGAGCGCTTTACTAACTGGAAGGAAAGGTAAGATTCCCTTACCATCGTATTTCATTTTGTATAAAGCTTGTAGCAAAAACATTTGTTCGGAAACTTGCTTCATAATTTCCTGAAAAAACTACGAAAACCGTTTGTATTTGTGGCATTCGTTTCCGTCGATAATAACAAGTCTCTGTCGTTATTTCTTTTAGGTGTTCATATAAAAACAGGAGTTATTTTCCTCATGCAAGCAGCAAACCGACTTGGCATGTGTTTGCTGGAACTAGTGCTATTATTTGTTCATCTTCTTCGCTTCAGTTTGAATGAAATCGGGGTGATGAAACCTTAATTAAACTATTTGTTCGAGTTTCTTTCATTTGTCCAAATGCGAATTTTAGGTTAATTTCAAAATTAAATATACAACCAGTTAATTTAGAGTTGACTTGCATTTGTTTACTTGATAAAAATTAACATATTCACGTTTTTGGATAATAATATTTACAACAGTTTTAATCTCGAGTGTTGACCATAGCTCATTGCGATATATGAATTTGGCCTTTATAACACAAGCTACATTTCAACTATTATTTAGTTTTAAATCGATAAGGTGAATGTTGTTTTTGTCCTAAAGACAACTATCTCAATTAAATTAAGTTTTCATCTGACGATCGAAAGTGAAGTTTCTGTAGTCACTAAAAGATTATCATTGTCACACGATTTGCTACAAAGGACAACAACAAGGCAACAGATTTCAAAATTTTATTCTGTGCAAATTTTGCACCAATTCAGAAGAATGCAACATCAAACTTGTCATAATCATAAATTGTACTGATGGATTTATGAAAGGCAAATATAAAAATATCTACAGTGGCAACTGCCAAGCTCAAAGCTGATAAAACACAACTGATGTGTCTATTGGTAAGAGTAATCACAGTATGTAACTATCAAACACATAAAAATTCCCACTCTACTTGAGACTTGCTGTTAGTTCTTCAGAAACTCTATTACAACTGCATACAGTTGCTTTTAAGATTCCTGTAATGATTTGTATTTCTATACATAAGGTTCTTTCAGTGCAAAGTTTCAATCCTAATGTGCTAGCCTAGTCTTATGGAGCAAAAATTGCTTGAAACTCTACCCTGCACTGCAGCATATAGCATGTATATGGAAGTACGCCCCCCCCCCCCCCCCCCCCCCACCCAACCTTTGGGTAGCAACACGATCATCTACAAATATCTATTTTACCTACATAGAGGTCAAAACCGAAAAAAAAAAAGTATAAAATAAATAATGACTCCAAGTGTTCTACAAGCCAACATCAGATGGAAGCGGATTTCAGATCACCATCATAGATAATATTGTACATCTTTGTTCCCCCATACTCTTCCAAGTGTGATATTGGTCGGTTTAATAATAAAGATTCTAACAATAACTAAATTTTAGCAGTTTCAATCACGGTTATATTTATAACTTCAATTCACTTGACCATTTTTTTTCTGGACCAAATACTTCTAAGAATAACAAAGTGACACGAGGCACTGACCCAACACAGCTTTTCGTTGATAATTTCAAATCACCATGCTGGAAAAAGTACTCTGTTCCAGATTTTCCAAAAGTTTACTCTGCCACAAAAAACGACACTATATGAACGCCAACAGGCTATGGTACACTTAGGACAGACAAGCTGTTTTCGTATACCCCGACTTGTTACTACAAAAATAGCTTTTTCCACCATCCAAAAGCTTGACTATGCTTAATCCCCCATTTCTCTCCGCAACATGATTTTTTCGCATAATGGCTCCACTATAGCCTGTGTACAGCTGTCCCGCTTCACTACAACCTCTCTCTCTCTCCCCGCCCCGCCCCACCCCCCAGAGCGAGAAGAGGGGGGAGGCCCTGGGAACGACAAAGGCTCTACTAATCATAAGCCAAATTAGCACGTTCCCCAAATCTTTCTGGAATGACTTTCATTCCGCAACAAGTCCATTCCATCCTCATATATTTCTATTGCGCTTTTCAACTAAAACAGTTGGAAAAGAGGCAAAGGTTCATAGAATAATAACCAGATACCATGAGGTGGCTCGAAGGAGACTTTGATTGCTTACTGTGACGAAGATATTTTGTTACTGAAAAAGCAGTCATTGCAGTTTGAAGCACATTGGTGTGAGGCATTTCAGACTGCCCGGGTACCGAACAAAATATAAATATTAAGGGAGCTATGTACAATTTTCAAAAAGTGGGAGTCTGGGTACAAGTGCGTATCTCGCGTTGCATTAA
This sequence comes from Meandrina meandrites, assembly GCA_963693305.1. NCBI lineage: Eukaryota > Metazoa > Cnidaria > Anthozoa > Scleractinia > Meandrinidae > Meandrina > Meandrina meandrites. The sequence continues at coordinate 15,667,766 of OY855907.1, read as the reverse complement.
ATGTGAGGAAGCAACAAATTACATGCTGGTAGATATTTATATGTTAAGTACATTTTTATCATTTTTATTGTTATGACCTCATCGGTCACGTGACCAGAGCGGACCGCATTTTTAAATTCGCGTGAAAACTTTACTAGGATCTCTCTCTTAGGATTTTTTTGAGCGAAGTTGTAGATTTTTAAATAGTGTTTTTAAAAATGGCCATTATTACTTTTTCCTAAAAACGTACGGCAGTAAAAAGTACAATTGAGAAGTTTGTTGGCTTCCTACTCAAAGACCATTTGCGGTAGGAATAAAAGAAAATTTTGCCAAAGGCAGGAGTGCATGCTCTTTATGATGGCGTTGTCAGTTTCTTCTCATTTCAATTGCCTTTTGCGAGGATGGATTTAATTTCTTTCAGACGAAAGGAGTGGAGCCTGGGGAGAAGTTTAGCAGCAGCCCCTCCCCCTCACCGCTGCCTGGGGATTCCCGGTGGTCCGTATTGCGGGCTCACGACAAGAAAATGTTCAAAATGGCGACGACTTATATAGTTTGAGTTATATAGGGTAGGTTTACCGATGTTTTTCCTTCTTGACGCGATCACAACGAGTTTCCAAACACGGGGTATTCTTCTTCTATTCGTATTCCCGATAACGAAGAATATGAAATGAGGAGAAACGGCGAGGGAAACGTTTCGCAAACATTTCTTACAGAAACTTACAGGGACCTGAGGTAAGCGTTTGTCATTGTACAACGATTTTATTTTGAACACTGGTTTAAGCTTATGTATTCGACGTTTATCATGTGTGAGCATATATAAAAGGGTTAACGATAAAATCGTGCAAACTGGAATTAAAGCCGAGCTCGAAGGAAAAAAAGATTTTGAGTGTCAGTCAGTTCGTCATGGCATGTAATTTGTAGTCATGCTTGTCATCTGAATTTTAAGCTACTTCAAATTAATAAGAATCGCATCCTTTCATTATTTAGACGTGAGGAAATGTTTGTCAGAATATTGACCGAGTGGATTATAACAAGTTCTGGTAGTTGTTGATCTCTTAGCCGTTATAATGTACTGTTTGTACTGCAACAGGCAAAGTGTTTTCAAGGCTACCTGGAGTGCTATTTAGGCTAACTGGACTCTTATGTAGGTTAACTGGAATGGCTCGCATGTTTCATGACACACAAGTGCCATACAGGCCAGAAATTCCTAACCCAATAAATATATAGCCTAACCTCAAGCCACATAAGCTTACTGGAGTACTGTGTAGGCTAACCAGAGAGCTATTAAGGCTAACCAGTGTGCTATTCAGATTAACTGGAATGCCTCTCATGACTTGGTGGCTTGCAGTTTGTCAAGACCCAAGTTTTTTTTTTTTACTTTTGGAAATTTAGCCATGTAGTACCAGTAAATTTGATTTAAATAAACTCCATATTAGTTTTTGTTGACAACTTGCTCTATAAGAAAACCAAACAAAGATTTCTGTAATGTAATGTTTTGAGATGAACAGATTACAAAAAGTCAGCTTCAGGGTCCAAAAAATTTAATAATCTGACATTTTTCTGCAAATTATGATTACTGAAAGGAAGGGTGCAAAGAAAATTGATTTCTTCTTTGCCTGACTCAGGTAGACTGGGCAAGGTGAAACCATTATATGCTTATCCAAAGACTGATGTTTCTCTGGAAACAACAGCAAAGTAAAAAACTCATAAATATCATTTTTCTATCTAGCAAATGTAAAAAATTATTGGATCCAATAGCCCAACATGAAAGCAGTCAGTTTTTTTTCACACACTGAAAAAGGCCATTTAATTTTAATACACAGTTTGCATGTTAGAAAGATAGCAGTTTCACCAAAATAAATAGTTTTTGTTTGTTTTGTTTCTATTTACAGGTGACTTGAAGACTTTGCAATGACATTCCTCTTAAGTCAACTTGAAAATGAACTCAAAAATACACATTTTGTTAATGTAATAAAATTGTCACAATTGATTCCCACATGTTGCCAGTTTAAACCTGAATATACTTTAGTGACCTTCATAGCTATTTATGTAATATGAACCCAGCCTCAAGAGTTCTCATGAGCCCGATGAGGATAAGTAAGTTATTCTGTAATATGGGCATCCCAGAACCGAATTAGGCTACATGTGAATACTGGCACTTTATTACATGTAAGTTTTAAAACCATTCTGGGGCTTGTGACAAAAATATTTTGTTCCAATAAAAATAATGAAATTACAGACAATTTACATAATTATTATCACAGACCATAAAGTTTACTCCAGGTTAAGTAAAGACGTCACGTTTTTTTGCAGCACAGGCTAAAGTGTCTTCAATAGTTTAATGGCAGTCTAATTAAAATGTGTGGTTCCAAATAATATCCATACCTCCCCCAAGGATGGTTCTTTGGTTTGGACCCTCCTACCCCCTGGAATTTCCAGTATAGCTTCATATTTTCTTTTAAAAACTTGGGTTATTGAGATCCCCCCCCCCCCCCTCCCCCTTCGGAATTTCCAATGACCATCTCCTTGGCGTGGGTATGGATATTTTCTGGAACTGCACAATGTAGGCATTCACCTGTATTCTGTGGGATATATAATTATATATTGTTTTTACCAGTTTCACTTGTAATAATAATAATAATAATAATAATAATAATAATAATAATAATAATAATAATAATATAATAATAATGATAATGATGCTGATGATGACTATGGTATTAATAATTAATACATAACTTTATAATAATAATAATAATAAAAATAATTAATATATAACTTTATTTATATTTTATATACTTAATAATTCCATTAAGTCTAACGGCGCTCTATAATATTAGCAAAAGCTAAAAACATGCAAACTAACTAAAGAATATCATATATCAGTATAAATACAAAGAGCTTTTTTGAAATACTACTTAGCTGCTTTTTAAAGTGATAAAAAGCTAAAAACCTAATGATAAAATAAAATAATATAATTGGCAAAATAAAAGACACATTTTATCGAATCATCAAAAAGAACATACTATAAACCCAAAACATGCGATAAGAATTGTACTTCTAACTGTGTTAATGAAAGGCGAGCAAGATAAATGAGCCATGATCATATATGACACTGATTTACTCACGTGACATCCCATCACGCATCTGGTGAATGCTGTAACTTTAGCTGACAATGGTGCTGAACCACAAGGCATATATCGCACACAACCTCCAAGAAGATTCTGTCATTTAAAACGAAATTAACAAATTCCTTTTTTAGAGTTGTATTTTACTGAATGAGAATAGACCATTAAACAGTTGTCTGCTCAGTGACCTGGCCTTTGAATGATAGTGAGGCTGGTAGTGACCTTGCATTGATACAAACCTCTCTGATTTATCATGTGAAAACAGAAACAGTGAGGTCTGTATCAAAACAAGGTCTCGCTACCATTTAAAGGCCAGGCCACTGAGCAGACAACTGTAAAATGACCTAATTTTGGTTCTCATAGATAGTTAAGACAGTTACAAACTAGCCTTTTCCAGGCGTTCGGTTAGTTGGGGAGCAGTGCGAAAAACTCGCTATTTTTTCACAACTTTACCTCCAACGCAGAGCTGCACTGTATTGACACACGCTCAAATTCACATACCTCACTAGCTACCTTGCTAGTGGAGTTATATTGCCAAAAATCAAGGTTGAAGATTTTCGGAATGTCTGGTTTGCACTTTCAGTACCAGACAAAGTGCAGTAAGTTTCTACTTTACCTGTATTTTGCGTAGTACCAGATAATCCCACATCGTGTTCTTGCTAGTAATTCGCCTTAAAAGGGAAAAAAACGAGATAATAAAGAGCCAGTTAATGCGAGAGACAAATATCACACAATAATATAGCATAGCCAATAAGAAAAACGTGTAACATTCGCGTGAAAGACAAATTAATCGGAGTACCATAAAAGCAACAGCCACAACAAAGCCACACTATTAATTCTGCAAAATGACTCAAAAACAAAAAATAATCTCTTGGCTCACAGCTCCGAAGGCAAATAAATGCCTTGAAATTATTGTTTCCTGATTTATAAATACTTTTGGCTTTCCATCTTGGGACGAGAGAGTAGACTTATTAGAAAACGTACGTTCTAAAAGATGGTTTAATAGAGGGCTCCACGATTAAATTCTTAATTTTCAGGCTTAATTACCTTTTAAGATCATTTTCTTTTGACTTTAGCGCCATTTGAAATATCCATCTTTTCAACTTGCTCTTGGATACTTCAGACATGACCTGTTTACAGAAAAAAATTATACTTTAAACAAGAAAGGTGCGAATGGTTGATTCAGATAGGTATGAATAAAGCTCACTTTTTCGGTTTCAAGTTGAAATATGAATTCTCCTTACTAATATTCATACGTTTCCTTTAACAATTGGTTCATGCTTTAGCGTGCACTATCGAGTTTTAATATACAATCTTCGTTCACTGTCCAAAATCCACGCGCGCGATTGGTTAAAATCGAACACGTGATTTTACTTTACCTGTCGTCAGCAAACTCCGACAGTGCGTTATTGACAATAACGCATAAAAATCGTGCATTATTGACAACGGCTTCAGCTGACAGATTTGCAGAAATAGTGGAAGAACAAATATGAACTTTGAACGATTTTGTGAATGATTTTAAGCCTCACTTATATTTAATTTGTAATTTCTATATTCTTAAACTACGCTAATATAATTTTGTGCTACTTATTAGCTAGAACTGAATTCTTATTCTATTTATTAAAAATTTTTGTTCAAAGTTCGCGAAATTGTGTATTGCGTGCAGTGTACTCAGATTGTATATTAAAAGGGTTAGAGGCTGTTAGTTCGTGTTTTGTTTACAAATACACGCACTTGCTGGCAGCACAATGAACTCGAAATTTTCAATACTGCACTCGGCTACGCCTCGTGCAGTATTGAAAATTTCTCGTTCATTGTGCAGCCAGCGCGTGCGTGTATTTGTAAACAAAACACTCACAACAGTCTCTAACCCATAAATGGAGCACGCGGGAAGTTTGGAGAGCACGAAAGAAGCGTGAAGAGTTGCCCGAGGCGATAGCCGAGGGCAACTCTAGCTTCTTGAGTGCTCTCCAAACTTCCCAAGTGCTCCATAACTCGATAGTGCACGCTAAAGCATGAACCAATTGTTTTATAACATAGCCGGTGGAATTGTGCATCAAAACCGGCCGCGGAAAAAAAAACTAACTGTATTTATTCTGTGCAGTGTGAGAAAATAAACATAGTGGTCGAGCGATAAATTACACATGTACAAGTTTACACGAGTGGTGCAGTTTGTGTCAAATGGCTAATAAATTGACTAAGTTTATTCGGTGGCAGAGCGAAGGAAAAAAACAAACGAAAACAGCAAATGCTGCTTTTGATTCCGAGGTTAGTTTCCGCTGAATTGAATTTTTACTCCAGAGTCCAGAGCGGAAGAAAATTAAAACAAAACAGCCTCGAACAGCCGAGAAGATTCCGAGGGTTAAAAGAGTCATAGAATTCGGTTCCATGCTTAGTTTTTAGTATTTTTCTGGAACGATTTCATTCGTGGTTGCAGAATTAGGGTCGCGATGAAAATAAACGTTTTTCTTTTTAAATGAATCGCCCGATGAATTAAATTTTCCCGAGCGGCAAAAATCACAACAAAGCCGTTGACGCTTTGGTGTAACGCTTAAAACGCGAAAACTTTCGTTCGGTAGCTAGGTTTTACTGTCATCGAACTGTTGTCATTCATGGTTGACCCATTCTTCCACGTTAGGGCCGTGAAAAAGATGATTTTCGTCCTTCGAGACTCGCGCCTTAGTTGTTGTTGTTTGAATGAAGAAAAGCACACAAACAACTTTGATGGCAAAATCGAATTTATTTTCTCTTTCGCTCTCCGTCTCGTAATAAGAAACAGCTTACCTTGTAGCTCGTATCCTTGAAAAAATATTGAAAGGATTCACTTTCCACATTCCGAAGATAAGATGTCATCGATCGCTTTCGCAAAACACAGCGTGTGAGGTCAGTGAGATTTTCACTCGTAGATTATGTCATCAGCGTGCACTATCGGGATTTTGAGCACGCTTACGTATACTGAATTTGATTGCGCGGCTCTGCTAGCTATGTTATAATTCATGTTAGTTCTCAGAATTTGGTGTTAAATCAAAAATTAAACGTGTCCCCTTGTTGATGATCTGCCTTATTCTCATCACATGGACGTTTGATATTCTATTGATACCAGAAGGAGAACTGAAACGTTGATCAGGAAAGTGATCTTGGACGGAATCCTCCGCACAGACTTTTACCTTAAATAAAATAATCCTAATATTTGGGAAAATGCCACTTTTAACTTTGTGACTTTATCTGAGATTATCTAGGAACAGTTTAGTGTAACATGTTTTTGTTAACGGAACTTGATGTTACCATGACAGGCCTGTTTCGTCAAATTTTAAATTTACAGTTTCAATGAAAATGTATAACTTTCTTGCAACAGCTAATAGTTTTAATTTTTTTATCGGTCGTTTTCGGTAGTTTTTGACGCCAAAAGATCCAAGATACCAACTGTTCGGAAATTATAACCGTAATTCCCACGACACATGGCGTACTCTTACCACGTTGTGGACCTCAAATGAAACAGTTTTTTAAGTTAAATATGACAACCGAGGCAAATTTTAAAATCAAATTAGATTTCGAAATCTAGAATCCCGGAAATGCCATTTACTTTTAGGCAATATCAAAAAAAAGAAACACTTCTTTCATATTTATTCGCTTACTTGTCATGTGTAGCCTCTTACAGGGGCATAAAACATGAATAAATTCAAGGCTTTTACCGACCCAAGTGACTTAGTTGAAATTAGAGAGACTTCCACCCTCGACCCACTGGCTAAATAAAGACCAAAACGACACACAGTCTCGACAGGGGCGGATACAGGAATTTTTGATTTGGGGGGTCCAAACTTTGGTTCAGAAAGGACTGTTGAACTTTTTTTTTTTGGAAGGGGGGGGGGGGGGGGAGGGGATTAATTCTTCCTCCACCCGATACCCCGACCAGTCGCAGTTGTACGTTATAATTCCTTGATCCCTGACCGCATAAGTAAATTCTACTGGTAAAGGATGCACCCTTGGAACAATGCTCCCCTTGTGCTTGGTAACAAAGATTGTACAGATTTCCAATCTCAATCTGTGAACGCCGGTCACCGTTGGCGCATGAAATACTGCTTTGCGAGCAGAGGCGAACAGATAATAGGAGGATACCCAAAAACAATGTCATTTTTGAATATCCACGGAATTTAGTTTAGTAGCAAAATGCAATGCCCGTTTCATTAAAAAAAAAGACAGCCAGTTAAAAAGTGATATACGGTCCTGTCGATGTAAGAATTTCAGTCTCAAACAAGCGTCAGGTCTGATAGGAGGGGTCCGGACCCCCCGGACCCTCCCCCTGGATCCACCACTGCTCGATGCGGTCAAAAGAGCGCTTTTTACCTTGTCGTAGATTCTATTCAGTAGGCGTGGAACTGCTGAAAAAATTGTCGGCCTGTGGAAGTAATATATTAATAAGTTATGTAATTCAAAGAATTAAGAACTTTATTTTTTGAAATTGACTTCGTTATAAAAGTAAAAGTAAATGCTAATAAAAGAGTCGAACGACGTTTAATGTGCAGCGGTCATTTTCAAGTTCGATACAAGAAGTGCCAAAACAAACAAGACTGTCTCATTTTTGAGATATTAGAATATTGAAGCCGAAACTCAACAAACATTGTGACTCGATCCGCTCGAAATCATTTGTTTAGAATTTTTTTTATCTTTAGTTTCTTCGCCTACAATTAGCTAGTTTTTTTTACAACTATACATGCCATTCGCACAAAGTTATTTTACTTCGCCTTTTAATTCTTGTTGCCTGTTGTCACCATGTACATATTATAGCGCTTTTCATTCATCTTATATTTATGCATATGATTTTTTTATTTTTTGTACCGAACTTGAAAATGACTGTTGAGCGGTCAAAACGTCGTTCGACTCTTTTAGCGTTTACTTTTATAAAAAAAATAAATTACGCCAACTACAGACAGTAGATAAACAAACTACTAAGAGAAGCAAAGAAGTTGCTAGAGAGCTCTATAATTAAACTTACTTCAGTTCTTTACAGTCTTCAAGCAGTCGTTTGATGTCACCACTGTAGTACCCAATCCTACCTCCGCTCAGGAATAAATTTAACTGAAAGAACAAATTTATGAACTATGTTTAGGTGAAAAAGTTACATTTCAATTCCGAGCGAATTTAGTAGCCAGTGTTGCAGACAATGGAAACAAGGACAAGGAGTAGGGCACGAGGAGAAGGATTTGGAGGGCATGTGCGTGCCCAGCTAGATGCTAGATCAATTCATACATGTAATATAATAAGTTGGAACTTACGTGATTTATTCGTTCGTACATGTGAGCCAGTGGCATAAACGACAGATGCACATCTTCAGGCGTCAGCTCAAATCCAGTCTGTGACGATTAACAAAAAATGATGTCAGATAATCTTCATTTCTTCCTTGAGACGTTTTTACTTAACCTTATTGTAATTGGTTTTGAATTTACGGCAGTACTTTTAACTGAAAACTGGAACATTGGAACACAATTTGATTTTTTTTTTTTCGTTATAAAAAATTGCTTACAACGCTGGACATTCTTACCATCACACACAGTTAACTAACGTCTAACTATTTCGCCACTGTCAAAGAAGGATGTCAAAGAATCCACCGCAATTGAATAGCCTTATGTTCAATTGAAATAGTACAGAGCGCCACCTTAAATTGGTGTCATTAAAGCTTTCTTTCGAGTCAATAAAGCATAGAAGAAAGATGCTATGAATTGTATTAAATATGTGTCACATTAAAAAGTGCCTTTAAGGCAATTGTAAGGTAAGTACTTTAAAGAGCTCTCGAAGGTGCTTTGAGTGCACTTTTGAAAGGTGTGTTCAAGCCAGAATCGTATTTTTAAACCCCGCCTTTGGTGTGATTCAAACGTAGCTTGAAATAGAGCATGCATAAACGGTTTTTATTTCCGTCTTGAATGCATTCTAATTTTCTTTGAAAGTTATCTCACTACTGCTTCGTAGATCTGTACCTGACGCATGATTACACGATATCCCGAGATGTCAGCAACAAGATTGGCATGTGTCAGAATAGCCCCTTTTGGAGGTCCTATAATCGAGACAAGAACAATTTCGTTTTTAATAGTTTGCAATCATTTGCAAGTTATTCCAATGCCTTTGAGAAGGCGCGGTAACCTAATGGCTAGCGCGCTGGACTAGCGCGCTGGATCGAACGGTCCGGGTTCGAGCCCTGGCCAGAGTCACTGTGTTGTGTTCTTGGGCAAGACACTTTACTCTCGTGCTGCCTCTCTCCACCCAGGTGTATGAATAGCTAGCGGAGAATTTACTGCTGGGAGTAACCCTGCGATGGACTAGAATCCCATCCAGGGGATTCGGGTAGTATAAGCACCCCTGGTATGGGTAACTTGGCTCGACGCAGACTTTACCATTTTTTTTCTAAATCATCGGACAAGAAATAATCTCCTCACTTACCAGTTGTTCCACTTGTATAGCACACTGTTAAAATGTCCTCAGGTTTAGCTGGCTAAAATGATAAGAAAATAGTACTGTTCCACGTTTGAAGTATTTTCATATGACCAATCGAATTATTTTCCCTTGTCAGTTGTATTACCTTACAGTATTCTCATTTAATGGATAAATAAATATTACAAATTTAGAGCTTAATGGCTGTATAAGCCTCCAGGCTTTTTAAGCGATGACGTCATGTCATCGCTTAATGTCGTCGTGCGAGTGGACGGGAGCTGTTTTCTGTTGTCTGTTGCGATCGACCGATCTGTAGAACCGAATAGGACTGGGAAAAGAAATCAAGTAACTCAACAAGAAATCGTCGCGTAGAACTCAAAGCAAAATACTCCCGGGCAGTTAGAAAGGACTAATTTAAAGTATAAACGAAAGAGACAAATTATATTTGATACGTTCTATAAGATTTAGTAAACAGAAATCTTTTCATTCTTTTAAAACAAAAAAGATGTAAGCAGTTTAAAGTTAGCGTTTGACCACGCATCGTATATCATGTATCTGATGTCACGCCAAGATAAGGCAACTTTGGTTGAACAGTCACTCAGCACAGAAGTTGTCAGCTACTTTTATTTACCTTAATTATTAAAGACCCCTTGTAAAACGTCATTGCTTCTGCATGCATCGCATGTCGTTTATTTCTAAATGAGGACAGCAACAGCTCGATAAATTGTAATTACCTTTCTTTCCTGAAAATTCGTCTTTCCAATTTCCTGTGTTGAGGACGTAATATAAAAATATGGCAAGATAAACAATTACTTAAATAGATAAGTCTAATTTTTGTTGAAGATTGTTAACAGATTTTTGAACTGCCAAAATTCATATTTGTGTCGAAGGAAACCAAAAATTAATAGTCAATTTTTATTATAATATAATTAGAGCACCCAAACTGTTAATTAGCGTCTTTAGCTGCAGATGGCTACGATGGAAATGGATTATAACTTGAAAAGTTTAGCTTAACTTTTCAAGTTGTTTCCGCACGTCTACAAAAAAAATCGATATTTATAGCCGTAGTTAGAATTCTATCCACATATCTTAAAGGTTATGTCTGCCTTTAGATGTTCAAAGGTAATGATTTTCATGAGTTGAGTTGCCTACCACTAATTTCAGAATGATAGCAATGACAAAAGGTATACCAATCTGGTAGTCAAACACTGAACGAAAAATCGCCTATGTTCTCTGCACTACGTACTGAACGTAAACTGGAGTGATGAAGATTTTCTCCGCTTCTGGTTTGTGCACCCTCGATCCCAGGATCTCACAAAGCTTGTGGTTAGTGTTGGTTGTAAGTTGGAAATGCTTTAAAGTCTCTTTTTGCATTAATGAAAATTGTTGAGTTTTTCTCAATTCTAATCACCTGTCTGGATAATAATATATCAATATTTACATGAATACTTCTATATCAATCAGTCGATGCTTATTCACCAGCGAAACGTCAGGATATTCAGAACAAAGCTTACTTCTAAATCTGCCAAAGAGATGAGTTTGAGTCCCAGTCCTCTGGCTCTCTCACTCTGCTCCTGAGTGACTTGGGAGCCTATTTTCACAAGGTTTTTCAGACCCTTGCATAAGTGCGCTTGTTCAAGAAGCAGAGAAACTTTGTCCTCGTTACAAATAATGGTAGAGAGTTCGGCTAAAATGAAACAGAACAAAAAAGGTAAACATGTATTCAAGTGGGTGAAGCAGTTAACAAAACAAAACAAACAACCGAACAAAAAAAGTTCCAAAGTTTCAAATTGGATTTGGTGTAAAAATATTTTGAAGGAGGTGTTGGTAAACTATGTAGCTAGTTGGATTATGTGTAGTAGTTAGCAGCTCTCGTAAGATTGTAATTCGACGGGTCCTTTGGTGTAGTAGTTGCCACTGTTTTGAGGAAAGGTGCATTGTTCCTATTGTTTGTTCTATTGTTCTCTCAAAGAATAGCAAGCCATTCGTGAGAGCTGCAACCCGACCGTTCAACCTACGCTGGTTTCACCATTTTTCCCGAAAAAACAGTAAGAGTAACAAGGGTCCAGTCAGCACATTGCATGAGAGTCACTTGGTGCATATACGGCAGAATAAGCTCCAGAACACATGTCCCAACCTACTCCACCCGGTATGGAAAACAGCCTCGAAATTGTTTTGTTAAAATGTCTACTGCTTGACGGTAAGTTCACTACCTGTGCATTTCAGTTTCTTACCGTGGTTTATAATGTAGACGCATTCTTCAGAGCCGTGAGTGTCATAAACAGGAACAGAAATCATCGAAAACATCTGGCAACCAAGGTCAGCCAAGGTCCACTGAACAAAAAGAAAACAGAATTATAATCATTTTCCCTCTTAGCTAGCTAGTGAGCAGACTATCCAGTGGGAGACAGAAAGCAAGGAGAGGAGGATGAGGAGGGGCAGAAATAGTCTATGAGCAGGCTCACCTTTAGGTCACAAGCATCAGCGTCCAAGCCTCGAGAGAGAACAATTGAGTCGGCGCGCGAAGCAAGCCGACAGGGAGCTCCCAGCCGGCTCGTTTTGCTTAACAACTCGTTATCGCGGCTTCTCCGCTCGTGTTTGTGAACCAAAGGTGAGCCTGCTCGTAGGCTAAGGTAGGAATAGAGTTCGCACTCCTCCTTTGGATCGGGGCCTTTGATCGCTTCGTCCTCCCCGTTTATGCTCGTTAAATATCTTTATGCTCATAGACCTCATCGAATCTGTCCAAGACAGTCGATCCCGATTTTGTCGGTGCAAATTCATTTCTTAACAATCGTCTAAACGATGTCATCACTGCGTTGACTTTGCTCAATTTATTTATTTTTAAACGCTTGGCTTATTGGACTAGTTCTCAAAATACATCTGACTTTATTTCTAGTGGATATTTGTTTTACTTGTGTGCAAAGTCATTTTTGACGTGTAAAAATAGTTTAGCCTCATTAGACAACCTACCTCTACCCGGTTCGGTCCGTAAATACCAATGAAGCTCTTCTGCGAAGGCTCACAACCAAGAGCGATCAGGCCTGCACCAACGAACGTCGCCCGCTGGTCAACCTGGGAAAAGAAACCGTATACTCTAGCAACGTAAAGAAAACCAGTTTTTCAAATTGTACTTAAAGCGGCATGTAAGACAGCGTTCAAATGACGCATATACCTGGTTATACGAAAGCCATGTGTACTTCTTGATGTTTGGGTCCCAGGTTCCCAGACAAGGATTGTCACCTTAAGGCGAAAAGATAAATTCCTTTGTAAACTTTTCTCTTGTTAGTTAGCTAGTACACCTCTAGACAGAGCAATCTGTAAAGCACTTAGGCAAACACTATAGCATACATCACCTTTAAAATTAGAGGTTTAACCTTTTGATTTTCTGTACCTCAAATCGACAGTAGTGTAGCCAGCAGCTCTCGTAAGATTGTAATTCTACTGGTCCTCTAGTGTAACAGTTGCTGTTGTTTGGGCATTGTTCCTGTTGTTTGTTCAGTTTTGTTCTCTCGAAGGGTATGGCGAAAGCTGCTACCCGACTCAATATTTTCCATTATTAGTAGCTCTTAAGTCTCAAGCGAGAAAAACTCCTTCCGATATTGAGTCCCCCCGGGTCGAAATAAGCCGCTTGGCTTAAATTTAGATATAACTTCTTGTCGTTATAAACCTGTCATTGAAAAGCTTGTTTTGTACCTGGTATTCTCAGAGGAAACTAACGTGATCACGGTTAAGTTGGCAACTGTTGCCTCGAGTTTCACCTCGCTATGTTAAGGAGTTTTACTAAGCATTTTTTAATTTAAATGAACTTGAAACTTTTCAGACGTAAAATCCCTTCAAAATATAGACCAATATAACTCCAAGCAGTTTTGAAACGCATTCTTTTACCTTCCCTTTTCCGAGACAAGCCCCTGACTTATTATTCGAATTTTACGGACCAGCAAAGGAAAAATAAAAAAAAAAGAAAGCAAATTTAAATAAGTCCGTACGACTCAAGTAATGTTCGCTCGCTAACCTGAAATTTTAACTCCTCGAAGAAAGCTCTCGTACACGGTTGTGACGTCAGGATACTGTCGAGTAATGATTTCAGCTGTCAGTGTGGTCCTTCTTGCCCCATCAGTACCCTACGAGAAAAATGTTGTCCTGTTCATTCTTTTGGTTACACACCTCTAACTATAGCGAACTACTGGATATAAATAGTAACTAAATATTCTGACTACCAAGTAACGAGACCTTCCGATATACAACGAACTACCCGATATAACTGCTAAAACTTCGAATAACATAGCTTCTGACTCATAACAAACCCTTAGCTGTGACATATCGAACCTTGTGATCTTAAATAAAACGAATCTTCTGATATAATGAACCTCGCATAAAACGAACCTTCCGATATAACGAACCACGCATAAAACGAACCTTCTGATATAATGAACCTCGCATAAAACGATCCTTCTGATATAACGAACCACGCATAAAACGATCCTTCTGATATAACGAACCTCGCATAAAACGATCCTTCTGATATAACGAACCTCGCATAAAACAAACCTTCCGATATAACGAACCACACATAAAACGAACCTTCCGATATAACGAACCACGCAAAAACGAACCTTCCGATATAACGAACCTCTCATAAAACGATCCTTCCGATATAAAGAGCCACGCATAAAACGAACCTTCCGATATAACGAACCTTGCATAAAACGGTCCTTCCGATATAATTATAACGAACCTCGCATTAAACAAACCTTCCGATATAACGAACCACGCATAAAACGAACCTCCTGATATAACGAACCTCGCATAAAACGGTCCTTCCGATATAACGAAACTCCCATAAATCTAACTTTCCGATATAAGGAACCTCACATAAAATGAACTTTGTGACATGATAACGAACCTCTCATAAGGCGAACCTCATCAACCTCATCAACCTCGTCCCCAGGGCGCTTTTCCCTTCAGGGAAAAGCGCCCTGGGGACGAGGTTGGAACCTCATTGCCGATATATCGAACCTGTCATAACACGCACCTTATAACGAAACTCCCATGAAACGAATTAACCTTCCGATATAACAAACCCACCCACCTTCTGTGTTAAACGCGATTTGGGGTAGCAAATAAAACAGGACACAAAGTCAAAACAGCGACTATACTTGAATCACGTGTTCTTATTTTATTCCCTCCTAGCATGCCGCTTTCTTGCATCACTCAAAACATTACAACACCAAACACCCGCCGATAAAACGAACCCTAATAATATTATAGTAACGCGTCTTTGAGGCAACTAATTTTTTTTTCAACGTTCTGAATACAAATAAAAAGTTTCGATATAGCGAAGCTGCCGAGTATAACTCGAGTAGAACTCCTGCAGATGAAAGAAGTCCTGATGATGTAGTGAACTTTGTCTTCCAGATGATAAAACGAACTTCCAACGTTTTGAATGCTGATATAAAAGTCTTCCGAGGCAACAGACAAACCATTCTTTCTTATACTACAGTGATTGGATATCAAGCCGCAGTATAGTATAACGAAACAAAATAACAAGTTCCCGCTTACACCGAATACAGGTCTTGGCACCAAATTCCTGTCAGTAAATTATGTTTAAAGAAGTACGAAAAAGTACGTTTTACTTCACGCATTCAACAAGGAAACGTTCGTTTTTAAAGCAATGTTTACTCCCTTGTTTATCATATTCATTGGGTGAGTTAGGTACGTACCACAAAAGATATACTTCAGTTTCAAGTCTTTGACAAGAAACTGAAACGTGTCCCGACGAGGCAAATTAGCAAACAAAGCAAAGATGGCGGGAACATTCATAACATAATGATATGCCCTCTTTCGCGCCTTTTTCGCTTATTGACCTACTTTCTTTAGTCTTCCATAATCAAGAACAGGTCAACTTTTACAACAATATAAAGAAAACTAACATTCTACTAGTTAAAAATGCCTAAATCGAGTTGTTGTGACGGCTATAGCATTTCATTCTGAGTCGTGCGGTGCCTAACTCCAGCAACAGCAATTTGGGCAGTACCGGGAAATGACTGACGACTTTCGACCCGAAAATTCTTGGTACTATTCCGAAAAAGGACGAGCTGTGCCTTTTCCTAAAACAATCATAGACAATCCAGAATCCCGCACAATTTTGAACTCAACTCTCGAAAAAATTATGCGGTATGCCCGAAACAACTTTTGAGTCGCTTGTGCGAGACTGCAGTGTTTCGCAGAAGATAGAACAAAGAGTTGTAAATTATGAATCTTATACTCTAAGATGAATAGCTTCTATTGTTTTTTTAGTGTGATGGTCATAATAATAATAAAATGTTCTTTTAGTTACCTCTATCTCCACAGATTGCAAGTCTGGAGGTGGATCCATTGCTTTGTTCAATCGATTTCTCCACAAACGTATCAACACGAGGATTGTAAATCCACCAACAGCTGTGAAAATTGCTAAATTCCCGGATGACGCGCCTGAAAGAAGGGAAAACCAATCATTGAACATCTCACTTTTTTGTTTCTGTTGCCATTTTGCCCTAGTTTGCGTAGGGACAGGAAATGTAAATGAACTAAAACTGAGAAAATTAGCGGTTAAACCATTTCAAGTTGTCAAAAAGCTTCACTGCAGTATAATGTTGGTGAATTCGGTGAATATTAATGGCACTCAGGCGCGCGTTGCAGACATTTGTTACTGGGGGAAAGTTGATACTCGTGTACAATGTCTTTGCCCAGACAGTTACTTTACAAAAGCGGTTGATTCAAATATCAGTGTAAAGCAAGTTAGTCCATTAAACTGCTCACATTACTGCGGTAAAAACGTTGGCTGTAGAAAAATTGTCTTTGTTTACAGGCATAAGGAAAAAAAGAATGCATTCCCCGAATTTTTTTTTTTTGGCCAGCGTCATAAACAAATCTGTGAAATGAAAACTGCAAGACTATGACGATCAAGAAAAATTTATCTTAAACCTCGCCAAAAGATGAAACAGTTTTCAGCATCGAATTACACAGTTACTTATCTTACGGAAACATTATCATAATAACAATATAGTCGTCGAAAAGGCGCTAGCCATGCAAATAAAATAGCTCAATTTGCTTAATTGCTTAAAACGTCTTATCTGTGTTGTTTTTAGACAGAAAGCACGCGATAATGTTTTATTTTTTTGGTCTTCGATGATCTCTTCCTGATTTAAGCCATAGCCGGCTGTAGACGGTGAAAAAACCCGACAGAACACCGAATCGAATTAAAACAACAGAGCCAAAATTAGACCCTTAACGGAGACTCTATTACACGAACGCTTAACGTAACACTTCTACAACAACACATAACGATAACAACACAAATGCCCACGTGTGATAAACGGTGGGAATATGCTTTTGCGTCGCTTATCAGTTGCTCTATCAACCAAGAAAACGTGGGTAACATCTGGCCGTTGTAGGCAACTTTAACAAATCAACGAATTAACATTCTTGTGGTTATCATGTTAATTTTAGTAATTGTTTAGAACTGACTGAATTGTCTTTACTGTAATGGAAATGTAACATTCATGCATGCAATGTTGAAATCCTGGTGGACTCCTGCAGAAAAGAAAATCGGTTACGAGCGCTCACTAATTTGAGTGTTATATTTAAGCGACTTTTTCTCGTAATTTGCCAAGTCCATGGGAGAGTCAATATTAAAAAGGCGAGTGCTAATGTATACAGCGAAACTCATTAAATTGTATATTGAAATTGAATATCCGACGAATTTTTTCCCGAGACCAGACTTTGAACGTGCTTTATTGAGGCAGTAGTGAGTCGTCAGTATAATTTGTAATCACTGTATTTGTCTTTTAATGTGGTACCAAGAGACTACCAAGGGCGGCGTGCTGGGTGAGAGTCCTGTGATATCTTGTTGTCTGAAGAAATTCTATTTTGAATCGACCTTTTTAGATCAACAGGAAGTTGAAGAAACTTTGCATTATTATCCCAGCGCAATGCTTAGGCCTGGTTCAAACGTCGCATTTTACATGCGCCGAATCAAATTGCCGAATTAAGTGCATGTAAAATGCGACGTTTAAAACAATTAAATTCGGCAGATTTGAATTAAATGCGAGTTCAGTCTAATATTCGACTGTTCCAGTCTCATTGCCGTTGTGGAACAACAACGTGAAATGAACAGATTTTGCGTATTGTGGGGAACAAGAACCACGACGGATAATTTTGGGTTTTTATATTTGGAATTGAACGCTCAGCAATTAAATGCGACAAAATTAGATGCGACATTTAAAACCAAACGCCGATTTTTTTTTAATTCGAGTCGACTCGAATTAGTATTAATGCGACGCTTAAACTAGGCCTTATTTTCTTTTGCTTAAAATTAAGCGCCAGTCAGTCAGTGCCAGTTCGGTTCACTAGTAGCAATTCCTTCTCATCTTCTCTTGCTGGAATACTGAAATGGAGCCTGCTTTCTTTTTTTCACCAGGACTACCACAGACGTACATGTGATGTGAATTATTGAATAAAGCGAACTTCCGATTTATAATTAACTGCACTCCAATACAACCGTCTGACTAAAATTATGTAAAAGTGCGCGACCATCACAAAACGGCAGCCGGCGTGAATTAAAGTTCTATTCGTCAAGCGTTATACCAAAACTACTGCATGAGAAGATATAAAAGAGACCAAAAAGAGATAAAAACGCCAAAACTTACTCAAATTCAAATAGATGTTGACCGGGCTCCAAGTAACGCAAAGAATGATTTTGCATATGATTAAGTCAATGCAAAATCCACAAAAAAGTTTCCTGATAAAACAATGGAATTGAATAACTTTACAGCAATTTAACGAAAATATGTGGCTTGGACCGTAAATATGTATGCTATAAAAGCTATTAGAAAACAGTTCTAAGAAAATATGCGTGTTGATTGGTTAAAAATCGTGTTTCTATTAAACAATTAGATTATGAGCTCGAGATTTCTATCGCGTGATAGTTGACGAGGGCGCAGCCCGAGTCAACTATCACGCATAGAAATCGAGAGCGAATAATCTAATTGTTTTAGTATAAATCTTTTCTGGAACAGCCTCGACCAGTAAACTGTCTAAATCTTCTTCACGGACACTTCGAAAACGTTAAGAAGCGGCCGCCATTTTGTTAGCAAGGTTATACTGCTACGCTACTCACTATCTATCACAGAATAGATAGTGGGTAGCGTAGCCAATCAGAGCGCGGCATTTGTGATAGAATGCTAGTAGATTTATACTAAAACGCGATAGAAACACAGAACTAGCACGAGTTGTTGACGTAGTGATGGCGCGAGCAAAGAGAATTTACATTTTTATAGTCATAGTTAACAAGCTGTTTTCGTTTTTTTCGTCGCGGTGTTTTCTAAAACAAATAGAAAACATGTTTTTCGTGTCTCTATCGAGTTATAGAAACACTCGTGAAAGTTTGGAAGAAATCAAAAAAGCTGTGGAAACACTCGCCCGCGGCTCGTGTTCCCACAGCATTTCTCGTTCTCTCAAACTTCCACTCGTGTTTCTATAACTCGATAGGAACACGGTACGTGTTTTCTATTTCTTAAATTTAAAACTGTTCAGCCACATTGTGATACATTGCTTAATTATACACTAGCAATTCAGGACACTTTGGGCGTTTTCCTTTCGACCAAAAATTCTGGAAATTTAGTCAAACGGGAGAGCGTGCTTTGGAAATTTCCCGAGAAAGCGTCCAGAAAATCCGACTGTTCAAGTTTCGTAATACGGACTGAATGGAATTTTCAGGAAGAAGTTAAATTTATAAAAATTTGGGTATACCTCGTTTTTTGGAAATTTCAAAAATAATTTCGACGGTCAACCGGAAAATGATGTTTCATTCGCCACAGAAAATTTCTGAAAATTCAAACCGGCATTTTTTAGGCGATGACGTCAATGTCAACAAGCGACATTCCTTTGGACATTTTTACGATTACCCTTTACCTCGTTCCCGTGAACTGAACCAGGGAGCACTGGGTGCTAGGCAATTTTGTTGTTTTCTTCGCAACTCGCCATCTTCAGCTGCATCTAGAGTTGTGGCAAGCGCTGAGAATTCTCTTTTATAGCACAAGCAAAGAACGTTTGATTTCCGCTGTTGAATGGAGGCTTCGAGCCTGGAGTGAGTGTTGTAGTTTACCAGGTATAGGATAAATTTAAGCTCACTTACGCCGGTCGTGTGCATGTCCTGCTGTGTTATGGCCTTGGAAGTTTGTTTTAAAAAATAAAATACAAAGAATTTCTAAAATTTCTTGAATCATTGTAAAACGTCATCGCCTCTGCATGCATGCACGATCATGCATGCGTGTCGTTTATTGGTGGAGAGGAAGGCGTCCCTTTTTGTCTCGTGTCGTCATGACGTTGTCATGACGACACGAGAATATGCGGTGGGGAGAAGGTGCATTCCATGGTCCATTCCATGCTTGTTTGCTTTGTGAGGCCGCGGAATTTTCCCGCCATGTCAACATTTTTCCCGCCATGTCAACATTTGCTTTGTGAGGCCGCCGGAATTTCATATTAAAGAACAGATAATGTTTCTTGAACGAAGAGGTCGCAGCTAACGCGCTGGTTAATCAGACTGTAGGTTAGGAGTATTTACTGTAAAGGGCTTATTATGAAAAATACAGGCACGCTTTACTGTTCTTAAAATTTATTTCTTTTCTTTTACGTTTATTGTTGTAGTTAGTTCACAGTCCTATACTGCTCTTCTGATCGGCCTATCAAGCGCAACAGATTCGGTGCACTCCCACGATGATATTAAGCGTTGACGTTATAGAATAATAGATATATAATAGAAGAATAGATATCGTTCCAGATTTTGATTTGTTTTTAATTTGGTGGCCCACGCTTCAAGAAGTTCGTGCGCTTCTTTCTCAGTCCTGTCATCAGACTTAACGCGAGATTTTTGCGTTTTGTGTTTGCCGTAGCAAGTACTTCGACATCACTTGCAACTGAAGACTGAGGTGATGGCGTGCTTCTTGCCAGTAGAATTGGTGATCATCGAGAAATGTTCATCAGGACGCTGAGATAAGATCATTTTAAGTCAGCTGCGTTAGGGGGCTAAAAAAAGCCATTAAGCTTGACTTATCTTACAAACATCTCAAAAGTTAATTAAAGGGCAACTCTTGGCTAGAAAATATATATCAGTTAAAGCTTCCGAATGTTTCCAAAATTATACAGGAAGCAAAACATTTGAATTCAGAAGCTTTTTTACCGGTTAATTTTAACGTAAAACTTCGTATTTTACGCTTTTCTGACATTTCGCCATGAATGCTTCGATTATTATGATCACGAGATGTGATACCGTCACAGGAGTGGAACCGCAACAAGTCACGAACATGGCTGACTCAAATTCTTGCAGTGAGAGCTCAACTTCTGCTAGCGACTCCACTGATTTTTAGAGAGCTATAGGAGGGGATATGTCAAGGGATGATAAAGAACCTTCTATGGTATTTCAACCCTGGCGTTTTGAGCCTCCAGGGAAAAACAGCGAGACAGAGAAAGGGAGGAAAATATCGAACCTCCTCACTGCCGCTGTGATTTTGACGGCGACGAATGGTGAGTGAATTGAAGTCCTAAATGTACAGTTTCTTTCTCTAGTACCTCGGCCACTTGTTTGTGAGCTAAGTCAAACCTGAAAAGCCTTGTTATTATTTGCATGTACGTGAGAAGCTTAATTAAACATGCTTTTATACAACCAAACTGTTTGCTGCATTTTGTTGTTTATATTCGGTCTTCAAATATTTTTGCTCATGTTTATTATCACAATAGGTTTTGAGCTTCAGCCTAATGTACACTATCTACCTTGTTCGTTTGAAAGCTTGCAAACACAGAAACGCAAGTTACATTCTTTGTCTCCTTTGTGTTACCGATTTTTAAATTCTGCTCGAAAACGAAGAATTCTGCCGGCGGAATGCCAGCTACCGAAACTAAACTATAATGCTCAAAATTCTATCTAGAATATACTCAGGCTTGCAGTTAACTGTGGACAAACTCTGCTGGGTCTCTTCACTTCTTTTTGTTGGGAGAAGGGAGTTTGCGTTTTCTGTAGTTGAAACAACTTGCCTCGAGGAAACCCGGGAGGAAACTTTGTTCAAGGTTGTTCGTGCTTGTATGCGTAAAACTGTAGAATGATTTTGTAAACTGATTACTACCACCGGGACTATTACACGACCCTGCAGTGCGTGGTTTTATACTTATCGGTATAATTAAGTTGTCATGTTTTTATTTTGCAATTTCTTATCTTTTTGCGAAAAACACCCCCACGAAAATTGTGATCTGTTTGGCTCCTTATTACTTTCGCGTTTGCTTGCGTTTTAATTCATGGTTTGTATTTGAAATGGTCGTTGCGCTCTTCGTGTCTTACAACCTTTGGCATGTTTTCCTTTAGTTATCTCGTCAACTGACATCTGCTCGAATCTGCACACGAAACTGTTTCGTGGTCAGGCTAGGGAGGGTGAAGGGAAAGAGCGTGACACGCTTTCATACCCGGGTTTCATACTACACCCCAGGTTGCCTAATTTACAACAATTGTTTCTCAAAAGGAATCACCGGCAGAATAAGTACTACACGCAACACTTCTTCTCTTAGTTATCCGGATATTGTTTTATATTTGATTCCCCATTTCTTCGTATAATTTTATATCCCACGAGAGCGCCTCTGCTTGCGCGCGGGGTGGTGAATTTGTCTGGCTTCTTATTGCGCAATACTGACCTGCACGCAAATATCGCGCGCCTGTCGAAGGCATTTACTTAAAAAAAAACACTACATTTGCTGGTGGGAATCGCTTTCTATTTTGCCATTTAACAGCAGGAGAAATCTGAGGGTGGCTACAAATTTCTCAACAACAGAGGCAAAATATATCGGTCTGTTTCCGAACGCCTGGATTTCGCTTACATATAGACGCTATTCCTGCTTATAAATGAAGAGATTTCTGACAAATTATGGGAGTCAGCACTCGCAGACCCTTTTCAATTTACTATCTACTCCAGAGAAAAGGAATCTTTATCACGATATGGTGCAAGAGAGGATACATCGTATTATAAAGCTATGTACATTTGCTGACCTTAGAAGGCCGATCAATCTGACGGATTTGTTTCGTTTCACAAACACATGATTTACTCTTTATAAGTTTATTTCCTTTCATATTTAAGCACTGAAGCACTACCTTTTTTATCTTGGACATCATTGAACAGCATAGGGTCTTTCTCTCCTTGTCATTCTCATTTATGAAGAGAAGCTTGGCGTGTTTTCCTCTTATCAGAAGCAAAAGCAAATCTTGCCTTCCACACCTGTGACGTAGCATCACGTGACGTACCAAAATCCGAACGTTTTCAAAATGGCCGCTAAATTGGCGTAAATAAATATTCGTAGTAAATTCATTTTGGCCGACATCTTTAAAATTTTACCTTCTAAAGATTCCTGTTGCTATAAACAACTTATAGAGAAAATAAAAAAATTGAGGTAAATTTCTCAAGGGTTGCTCTTTAACAAGGTCAAAGACAGACCTCACTCTAAGCAACCCAGATAAGAAGATGTGCTGATATTCGGCCGGGATGGGAGCTGAAAACAGGAGCGGGAAGCGGGAATTTCAAGAAAGAGTCGGAGCGGGATTTTGTGTTTTTATGCAGTCCCTATGCAAGAATCTTTACGGAAAGTTTTTTCGTGACTGTATAAAATGTAATTAACAAGAGTTGACTGGAACAAACTGCTTGATCTGTGTAGGGATGTAGGGTTTCAAGTACGGAATAGCTTAATAGTGTAGTGTGTCAAATTTAAATAGTTGCGGTTACACATCGTCCTTTTACCATGGTAAAAGAGCTCTTTACTTCGGGAAACTCACAAATAGAGAGGACGTTTCCTTGGTAAAAATCATAAATAATATGTGCTCTGTCATTTTGTTTTCCGTGTGCTTTGTAATTTTGTTTTCCTTTGTGTTTTGTCATTTTCATGGCATGTTCGCCATTTTTATTTCCCGCTTATGAAAAAACAAGACTAAAAATCATCTCAGCAAAATGTTCCCCCAAGGTAATTTTATCGCGGTGTATTTCCATGGATACATGAAAAAGAACAAAAGAATCGCCCATGAAAGTTACCGAGGCAAATAGGTAGGTTTTCCAAGTACCCCAAGATAAAATGACCAATCGCGAGGCAAACCTCAAAGATAAGCAAATAAAATAAACAGAGAAATTTGAAATTAAATATGATGGTGTGAGGTTTAGATTTCCGGAGGTCAACTTTGCGTGTTCAAGGCAGCAAAAACGTGGTCTTTCTTAGAATCATGGCTTGATGGCTTGTTGATTTGTAAGTAAATGCTATGTTTTTGGAAATTTGGCGTTTAAATACAACACTAGTCAAGGAAGATCTGTAGTGCATTTTCTTATATGTATTTCGATTTCATCTCTAGGTTTAGAAACATCCAACAAAGAGATTTATATAAACGGAGTCTTCGCCTTCTGTTTCTTCGCTGTCTGAAACACTGACATAACAAAGCAGTAGAGGACTGTCGAAACAGTATAAATAAGAAAAGCGAGATGATGCTAGCAAGCACCCTCGAATTACCCATTTTCGCATTTCGCCCCGAAAACAGTATGAAAAATTGCCCTTGGTAAAGTGTTAAGTGTGTGACCGCAAACACCTCGGTAACGTATTCCCGCGGTGAGTTTACCTTGGTGTTATTTACCTTGGGAATGCTATTTGCCTAGGTATGTGCAAAACGTTCGTTACAAACAAATTCGTTACAAATTAGAAAACTCAATCTATCGGACTACGTGGACAACAATAGTAACTGTTGCAAACTCTGTTGCGCTTAAGACATTGTAAATATTAGTTTTTAGTTTTTAGTTAAGTATTTTAAATATTTTCAGCTTAGCATTATAAAAAGTATTTTAGGTATTCTAATTGTGTCCCCAATTAGTCCATAAGGGCTAAACACACAGACACGGTAATAAAGTTTTTATCTTATCTTATCTTATCGGCATTTCTATTTTCAGCGTTTTCGTCACAAGAAACATCTATGAAATACTCTATTTTCTGATATTGTTCTTTGATCGTTAAAAACGGGCAATAAATAACAAAAGAAACGGAAAACAGCGCAAAACGTCGGCGCAAGGAGGTGACGTGGGGGACGAGTGCTTCGAGTAACGCTCAATTCCTCTTGCGTTTAGTTTGCGTCGGAAATAGAGAGGACGTTTTTTTGGTAAAAATCATAAATGATATGTGTTCTGTCATTTTGTTTCCCCGCCTGTTCGCCATTTTTGTTTCCCGCGTATGGAAAAAGAAGACTAAATATTATCCCAGCAAAATGTTCCCCCGTCTCTGCTTTCCCTATCCCTGGATATGGTAAATTTTCTAAAAACACCTATTTTTTTAGTAGCGCGAAAGTCTTTAATGAACTCCCTGTAAATATTGCAAGCGTAAATAGCAAATAAGCTTTTTGCGGCCTAGCAAAACATTTACTTTTATAATAACTATTTAGTAAAGTATATTTTAATCTCTTTTTGACCGACACGAGACAGCCCAAGGGGCCTTTGATCTCAGTCCCTACCCAGGCATTCCATGCCACAGTTCCCGCCATAACTGTAGCGTCCTACGCAGACGTTCTTTGCCGCTGCATACCAAACTCATTACCGGAAAGCTCTTAAGCTTTTATTAATCTGCACACGTTTAAGCGCCCCTCTCCCTTAAGGGCCATTCCACTGAAATAGAACCTGTACTGAGATTTTTGTCAAACTTTGTCTATTGATTGTTTATATTATAAGAGGAAGTTTCCAGAAAAATCAGACAGAAATGATTTTTTGCGGCAAGGCTAAAAAACAGGGATTTCGCTCATCTTCTGCATGTACATAGTCCTTAGTAAAACTAAAAACGTTACGTTGTTTTTTCCTTCAAATATTTTTATTTTTCTGAGAAAAACGAAATTTTCGATTTCGCGTCTAGACTCGATTCAGATGGTCCAAATTGGGCTGAAAATCGACCATTTTCATTCCATTCGCATGCCAAAATGATCAAGCGCAGAAAAAAATAAATATATAATCGGTTTATTGCACGACTCTTCCTTGTCCAAAGAAGCATAGTTTCAAGAGTTTTGGTTTAATCTAATTATTTAACGGTAAACAAAACTAGACTATTCTCACGCGCCATGAAAGTCGGTCGGTCAAAAGAATCGTCATTTTCACCATGTGCCATATCTTGGATATCCTTGAGATATAGGTATTTATATTGTAGAAGGATGATACTTTCAAAATATACAAAGTTTGGTTTGGGCCAATGATTAAGCACTTGTCAAAAAATTATTCAAAATCGTACAAAAACGGCACTTAATCAAGCCAGCCTTCGAATGCGTGACCAAAAGTATTACCACCGTATTTGTTCTTTAAATCAATTTAAT
This sequence comes from Meandrina meandrites, assembly GCA_963693305.1. NCBI lineage: Eukaryota > Metazoa > Cnidaria > Anthozoa > Scleractinia > Meandrinidae > Meandrina > Meandrina meandrites. Next base: position 15,641,843 of record OY855907.1, on the reverse strand, counting down.
CGCAATACTAGCTATATTTAGGCATGAATCAAAATAAATATGTTCACCTTTGCTCGATTATGATGTCCTGACCGTTGCAATACGTTTCTTTCCTGTCATTTCTTCAGTGGCTTCACGTTCAGTTCGCATGCCGCTCGGTCGAATCCGTCATGCGACTGGTGAATTTGAAGCAACCACTGCTCTGCTTTTATCCTAATATATATCGTCATGATTAACGGGCTCTACTTGCGTTGCTTGATTAAGCCATATTTCAGGTTATAGCCGGCAAAGCGTTTTAAATAAGCCACTTAGCAGCGCCCGTTGGAATCCATTATTATTCGAAGTGAAGTAAAAATTTGCATACTTTCGAGACTAGCGTGACAGTTTTTTTTATACTTAGCGGGGTGGGGTGGGGATATGGTCTTAAATTTTTAGCTGAACCGATGGTTTGAAAGTGTTTGGAGATGAATTATCACAAACTCGTATTTACTACGTGATTTGCTTAACTTATAAGTTCTACTTACGCTCAAAATCAAAGAGAGAAAAACCGTAAAAAAAGGCCTATTAATTACTGGTTGCTCCTACTATTGAAACAAAATTTATATTTATATTTCATCTATGTACTCTGTAATTCTCCAAAGTAAGTAAAATATTTGACCTTGTGTGTGCGAGAATTCACATTGTTTACTTTTGGGAGACGAGACTAATGTAATTTGCTAAACTCGATTATAGATTTTTCAATAATTTCTTTTTTCTCACGAACCATTTGTGAATCACCCGGCACAACGCTGTCGTCGTCAAGACTTCAAGTGCTATCTCTCTCAATTATCTGTTGAACTGTTAGAAAACTCACCTTCACATGGTCTCGATGCACTTGGTGTACTCATGGAAGGTTCTTGTGCTTTTAAAACGAAAGTTCGCAGTCCTTGTTCTTATGATCGACGGGATTAAAGTAAACTAATAACCGAGGTCCCTTTGCTGTCATGTAACAAGGATATAGAAAATAGTAAGTCCCTCTGGTCTTTTGCTGGTGTTAATGGCGAGCAGGAACTTATTCTCCTGAGAGCGGGTATCTTTAACACGCAACAGGATGTTAGCGCTTTTACTATCTGTCCCTTCCATCGATCCGAGCTTGAAACTGGATGGCGAAAAAGTTACTGTACATGCAAAGTTCCTCACGAGATTGCTTTATATCACAGTAAAAGGAAGACTTCTTAAGAAGACGTCAAACTTTCTGTTTCTATCGAAAGAATACAGAACCGGGACCGAATGTGTCATCTGTTGCCTTAGCTGAAAAAGGAAACAGAGCCTTGATCGTTTGTTAAAATAAAAAACCGCAACAAAAACAGGAAAAAAAATGTCTTTTTTTCTCTCTCTCATTTTGAGCGTAAGCAGAACTTATAAGTTAAGCAAATCACGTAGTAAATACGAGTTTGTGATAATTCATCTCCAAACACTTTCAAACCATCGATTCAGCTAAAAATCTAAGACCTACCCCCACCCCACCCCCTTAAGTATAAAAAATGTCACGTTTGTCTCGGAAGTATGCAAATTTAATACTTCACTTTTCGAATAATAATGGCTTCCAACGGGCGCTGCAAAGTGGCTTATTGAAAACGCTTAACCTGAAATATGGCTTAATCGAGTAACAAAAGTAGCGCCCGTTAATCATGACGATACATACTTGGATAAAAACCTAGCTGTGGTTGCTTCAAATTCACCAGTCGCAAGACGTGTTCGACCGAGCGGCATGCGAACTAAACGGGAAGCCATTGAAGAAATGACAGGAAAGAAACGTATTGCAACGGTCAGGACATCATAATCGAGCAAAGGTGAACATATTTATTTTGATTCATGCCTAAATATAGCTAGTATTGCGATTAAATTGATTTAAAGAACAAATACGGTGGTAATACTTTTGGTCACGCATTCGAAGGCTGGTTTGATTTAGTGCAGTTTTTGTACGATTTTGAATAATTTTTTGACAAGTGTTCAATCATTGGCCCAAACCAAACTTTGTATATTTTGAAAGTATCATCCTTCTACAATATAAATACCTATATCTCAAGGATATCCAAGATATGGCACATGGTGAAAATGACGATTCTTTTGACCGACCGACTTTCATGGCCTGTGAGAATAGTCTGGTTTTGTTTACCGTTAAATAATTAGATTAAACCAAAACTCTTGAAACTATGCTTCTTTGGACAAGGAAGAGTCGTGCAATAAGCCGGTTGTATTTAATTTTTTCTGCGCTTGATCGTTTTGATATGTGAATGGAATGAAAATGGTCGATTTTCAGCCCAACTTGGACCCTCTGAATCGAGTCTAGACGTGAAATCGAAAATTTCGTTTTTCTCAGAAAAATAAAAATCTTTGAAGACAAAAACAACGTAACGTTTTTAGTTTTACTAAGGGCTGCCTACATGCAGAAGATGAGCGAACTATTTTATTTTAGCCTTGCCGCACCTTGTTGAATTTTTCTGGAAACTTCCTCATAAGAACTTAAATTTTGAAATAAAAAAAATGGTGGATCCCCGTTCTCGTTTAGGAGCAACAGCACCTTGTCTGTCCCCAATAAATCCTTATAACATCACCATGATTGTAGACACCATTGCTTGCTAAATTCACGTTTCTGACAATTGTTTCTTATTCTACACTGAGAATTGGTGCATGTTTATTTAACAGAAAGAAATTCATTACTAAATTCAAAACAACAGAAAAAAATGATAGGTCGCCGTACTCGTTTTCGAGAAAATTAAGATTTAGCTCTCTCCTTAATCTTGGACTTTATTTTTTTCATGATAAAACCCTCCTCCTCTCTAAATAAGCCCCGCCCGTAGCCAGATGAACTATCGTCGCAATCGATCCGGGAAGTTAAGTTACATTTCAGTGTCGCCGTTATTCCACCGACACCGAAGTTAAGCCGGCATCATGGCGGCCTATTTAATTTAGTCCTCAGTGATTCAGTCCAGGCGAGTCACAGAGGCGGACATATCAGTAGGATTATTTGTTGGAGGAAAGTACCTTCCAGAGATTTATAAAGGAAAATCTTTAGCTCAAATTCCAACCAGTTAGTGATTACGTTTATTCTGCAGGACAGTCAAGAAGGTAGCTATTTTTCTTTATAAAGCCGAAAGAATCATTGAACATAGCGTGATTCCATATAGTCCTAAGGTTTTGGTGACGTCTTGCTAATTTCAATATTTATTGTGTCAAAAATGCATGAGTAAACGGAGCCGCGTCTTGAAGGCTCTCCTTGTTTCCTGTTTGCTTTACTACAGCTTGGTGACCTTGGTTTGTTGTTTTAATTTCTTCTCTTTATAAACTAGAATTTTGAAGTTAGTTCCACGATTAAAAGATAGCCTTGTTTCCACGCCAAAAATTGCGACTTAAGATAGCATGACAAAGCTCTGTCAGATCAAATTTGGTCCTTTTGTATATAGTGAAAAGTAACAGTTATGCGAGAATTGACGTTTTTCAGAGGTCACTGTGGTGCCAACTTGTTTCAGTACTTGCTCCGACAAGACGGGTACAAGACACACTGACGTCAAATCTTCGAAGTATGAAAATACTTGCTCAGTCCAGGCGAGTCACAGAGGCGAACATATCAGCAGGATTATTTGTTGGAGGAAAGTAGCAAATCAGAACATTTGTAAACATTTTCAGACTTCTAAACATATTATCTTTGTTTTTGCTCAGCTCTGTGTGATCCTGTCTCTAGGAGCGAACACCCTGAGTTTTTATTCTAGACATAGCATTGGATTGTCGAGCCGCAAACGGAAATTGCAAAGAAAAATAAAAGGATAATCACAGGGGCGACAGACCATTCTGGCATGATTTTTGCATTTCCTAAGCTGAACATCACAGCAGACTCTGGTTAAAAACGACCTACACTACGTGACGATCTGATAAATAGTTATCCTTTCATGTAAAAATGGAAGGAAATATCGCAACAATTGGGTTACTAAGGACGTTAAATACCACAGAGGCATTAGTAAACCAAACTCTATGATTGGATGACATTGAGATGGGAAAATGGAAGATAAATTTTCCAAGCTACGCCACTGCTGTCGAAATCTTTATGTTTCTGGTTTCTCACGTAAACTAACGGAAGGCAAAGTTTCAATGACAAAACAAGGATTTAAATTTAGTCTCCCAACTCAGTTATGGGAATAGTTATCACGTTTAATACCATCAGTAAAACTCTTCACTACAGTTTTTGAGAAATAAGTTTTTAAATCATGACGTTTTCCTGAAACGATCATCTTAAATTTGTTATAGCTATGTTAAGAGCGTTTAGACCTTAATTGATTTCTAGCGATGAGAGCGTAATAGATTATAACCTGCAATTTATTCAGTTCTTTTGAAAACGGCGGAGGTCGTATCGCAGAACTGAACCTATTGCTAAGAAAAAGCCGCGTCAAATAATGTTTTGCCGTTAAAATCCCTTAAATTCGACTTACCTTTAACTATGTGGAAATGTTTCGGGGAAGGGTTGATGCTCGAAACGTCTTGCATGTCTAAGTCGGGTTAACTGCTTGTTGAGAAAAGAGAGCTATGGCGTCGGCGAAAATATATCTTAAGCAGACGATCAATTGAATAGTTTGACGAAGGTAACCCACTTAAGATTTCCGGCTTTTACTTTTGACAACACGAAGTGTTGGGGTCACGTAAACTGTGCTTCACCGGCCTGCCGGAAGGCAATGAAGTTCGGATCATAACCCTAACTGTCAACAGTTTTTGGCCAAGACCAAGAAACAGTGTTTTTCGTAAAATTATTTTACGAACTTTGGCCATCAATGGCAGTGATGAGTACGTAAAAGAGTTCTACAACTTCCGAGAATCGTGTCGGTGATACGATGCGCCCACGACACCGGAAAATAGCCTGTTGTTACGAACTTCGTACTTTCCAGAAATTTATAAAGGAAAACCTTTAGCTCAAATTTCACCCAGTTGGTGATTACGTTTATTCTGCAGGACAGTCAAGCAGGTAGCTATTTTTCTTTACAAAGCCGAAAGAATCATTGAACATAGCGTGATTCCATATAGTCCTAAGGTTTTGGTGACGTCTTGCTAATTTCAATATTTATTGTGTCAAAAATGCATGAGTAAACGAAGCCGCGTCTTGAAGGCTCTCCTCGTTTCCTGTTTGCTTTACTATAGCTTGGTTTGTTGTTTTAATTTTTTCTCTTTATAAACTAGAATTTTGAAGTTAGTTCCACGATTAAAAGATAGCCTTGTTTCCACGCCAAAAATTGCGACTTAAGATAGCATGACAAAGCTCTGTCAGATCAAATTTGGTCCTTTGGTCCTTGGTGTGTTCTGCTCATTTATCAATTATTTAAATTTTGTCGCAGTCATAGTAGATGTCGTTTTTCTGACAAAGTGCTTAAGTGAGAAGCAAACAGCAGCAGATATCGTCTTAGTGATTTTCATATTATCTTGTTTAAAATGTATGATCTTAATTGAAGTTAGTTCATCACGAGCCGGATTGACGTCGTTCGTTATCCTTCTTACTCTTCTTAATCTCATTCGATTCTTAACCATCCTTGTTTTTCTTTTTTGCTTTGCTATTGCCTCGTCTTTGTTGTTTTAATTTTTCTCTTATAATTATGAATTATAATTCTCTTATAATTTTGAAGCCAGTTACACGATTAAAGATAGTTTTGTTCGACACAAAAACCTCCAACTTTAGATACACTCTTTTCAGGAGTACCCAACAGAGCCGCTCTTCAAAATACCCGCTCGTCAGTCACAAATTCAGCTGGCTGGGAACATTGAAAGGAGAGAAATCCCTTGCTGGGAAATTTTGCTTACGCGAAACTGGCTGTGGTTCTGCTGCTGGGAACTGAAAATTGAATTTTCTGGCTGGTGGGTGTTGCAATGCTTTCTGGGAATTATTCGCGTTGCTTGGTTTCCCGTACCAAATTTTCAAATATTTATCGGCATTGTCTTTTTCTTTTGTTCTGCTGTCATTTTTGAACTGAAGACAGATCAGCAAATTGGTTTGTGTTTGTGCGCACAAAGGTTACACAGTGATCAAACCATTCAGTTTCTACCGCGCGCGCACCTTTACAGGGTACGGGTTGAGCGCGTGGCAGTTACCTTTTTCTCTGGCTCTACGTTTTTTCCCACGTCTTTCATTGGTAAGTACTCTTTCAAATTAACTCCTGAATTTTCGGAATGGAGGTGAAAATTTAATTCGGTCCATTTTGTCCCATTTTTCACTGCCGATAAAACAAGTCTTTCGTACCCGAGCAACTTTAGTCACCATTACTTCAGTGATATAAATGAAGGTAAAGCACATAATGGCACAGTGAATCATGTTTTAGCTAGACTAAAAACAAAGTACCTTTTTGTTTCAAGGCACTGCATGTTTTATTTATTGAATTTGTCAGTAATGCCTATGTTTGCTATGTTGCTGTATGTTGCGAGCGTAATCATAAGGGAATAACACTGAGTGGTGGCATAAAAAGCCCAAAACAGCGAAAATAGCCAAAAAACACAACGGACACACAAGAGGTGAGTTTGTTTTATTCATCTTACGTAAAGAAGTGTTATTTAGAAGTACTTAGTGTTCTAAATGACAACGTCTTATAAAGCGCTTAAATTCTCAACGGTTTCTCGTGTAACCTAATTACAGGCACGAGATACCAAATTGTTTTGACAACACACAACATACGACCGTGGCTTTTGCTGTGAAACTTTGCAGCTTCTGACTGTTGTGAAACTTTTACGGTGATTGCATTACAACATACGACGATCGCTTTTGCTGTGAAACTTTGCAGCTTCTGTTGTGAAACTGTTACGGTGATTGCATTATATAACATAATACGACAACAACCTCCAACAACCTTGTCCCCAGGGCCTTCTCCGCTTTTCCAAATGGCGGGCTTTTGCTATGAAACTTTGCAACTTCTGAAACTTTTACGGTGATGGCATTAAGACAAACGACAATTGTTCTTGCTGCTTAACTGAATGTAGCTCAAAACTTATTTTGGAAGCAGTACTGGTGTAGGACACGAGAAAGTCTTTTTAGCAAAATAAAATTCGCTGGCTGGCTTTGAACTTGCACTCGCGACCGCTTGCTGGCAAGATGGGAAACTTTTCTTCACACCGGCTGACTTTGTATTTCTTTTGCTATTTTTAACTTTCCTGGCTCGTTGATAAAGGTCACACTTGTGGCTGGCTGGGATTTTTGTTTCTTAAAAGGCTTGCTAGCTGGCAGTGAAGAGCGGGTATTTTTTTGCCAGTAAAGTTAAATATTAACTAAGATTGACGTGAGGACACTCAGCTGAAGTTTAGAACATAGTAGGATTAATTTTCCCTGAAACGGTCGTTGGGTACTCCTGTCTTTTTTATAAGATTATATTTTATAAGAATATCGAGGCTGAAATTTGAGAAATTTTAAATATATTTTAAGAATAAACTCGAGGCCTGAGATTTTGAAATGAATATAATTTTGTGTGTTGACAATTTGTAAGTACGATGCAATAAACCATATGTAATTCTTCCTTAGCTTTCTGTAAACGGAAAAACAAGCCAACAAAACGATAAAAACCTGCATTAGCCAAATGTTCGATGCTAGTGACAGCTCGATGAACGGTACTTGAAAAAAAATATGTATGGTTTTCAGATGGTATACAGATCTAGAGAGCAAACACTTGTAATGGATACCCCAAAGCATTCTTAAATGGAGATGTCATAAGCTATAATCTAAAAATATTTCAATCTAAAATCGGCAGAAAAATAAAAGTATTCAGCCTGGGCCGGAAAAAAATACTGTTTTAAAAACAGAGTGCAGCTTGACATTTGTGTTTTCTGGTAGCCATATGCATCGTACATGACGTTTTCTCTGAACAAGTGTATAGTGAAAAGTAACAGTTATGCGAGAATTGACGTTTTTCAGAGGTCACTGTGGTGCCAACTTGTTTCAGTACTTGCTCCGACAAGACGGGTACAAGACACACTGACGTCAAATCTTCGAAGTATGAAAATACTTGCTTTAATTTCTTGAAATGGTGTCTGGCAGGCAAAAAAAGATCTTTTTGTCTTCCTGTCAAGCCCGAAATCACACGATACCCCACTACAGCTAGAGAATGAAAATCAGCCACACAAGAAGAATTGTTAGACAGCTGTGTGCTGCTAATTTGTTTTAGGAAAATAAAATATTCAAACCAAAAAGGCCAAACAGAATAGACCATATTCGTATTTTCCGTTGAATCTTTTCGGAAATGGTTTTGGTTTCATTACAGTATGCACTGATCAGATCATTGACATAATTTATCGAGCTATCGGCCACATCTTGGATTTCTTTCGTGGCAATTTCGCGTCGATGAAAATTTCACGTTACTTAATTCGATAAATATTTAACAATTATCCGGCGAAATCGCGCGGAATATCGCCTGGTACTTAGCCGACGAGACCGTAGGCCGAATTGGCTAAGTAGAGATTGAGGAGGATAATTGTTTTATTATTCAACAAATTGTCAACGAAACTGATTTTGCAGCGAAAAAAACTAATTGTGGTTGAGCAGCGCTTTGCAAGATTTCAGTCGAATCGTGGCAACCTACGTTTATCGTAGGGTATCTGTTATGAACGGATGACAGATAACAATGACTTTCTGACCATATGTGGGCATCGCGCGAATTCGTTGAATAATGAACATGATATTGTATCAAGAAGATAAAATAAAAATAAACAAAAAGATAAATTTTGTCAATGATTGTCATCGATATTAATCGAAATGATATCGATTGGTATCGATAATCATCGACTGTCGATTCAGCGATTGACTACACCTTGTTCACATGAATATGTTGCCGTTTTTCCTTAACGATACCACCTTAGATATAACTTAAAAAGCCCACAGAGTCTTCAATCTGTCAGTCTCGTCTAAGGAATGGAAAAGATGGATATTGGAAAGAACGTAATGTTTTAATTAGCCGCTCTCATACACTGAGCCGTTTTTCGTTTGAAACGAATCGAAAGTGTCACTCACACTATCGTTTTCAAATAATTTTTGATATCCACACTAACGATCCAAAAACAAGCTGCAATGTCCGGATTGATTGAGCATGCGCGGAGTTCTTTGCGGTGATGCAACGCCAGAAGGTTTTGCTCGAAAGGCGAAAACGATGGCGTTTAATTTAAGAAACTGCAGTTTTTCGCTTTAAAAAAGAGTGCAAGTATGCACCCTGGCTGAACGAACTCTTCAAACGAATTCGCTCGATTGCTTAAATTAAGGTAATTGGATACGATGCTAGTTACGAATTGGCAAAGTTCAATCCATGAACTTTGCATGAACTTTAGGGTACCCATGACTTATTATGTCCGAAGATCTTTCGCATCAAAGTTCGTTACATTACACCTGGTCGGGTGGCATGCTAATCAGAAACATGAAAATTCTTACAAGAAAAACGAACAAAAATACATGAATCAGTTGCCGACAGAAACTTACTGATGTGCCCATGAACTCACTGCAACTTCACTTCGCCTGGATTTGCCCTAAAGCTTCACTCAGTAATAAAAAAGAGCAAAGCCCATATGTCTCACTTCAGATATCAATCAAGCTGGTAAAACAAGCTTTGTGATTGGTCAAAAGGCAGTGACGTGATCATCTGGTAGGCGTAAGATTTCAAGGGGGTTGTTTTTCGCATACCAGGAGAGAAGCACGTACGTTCTTTTGCTTTCGCGCTTTCTTAAATGCCGTTGAATTCGTAGAAACGCGAGTAATGAAACCTCCACTTTCCTTATGCTTATTATATGAGGTTCAATTATTGTTCTTTCATTTACGCAGTTGCGGCGGAGAATTCATTTTGTTAGCATACAAAGGGTTATTGCGAACCAATATTTAGACACAAATACGTCAAGTTACTGAATGAAATGGAAAAAATTAAAGAACAAAATAGTTGTTCATTTTTATACGTTGTAATTATATAAGTCAAATTGTTTTCAGGTTAATTCGTTTCCAAACTCGGTTAATCTGTTTCAACCTCAATACAAAACTCTTGTGATCAAATGATAACATTTCTCTACTTTTGCATTTTCAAATCGTTTCAGCTGGTAGTCAGCCGGTAGTCTGGCCGAGTCAGGCTCCGATGAACGAACAAGCCAACGTAATGTCATTGGTGAGCACAACTGCTCCCCCAAACCCAATTTTAGCTTGAAACAACATTGTTATTTATGGCATTTTAGTCTGAAATAAGACGGAAAAAAGAACAAATCGGGGTCAGGTTTGTAGAATGTATGCAGAATTTTAAATGTTTTGGTGTTTTGATGTACACCCCTCCAACTCCATAATTTCGGGGCGTACCCTGGCCTGAAATAAATATTCCCGGCTTTTATTTCTTGCAGCTGTGAATACAACGACTGTTGTTCAAACCAGAATCTCAAATAGATTAGTACGGCTATGTTAAATCTACAACTCCCACGCACGCGGCGAGCAGGACAAAACAACCCGAGCTGCCTGTGTTTACATTATATCAATTATATTATTCAATGTAATTCTCGCCAAGTGCCGTGCAAGAGTTCCCTATTAAGCTTATCGCGTTAAGATACGAGAAATATTGCACCCTTATGTGCATGATAAAGCCGGTCTCCAAAGTTATGTTAACACTAAGTAATTTAGCGACATGTTAAACCAAATATTCTATTTATGTAAAACAGGAAGCTTGTATCAATATTGTGTTATTTGAACTTGATAACAATCAGCGGCCTTATATGTTTCCTACCTGACGTAGTAATATCGGTCATTGTGTCTTGAGCTTCAGGTAACTTAACCTCAGTACATACAAGAATACTTGTTCAAATCTCAGGGTTGAAGACAGAAGACATTAACAGCTCTCTGAGATTACGCAGCTTTCGTGAAACAATGAAGTACTATAATTCCTAAATACTATATATAGAGTCCTAAAGTGTGACGTCACGTTGCCATGGCGCTAAAAAATTCAGTTCTAAACAATCACTAATTAAGAGTGAGTCCACATGAGAACCATGCAAGCGAGTCTACAGTGCACCTCACCGATTTCCCTCAAATTTGGCACACTTGTGTAACTTCACTAGTACATCAACCAGGTGCAACAGTTTGGTTCAATTGACTATTGTTTTGGAGAAATGTCAATCAAACTGTCAGACAGTGGAAAGTGTTCAAATTTGACGTTAAAATATACAGCATGTTTGATCACCTGCCACAAGTTTAAAATGAGAAGAAATTAAATGAAATTTCTACACAGGACAGTCCTTACCCTTAACAATAGAAAGACGTTAACTTAACTTGTGTCACTTATTTCGTTTGGCTATAAACAAAATTTTAATTCTCCCTATTCAATTCATGTCAATACGGTGGGGTCTCAAAAGCCGTTGTTTGTAGAGATGCGGCGTTTCTTAAATCGAGTTTAAAACTATCTATAGATTGTCAAGGGAATGATAATTCTGATTATAAAGTAAAAACTCTGTAAAGTTAAGAGGAATGACAGGTTTGCATTCAACAAAATACCGTTTACTCCGTGGCGATATGCAAATGAGCTCAACACGGAAATCGTGATAACTTAGTGTTCATAAACAATTTACTAAATGGAATGTTGCTTAAAGAAGCAAGACATAGTTTTGTAAGAAAATATTTAGATTGTTAGAAGTTTTAACTTCTAAAAGCCGTTAGCTGGTAGTATTGAACACAACAAATTATATTGAAACGAATACAAATTCATACCGGCCCGTTGGTCGTGCCGCACCAAGGTGACTGCTCGGCTTTCCCACAAGCAAGCATCGTAGAATTAAGAAGTCATTCCTTAAAGGGAGTTTGGCGAAGTACACTTGGTGTTTAAACTTCATTCTGTGGTATTTCCACAGCCACAGTTATCATGCTGAACGGATGTTATCAAAACACGTTGGCAGCGTCACATCAAAGATCCACCGTCGTGAGAACCGGCTTATTTTAGTATGCGGTCCCGTACTTTTGCTCACATATAAAAAATATTTTCCTATCGCAAAGTTATTTCCATCCGGTCGAAACCAGCGGCATAAGTGTTTTTGGTGCTGTTGTTTTACGATGAAACATCGACAATAGTTGATTGCGTGACAGTCGAATTGTGGCATCAGCGGTATTTTGTTCGTCTCGAATTTCTTGTCTCAAATTTCACTTCGAATCAGATCATATTGCGATCGCCTTGACTTCGTTTAAATACTCGTATAGAGGTTATTCCAAGAAAAAGTGCGATGTATCTAGTCATAACAAAGACAAGGCGACAACGCTTGTACCGTTGAAGAACTGCACAAAAAATAAAACCACATCCGTGGGTGTTGAAATGGAGTAGAAACTTTGCCTATTCAGAATTGGTTTATTTGACGAGGAGTAAGATTATTTTACCATTTCTTCCCTTCACAAAGATGATTTCGGCTTTGGATGGCGGCCGAGCAAAGCATGCAAACATCCTATGACAATATTATATCTTTTCACTGAGAACTTCGTCCCCAGTAGGGGCGCAAGAGGGTGTAGGGTGTGTTGCATGTGTAGGGTGTGTTGCGTGCAAGAGAAAATATATCGCGAGGGGTGAGGGACCGGGGGGATGGTAACAAGGCTTTTGAAAGACCTTTCGTCTGGTATTTGTGGTTTTCAGATCCACGTTATGTCGGCGACTTAAAACAGGACACCTACCAATCCTACCCACGCGCACGTTCTTCACTTTATAATGAAACTCCGTTTGGAACAAATGATTAGTTATGCTCAATGTTCTTTAGGACGTTAATATCTTGAAACTAAGTGACAGTGAATTCATGTCACCACAACATTGCTCCGAAGCCCCCTCGCGTTCAAAGTGGGACAGAATAACGATGCTCTCATTTTTTATTAAAATTGAAACGCAATCAATTCACGTCCATCGGTTTTTCGACAGTGTGGCAGCAAGCCATATTTTCCCGCGAAATGGGAACTAGAGCAACCAGGGCAGCGATATCGTAGTTGCATTCAGTGTTTGTTAAGCGGTCAGAACTATCTACGCTGAAAAAATAAACGCATGGTTAAAGTCCGAAAACATTCGTCGTCGTCGCGTAGTTAACTGCAAATAAATGATCCACGATTTATCTGAACCCACGTGGACCTCACCAGTGGCGTAAAACAAAGAAAGTCCAAGACAACAAAGCGTCATGAAACAATCGAGCAGGAAAACAATAGCTTCAAAACAAAGAAAAAATTCACAGGTTCTTATGTCGAGGTAAGCCTGCACGTTGAAATTTCGATCGCCACATCTTCACACATCTTCATTTCCATTACCGTCGGGATTCAATTTTACAACAACCACTCCATGTTAACAAAAATTTTCTCCCGCTTTAAGGAAACAACTGAGAAATCTTCTTTGACTGCTATAAAAAAAGGAATAGTATCGACCTCTTTCTTGCTGAGATTATTTTGGCGAGCTCAAAATGAGAAGATCTGCTCATGCGCCTTTGATGATTGTTTTGCATGTTGTAAGGACATCGTTCAAGCGCCGCATATGCATAACCATGCACGTTATTTCTAGGTGTAAAACATTTTTCGTTGACAATTTGTTGAATATTAAAACAATCATCCTGCTCGATCTTGCGGGATATCGTCTAAGCCTACGACATTGTCGGCTAAATATGTGGCGATATTGCACGCGATTCCACAGGATATAACTGTTACTGGATATAACTGTTACTGGATTATTCAGGTACAAGGAGAAATCTAGTACTAGGATCATCCGAGCGCGATATGTTTTCAGCTTGCAGTTTACATGTGAACGGTTGCATTTGGCCCTAGTGCTAGGATCATCCTATCTGAGATGAGGGATGATACTAGCGCAAGGGCCAAATGCAACCGTTCACATGTAAACTGATAGCTTAAAACATATCGCGCTCGGATGATCCTAGCACTAGGATCATTCTATTTTACATGAAAGGAAGATGATCCTAGTGCTGAGATCATCCTCTTTCAATGTAAATGGCCCCTGAGTAAAAAAAAAAATCGAAAATTTCGTTATACGATTACTAACAATTATTATTGATAAGTAAACTAATTAATGTCGAAGGAAAACAGATAGGTCAAAGAATGATAGATTTCATGCTCATAACTCGTGTGCGTTCGCCTGGTCTCGTTTGCATTCGTATGGACCCTCGTAGTTACTGGTCGAATCCTCGTAGCGTTTTAGTCAAGATCATGTTGGCAGGGGTTTTCGGCTTCCATTGGCAAATGTTTCTAATCAATTATGTTATATGCGTGCCAGCGCGGCTACTGTGTAGAGCCAATAAATTTAAGCGAGTTTTGAGAGACTGGGTACTAGTCTGAAACAAGATGGCACCGGGTGAAAAGAATCTTGTAAAATTTGTTGTACTGAGACGTTCATTTACGGGACAAGTCGCATCTATAAGCCTTGAGAGATTGTTTGTGAAGGTTATGACTATCGGCCAGACAGAAGTGGCAGAGGGTTTCTCTTCCTGAATCAATCTGCTCGAGAAGATTAGCTTGAAGTCGATCGATGAACATGGCGAGTGACTTGTTTATCTTCATTCCACTCCGTAAGTCTGTCCTAAAGGCACTATATAACAAGACACTTAACATCGATAGCTATTTTAGATATTAAACGTTTTATTAGATTTATTTAAGCGGTATTTCTTGTGTCCTCAGCCGACCTATCTATCATGTTACGAAATTCGTTGTAAAGATTCGAGTTCCTGCACTCATCTTTGTACGTTTAAATGACACGTGTAGTTTCAACTTTACAGACTTTTATTGGTTTTAATTTGTTATCCGAAAAAAGTTTCATAAAATAGTGGCTAATGAAAGTCTTTAAACAACGCCGCATCGGCGATATTCAAACGTAATTTTACCCTAAAATCTTAACTGTCACACATTGCCCACAAGACCTTATTTTTAAATTTGGGTTAATTCCAACCCAGAAAGTGACTGATAATTTTGATGGTATCATTGAAATTGTATTTGGTTATATTAATGACACGGTTGTTTTGATGTGGAAAGCTTCAATGCTTTAAGAGATATTTTCGCTGAAAGATGGGTCAAAATTTGGGTATTTTTTGGCTGAAACCCGATCATGGACAAGTTAACCACGATATCTTCCACACGTTAAATAATCTGGCGATAATATTCTACCTATAGTATTAGCACCTCAATATGTAACTCCATGCAAAATATAAACAAAATCTGAGAGGGTCGATATAGACTCAAATTTTAATACTGCATGGTTTTCAGGTGGACCCTCTCTTAATCGAACAAAGCGAGGAGGCTTTCGCTCTCGTAGCTTGTATTTCGTGAAACAAATCCCTCGGATCGCACAAAAGAACGCCACGGTTCAGTAGCAGAGCTCAAAGCTTCGTCTTGGAGTCACGTAAGAAGTTACGTGACTCTTGGAAGGTCGAAAAGGTCAAAATGGTTCACTGCTTCGCGCCCGACTGCGATCATCATTCCGAGAGCCACACGTGCAAGTTCTTTGGTTTCCCAAGCAAAGAGAAAAAGAAAGACGAGTACAGACGATGGATTCGATTGTTGAGGTTTGTGTTTTTTCCTTCCTAACTATCTAAACGTCACAAAATGGGTGAAAAGTACCACCGTTTCTAGACTGTTTCGACCTCGCGTTATCTATATTCAATGTTCAATCCGTCAGTACACATACAAATCGTAACGGAGATTCTGATCGAATATAAGTGTATTGAGACATACAAATGATAGACGAAATATATTGATCGAAAAACTGTTTTGATTTGGCTATTTGTGCTCAGGAAGCATGTAGCCCATGCAAAAACGCGTTGTTTTGCAAAATACACTGTATATGAAGTTGCATAATGCTTCATTGATTTCGAACTGAAAGGACTCCTCAACCATGCAAATTACTCATTTTTAAGGATTCAGATATAACGAAATTTTGCAAGTTAACGGTATTGGACGTTGAATACCACGAAGATTTCAGGTAAACATTCAATTAGCTTGTTATATGTCTTCTAGAAAATCTGGTGTGTGAATATTTTCATCCAAAATTTTGCACCCTTCGGCTTCAGGGTACACAGACGTTAGCATCACTAAGAATTTTTGTTACGTTAATTGCATACACTGGTTCTTCTTCGGTAAAGATATGGTTATTGTTTTTATCTTCGGTTCATAGTGTTAAAATTGAGACCAGAGTAGTAAGACAGATAGACTTTTCACCGAGTCAAAAATAAGCCTAATCCAGCGAGACAAAAAGCTGACCGTGTCTCACATCTTCTGATATTTTAACCATTGTTAGTTAGGTACACGGTTTCATATGTGTAGGATGCAGTAGATATGTTGCAGGAGCGATGATAAGAGTCCGACAAAGTCACACTCTAGTCCTTCTGCGTTTCACGAGCGACGTAGTTGTGATTTAAATCAGTTGGTTCGAAGTAAGTTATATTCTTAATATACAACAGATCTAGAAATCAATGGAACATTTCATCCAATGTCCTGCAATTTCATGTGAGCTGGAACTCCCGTTTTTCCATCAGTGTTTTTTAAACATGTTTTGCTGTACGTAGATGCACTGACTGTACCAAGGGCGACTTGGAAAAAGAAAAAAGTGAATTAAAACCGTTATTAACGTTTGTAGTGGCATAAGATATAGTTTACGTTCACAATATCGGAATTTTCACAATATCGGAATTTTCTTTTACAAATGCCGACAGGCCATATCTGTAATTCTACGGCTTCACGTGTTCACGGATCTCAGTTGCCGTAAATCTTTCAGTTCTTCAACTGGGAGTAGCTCACGTGCAATATCAAAACAAAACAACTCAAAATTGAAAAAATGTTTAAATATTCGCCCATGTACACGTCTGCGACTTTTAGTTTAACAAACTGGGACAACCGCAAGTAAAGATGAAACGATTCTAACATTTCACGTTTTCACTGAAGAGGAATCGACTGAGGTTTATTGTTACAGTAAGTTCAGTTAACGACGTCATATTTTTTATCTATACACTCTAGATCTTCAAGCTTGGGTCAAGGAGTAATTGAAAAGTCTCTTTTAGAATAAAAAAACGTTTTGATGTTTTGAAAAGTTCCTGCTTTTGTTTCTTGTAGTAAGTGTTACGAACTGCTTCGGTTCAGTAAGCGAGCTAAAGGATAAAACAATGATTTATAGGTTTAATTTGAAACAATTGCAATTCTTTTTAACATGTACTCAAATGATTTCTCCACAAATTCAGCGATGGCAAACCAATCTGATTGTATGACGCTGGCAGAAGATGCTTCTCCAATAAAAGCCATCAAGATTCTGGTTTACAGTGTTGTTATGGTTGTCTCGCTTCTTGGCAATTCCGCCATTATTACAATTACTGCAAGAAACAAGCGAGCCCGTACAACTGTCAACTACCTCATTGCCAACATGGCGGCCTCGGACTTGCTGATCTCCATCTTTGCTGTTCCAAATAAACTCTGCGAGATCGTGCTTGGCCCCCGAGTATGGTTGATAGACGGAATCGTGGGTTTGATTTTGTGTAAACTTGTTTATTTCTTCCAGGACATGTCAACAACTGTTTCAATTTACACCTTGGTAGTTATTTCGATTGAAAGATACAGGGCAATAGTTTTTCCATTCAGCTCTGCAGTCATTACAACCAAGCGATGCAAATTCATCATTCCATTAATATGGTTTGTATCGATGGCTCTGCATTGCATGTATTTTTACGCCGCTCGCCTCGTTTCTCATAATAACACAACAACATGCAACTTTAGCTGGTCTCCAAACTTTGATAATCGTAAAGCACATGAACAATACGTGACGCTAGCGTTAGTTCTTCTTATCCTGGTACCTTTTTGTGTTATAACGTTCACGTATTCAAGTATCATTTGGAGTTTGAGAAAGAAAGAAGTCGCCGAGGACCAATCGTCAACTTTTGTACGCCAGAGACAAGCCGAAAACATCAAAGTTTTCAAGAACATCTTTGTGATAGTGCTCGCATTTGCTTGTTGTGTTGTACCAACCTACATTTACGGAATCTTGTTTTTTTACGTATGGAAGTGGACTCTGCCATGCTCTATGGACCAATTTGGTTTTTTCGTGCATTTCGCCCGGTATTCCAACGCTGCTATATCGCCTGTGATTTGCTTGTTGTTTATTGATAGCTACAGACAGGGATTGAGAAATGATTTAAAAACTGTGCACATCTGGTGCATGAAGCGTAAGGTAATAGATCAAGTAGAATTAAGCAACTTGGAGCTCTTCCTGAAATGAGATGAGGATAAAGTCAGAGGAATCTACAAAAGGAGTAAACAGTGAAGTCAATGGGAGCTGAAAAAAAACAGTTAGAATGCCCAAAAAATAATGTTCATCGCCATTATTTATCGATATTCGCCCATAGTTGTATCACACCGATGGAGCAATATTATCTTAGCATAGAACGGGACCTTCATGATTTCATAGAAACAAATTAACGAGCTATGTCAGCGTAAAAGAAACCAGAAACTATCTTTCTTTATTTATCACCATACAGTACGCTATCGACACTGCCGATCCTAGCAGTATGCAGGACGCGTGTCACATGAAACCTTGTAAATGGCCTTCAGTTTTCTTAACCTAAATTTAATGTCAGAAGATTTATATATTACTACGTTAGGGATATTGCGTTGGATTATATAGCTAACAATCAGTGTAGCAAGCTCTTAAATATCAGGAAATTCAGAGCATTTGTGAATCTGTTTACACGCCAGGGTTGAAATAGCTACTCTAGGGGCGAGGTATCGCAAAACGTTCAGCTCTAATTTTTCGTGATCTGTGTTAATGTTCCCAGTCTTAACTATTCTTTCCCTTCAGTTTCTTACTAGCCAGCCTCTTGATGTTTTCTTTCTTTATATACTAAACATATTTTTCTCTAACCTTAAAGTAATTTTCACATTTTATAAATGAACGTCACAAATGTCACAACATTGGAGTCTGTGGGAACCAAGTTCAAGGCTGCGGTTAGAATGGCGGATGTTGTCATGATTCATGTTGGACCGTGATAGAGCCAAGGTCAACGGACAAAGAAAAACAAAATAACATAACCAATATACCACAATCTTGATGTAACAGATGTAAGGGAGAAATGAAATTGCAAACTGTTCCTAACCGCGCGGTAAACAGAGTTGCGACGTTAAAAAGGCTAAAAACGACCGCTAAAAGTTTAAATTTACACTCAAGCAAGCTATAGCTAGGTTCAAATTTCATGCCCTGCTGTTTTGCAAGTGTTTTCTTGTTTGGTTTAAAGACAAAAAAGATTTTAAGATTTTAAGGTTGTGAGCCAATAAGACTAGATTAAGGCACCTGCTGTCTCTACCTGTAACAGAAATCGCCGAATAGCCGGCTAGTTTATTTCTTAGTACCATAGAGTGCTGAGTAAACATGTGATATTACTTTTTTTTACATTGTTTTTATTAAGGTAACACTTACAACACTTACTTGTCTATTGCGAAATACCATGCAAAACTTAATATTACCATGTTCGGATTACATTTTCAAAAACTTACGCATGGTAGTTACAATACGATACAATACACTACACTAACAAAAAAAGCAATAATAATAAATAGATAACTCAATAAATACAGGATTTGGATTAAAAAGGGTCTGTTCAGCGCTTTTTAGTACATGTGCAATTACTAATGCTGCTGCTTTGCTATTTGACAAAAAATGCCCTTTATCAAGTACTATACGGCACAAGATGAGTACGGATACCGTCATGCGCCTTTCTTTCCAACAAACGACCCCTGCTCCATTGGACGTCCCTTATTTCGCTTAATTCGATAAGTGCACTCTACACTGCACTCCATCTTTCCCGTGGGGAGGGGGAGGGGGAGGGAGACTGTCATGTCAGGGAATTTCGTCTTCTCGCTTGTAAACTGCGGGTTCTGGTCTCACTTAGGGTTTTTCAGTGCCGAACGCCAAATTTTAACCCGTCATTAACGTATAAAGGTTATACGTTAAAAGATAACAAAATTTCGTCAATTTGCGACGGCGTTCAAGACCGATCAATCCTGAAAAACGGAGTCTTTTGGGGGTCAACAAAGCTTGAACCACGCCCAAATTGTTCCGATTAGCATCCACGTCCCTTTCATACGGAAATCCCTCCTCCCCCCGCCCCGGCCCGGGGGACATCTTCCAATATCAGTGCTCAGGGTGTCAAGTTATGTTTAGTTTTGACTTGAGAACAATTTATTTTGTAAAGGTAGAGTTCACAAATACATTAGAATAGTTTGTACCATGTTTGACGGTTTGTTATTTGGGGGCCTTCACATATGCAAGATATAAAGAAACGAAACAAGTGCCCTGTCAACAAGAAACGCCTTTCAATTTAATAAGCGCCGCGAGCGCCAAATCGAATCTTCACGGTATTTCAAACACGAGAACATGGTTTGACTACACTTAATAATTATGTATGCAGATGTTAACTAAGTGTCTATTGCATTTGTTTTGACTATGCGTTTTCTAAGAGTTGTGTGTAAGGCAGAAATGAGTGCGCGATTTGCGAGTTTGTTGACTGCACAGTTAAAGACAGAGAAAAAAAAACGGGGATGAGTTACACAGGGGTTATTGAGTTAAACATCTGACATAAACCAGTACGTGACTCGAGAACTTGCTCTTGATATAGCTCAGATTAACCAAACTTAAAGTGCCCCTGTGATCAAATTTTTGAGTTTCATTTTTTTTACATTTTCGTGTCCTATTAGACTTTCTTACTCACCTTGCCAAATTTCAATCCATTATGAACATCAGAAGTCATTTTGTTTTAACATTTAATTCAGAGAATTTACGGCCGCCATTAATCAACCTTGTTCCAAGCCTTGGTTGCAAATGAGAGAAAGTGACGTCAAAGGCTCAAAAATACCTCACGGGTTGAAATGAGAATAACAATAAGTGTTCAAAATCACGCGAAAAGGAACAAAAACTTTGGACGTGTTCTTCGTGCAATTTTCTATGCTGATTGTTATTAAAATTTCAACCCGTGAGGTATGTTTGAGCCTTTGACGTCACTTTCTCTCATTTGCAACCAAACCTTGGAACAGGGTTTTGTAATGGCGGCCGTAAATTTTCGGAATTAAATGTTAAAATAAAATGACTTCTGATGTTCGTAATGGATTGAAATTTGGCAAGATGAATAAGGACGTCTAGTTGTACACGAACATGTAAAAAAATACAAATCGAAAATTTGATCACAGGGGCACTTTAATCAACTGAATTTGCCGAGCAAATAGTTGCCAATTTTAACAGATTTGAAGAAACTGTTGAGATAGCTCCTCTTTCCTCCACACGGGAGGGGGGAAAGGCAAAACACACGAAAAATGAAAAATAGGGGAGCGCGAGGTTCCCTTCTCCCCAGGCTCCGCGCGCTTACTTTTCACCTCCCCCCATTTCCCAGCCATCACGAAAAAATAAAAGTGGCCTCTGTGGAGGAGAAAGGGACAACTCTAAGCCAACTAAGGCTAAGGAGTGTAAATACAGGGTTTACCAAAGGGAACTAGGAGGTTACTTCCCCTACACAACAGGATTTAGCTAAGAGAAATGCGTGGGAATGATAAAGCTAACACATACCAAACTATGGTGTGTAAGGAAACCAAAAAATGTAGGGAAATAACGAATAATAATTGCAGCACTAATAAAAATATTTTGAAAATTAGAACAAGAAATGAACTTAAGTGACTTGGTCACATATGGTATGCTTTGAAACCAATCACAAGTTTTCGTTTTGCTTAAGGGCGATTTACATTTTCTCGCATGCGACAAGCTCACGACAGGCCTAGAACATGACTTAGGACCATTGACACGCGCGTGCGTCTGTGGTAAGGATGCGGTAGGTTGATTTACCCGACGCCATTCGTGTTGTAGTCATGGCGTAAGCTTGTCCGTACAGAACGTCGTACCGTGTAAATCGTTCTTAAATTACGTATTTTGTTTTCTTGCTTACATAGGTTACATGAATACACGGCTTCTATAATCTATGGGGTTAATATAGAGTTCATAAACTAATCTTGACAAGAGATTGGGTAGCAACTTTCGCAAGGTCTCACATGAACGGCTCGCTATCTCTCCAGAGAACAAACAACAGGAAAAATGTCCCTAGCCCCCAAAACAATAGCAACAGCTACACAAGAGGACCAGTAGAATTACAAGCTTGCGAGAGCTGCTACCCAACTGCTTGATTTTCTAATTTTCCCGCCCCCAATCAGAATCCATAATTCTGATTGGTTTATCAGTCGCAACTGTTGAGTTCAGATCAGTAATTACGTTTCTTTCCAGCCATAGAAAAATCTGCTTGTTATAAAACGTCAGAGCTTTGGTTAGATAACTTGCTGTATCTCAAAACTTGTGGAACGCATGAACTTCATTTGCTGGTCGACTTCTTCATAGACATCTTGGAATGTTTCCTTGAAGGCCTTTTCGACCACAGCTCGCTTAGTCTTGAACGTTGGCGTCAGAAATCCGTTTTCAACAGAAAATAACTCCTTGTGTAGTTTTATTGCCTTCACCTGCAAGGGGAAAAAAATCAAGGAATTAAGCATTAGCAGTTGACAGAACCTTTTTCCTTACATGTAGAGAGCCACTCAAATCTCTCAGCTGGGTGGACTGTTAGGAAAAGTATGAGCTGATATTGACCGGGTGGGAGAGTCGGACGCGAAATTTAATTTTCTCCGGGTCAGAACATATATGTTGTGGTTTAATTTTACCCTTGGTACAACGTGATATTCTCCTTTGTTTATCATATATTACTATACACAAGAACAAAGGAAAATACCAAATTGTACCTCGGTTAAGATTGAATCGCATCATTAATACGCGTCGAGCGTGGCGAGGTCCAGGCAAAATAACCGAGACCATAATATTTTTCTATTCCACCTAACTCAGTCAATAAAAGTTTTATTAACACCTTCATCGAGCTTAACTTTCTCGCGAAATTAATTGCTGATGTCTGTCGACCCGGACGGCTTTTTCCGGACCTGCTCACATCACGTCAAGGCAGCAGTATAAATAACTTGTTTTCTGTAGTATTGAGTCAGTCTGCGAGGCCGTATGACTGTGCTCACCTGCTCAAATGAGTTTAGTTTGCCTTCCTTGCCTTTCTCAATCATGTCGTCAAAAATTGCTTTTCTAACTTGCTGTAAAAAATAAGGTTAAAAATTAAGATAACTTAAAGCCTAAGCATGCCGGCATGTCAACAAATTAATTTTCCTTTACCGTTCTACTTTCGAAGTAACGAGAGATAGACCACATTAACTGACATGTTTTCTAACAGTTATTCGTACAAGAAATAATTTGTCAATTGAGTATCGTAAAACCAAAACCAAAGTAATCAACTGAGAGCAACTTGCTGGCAACAAATGAGCCATCTGAGGTAGAAAATATGAGTGAAATACTGTAGACGTATAAACCCAGTATGAATCGATGTGCGCCCTGAAACAGGCCAGCAGTTATTAATTTAATATCGCCCGCGAACAAGGCACCAAATTTCCAGCAGTTTAATATTCATTAAGAATTGGATCCACCATACTTGTTTTCAGTATCTTTATTCAAACGAAATCACATTACACTTAAAGGAAAAGAGAGGGAAAAAAATAAGCAAATAAGTATTTTTTTTAATGTAGAATTCCTACCTCGTCCTCACAGAGCTCTGCAAACTCGCCAGGAATCTTCTTAGATCGCGCCCAGGGCTCTAACACTTCTTGATCTGGAATGACGATTCCCACTACAAAGGACTGAGTTGGACGAAAGAGCATAGAGTAAGTGTCAAATATGTCATGGAACGAAGAAATAAGAAAAGGATAATTGTTTGAAGGAAGGGGTAGTTTTAATACCAAGTCTATAAAATGTTTACTCGCTGCTTCAGGTACTCACCCTTAAACTGTCTCCATATACAAACGCCTGAGCTACAAAGCGACTTCGGAGGTAGACGTTCTCGATCTTTTCTGGTGCCACGTACTCACCCTAAGAACGATAAACACCCATAGAATGAGGCAGTGATGGGCTATTTGATTTTTGAAGTTAGATTGGGGAAGGGGGTGGGAGAAGGTCGGCAATTGCCAAAAATAATTTCGTGAACAAGGAACCAAAAATTTTGAAGAAGCTTGTTACCTGAGCAAGTTTAAAAATATGCTTGACTCTGTCGACGATCTTCAAAGTGCCATTCTAGGTGGAGACAAAGAAATACATTATAGCTGATAAGATCTGCGAAGCCGACATTTTCGCAAAGAGGTTAAGGACAATTTTTAAAAGGTAAAGTCTGTGTCGAACCAAGTTGCCCATACCGCGCAAGAGATTATCCCTGTTTCTGTAGCATTAAGCGACCAGGAATATTTCTACTCCCCCCTGGATAGGATGCTAGTCCGTCGCAGGGTTATTCCCTGCACTAGTTCGCCGATACACATTTATACACCTGGGTGGAGAGAGGCACTATGAGAGTAAAGTGTCTTGCCCAAGAACACAACGCACTGACCCTGCCAGGACTCGAACCCTGACCGCTCCATCCGGAGTTCAACACACTAACCATTAGGCAACCTCGTCTCCCATGAGGAAGTTAAAGTACACCTCTATTGTTGAGCTTAGCATTAACCTAAGAAACAGCTGAACGTGAAGTGAACTCTAGACAAGAATTACAAGCCGGTGTTTTTTTTTTAATGAAGGATGGTTGAATGGTTATGGAGGGACGGAGGTGCCCGTATGAACTGGGTGTCCAGAAAAAATTAAGTTGTTCGGCATTCAGGGTTCAACTGTATTTTCTTTCCGTTGGTTGATTTTACTTGAAATAAGGCTGAGGAAAATCCTAAAATATAAAAAAATGGCGTTTACCGGAAAACATACTTAAATTCAACACCATTTTCAAAGAATTTTATGAAATTATACCTCCTTCAAGATAATAATCAGATATAGATAACAATAATAAAGAAAGTAAAGACTAAAGTGAAATACTTGTTAAATATATTTTCATAACTGACAAAAAAATCAGCAACCACAACCATGTGCCCCCATCTAGGTTGTTCTACTGACAAATCACTTCTGTAATTGGTCAATGTAATAGAACTTCGTGAAGACAACGCACCAGCTTTTAGTACTAAGGATTCTGGGATAGTTTTGGCACCAGCGTAGCTATACTGATTGCTTATTGGTCCCAGAAATACTACAAATCCTTAGTAGTAAAAGCTGGCATTCAGTTCTCCTCGACGTTTCTGAAGTGTCGAATGTAAATTTACCGGAAGCCATTCTCCTATATCTCCGGTGTGGAGCCAGCCATCCTTGTCAATAGTCTCAGCCGTTTTCTCAGGAGCCTTTAAGTACCCTAAGAAGATGCTTGGTCCCTTTAAACATACCTAACGGGGATTGATTAAAAATAATGGCCCTCGTTACGTTAGGATTTACTTGTTTAAAAAATTCATACGTGTGTTACAAGAGTACTTCAAAGGACGTGTGCAGCTTGTTGGATTAATATCTCCGTTGTTTCTACAGCGCTACGCGCCGTACCATTGCCACTTGATAAAGTTTTCAATTAATCTTCGACAACTTTTTGACATCACTTTGACAGCTCTCTGATGGCTTCTGTTTTAACTGGCCAATAAAAGACGAAAAGTAAGAGAGGCGGAGTTGACAATTGTGGTAGAGCGAATGTGGAACTTGACAACTCCGCCTCTCACACTTCTTGCACTTTTATTGGCCAATTCAAACGAAAGCCATTAAAAAGTTGTGAAAAGTTGTCAAACGGTTGTCAAAAACTTTATCAAGTGGCAGTGGTACGGCACGTAACACTGTTAGGGAATCTTGGCTAGCAAACAGTTTTGTTCCAAACCACAAGTTGAAGTTTGTGCAATATGGCCTCCAATTCCCTTGCGTCGCCATGTTTGTCAGTTGCAAAGCTTATGGGTGCTTATGACGTCAGTACTTGGTGGTACGTTTTCAATACGTTTGCCAAAGATAGAGTAACATACGTGTTTCTAATCGTCTCTAATGCGTGTTCCGGCTAATGTTTACGGTTCTACCGCGACATCTTCTCTCCACAGTGTTTGGAGCCATATTTAGATCTCAGAGCGTCTCTATTTTCGAATCTGAGGGGTGGGGTAGGGGTAAGTTGCTGTCGGTCAAAGCCCTCTTGACCTTATTTATACAGCTCCATTTTGTGAAAGATGGTATCGATATATGTACGGTTGAAGATCAAAGCTCTTACCTCTCCCCTTCCGTCTTTAGAGTAACATTCCTTTTCTGGGACGTCGACTACCTTAACCAGATTGCAGGGAAGAGGAGGACCCACGTGACCTGCAAATGTAACGTTTGTTTTAAATAGATGCGAGTCCTGCGGCAGCGTGACATAAAGTAAAAAGAAAGCAGTTCTTTCGCGGGGTACTGCTTGTTATCAATATTTGAACTTGTGATTTTTTCAAATAGCTTTAATATCAGGGGTGAGCGCAAGGGACATGCTGGAAGAATATCGCCCAAGGTATTTCTAGTATTAACCCTGCGATGGACTAGCATCCCATCCAGGGGGGATTAGAAATACTCTTAGTCGCTTCATGCTGCAGAAACCGGGATAAGCACCGGCCTGATGGGCCACTAGGCTCGACCTTTACTTTTTCAAAGTTCTTGCAAGAAAGCTGAAAACTCTAACGTAATTCTAATTTACTTTATGAGTAATTCAGGAATTTCCTTCTGAACGTTAGCCGGCCTGAAAGGAAATCGGGGACACACGAGGCATACAAAAATTTTCAGTTTGACCTCGGGGGTATTCCAACCCTCGGCCTCCAATTGGGCAATTTTTAGGTGCTTTTCGAACACGCTGACGTCAAATGGCCATGTGATCTCTGTCGCAGTCTCCTTTCGGTTTAATTAGCAGTACAATAGCTCTGCACGTGAATTATAAATCTTGGTACATTTCTTTCGCCGTTCTCTGAGCAACGTGAAATCATTCTACATTCTGCATTCTTTGAATTTTCTACTTTCTTGTTGGAATTGATCGCTGTTTTTAAAATAAATAATTCAGCCGAGGATAGCCTTTAAATCTATGGATTATCGAGAAGTTCTATAATAAAATAGAATTGGTTTTTTTAATCGACGTTATCGTCGGCGTCGACAAAAACATTTTAATGTTTCCTTAATTTGAATTCCGTGCGGGTTAAGTTATAATGTACGCATGCTCTACCATTCATCTAGGGCCAATGCCGCGTTCCGTTTTCAGATTTATCCGGATTAGTGAGAGTGGTGAAAATATTGAAAACGATTCGAAAACGATAGTGTGGACGGAAAACATTTTATCCGTTTTCGGGGCGAAAACTCCGTTTTCAAATTTATCCGAATTAGTGTGGACGGGGCCTTAGTCACCTGTCGCCGAAGCAGTTTTGACAGAAAGAAGTTCAAAAGCATTACTTTGGTCTCACCTGTTGTCGTATCTTTTACCAAGGTAAAAGTTGCTCCTGCAGAATTCTCAGTTTGTCCGTAGCCCTCGACAACCTGAAAAAAGGAACTTCTTAATCAATATTGCCTCTATTATATGACCTTATAGTCATGCATAACTTATCCATGCGTATATTCAATATCCCATATCTAGTCTCTTCATTCGTCGCATATTGCCTTTAACTTTATTATAGTATCGATTATTTTGCTAAAAATAAAACTATGCAACTAATGAATTGTATAACAAGTATTATTATTGAAAGCTAAAGCAGTGGTGTCTATAGACGGTGAGGAGAAGTTTAATCAGCTGACTTACATAACACGAGCCCAGGACACATCTCAGAAAAGTCATCACTTTGTTAGAGAGAGGAGCAGCGCCAGTAGTTATCACCCGAACATTTCCACCAAGCACCATCTGTAACATATCGCACAGTTAGCCAATCTCGTCCTAGAGCCCGCTTTCCTTTTGGTCAGCTCCAAGAACGCAGACTATGCCGGTTCTGATTATTTGGGCATGAGCAAAGTGCTCATTTTGATTGTCAGCCAATGGGAATTGAGCGGTTACTGTAGAACTGGACAGAGACTGCGTTTTTGATATTTAAAAAGTAAAAGCGGACTCTGACGCTAGACTGACAAGGTCTTAAAATAACTGAGGAGAATATGCTGCCTTTGCAATGACAACTGCAAATGGTTAGATGTTCTAGTCTTCTCGGATAGGGACGATAAACCGTAGGCCCCGTCTCCTGCATCTTCACTGTTATGGTCAGCAGGGGACGTTAAAGAACCCACACGCTCATCGTTAAGAGTAGGGCACGAAGTTTCCCGGTGTTGTGGTCTGGTCTTTACCCGTTGTACCGTTGTACTGCTGAAATGCTCGGAGACATTAGCTCTGTAAAAAGCTACTCTATAATCCGAGGGTAAATAAAGTATTCACTTCACTTCACTTCACTTCACTTCACAGTTAGCTATCGAATACGTATCTTACCCCGTGTTTTCACGAGAGGTGTTTACTTTGGTTTTGTTTTAACTTAACTGAAGTAAAAAAATCAGTCGTGTAAACACCGTACTAAACCTCAGTAAATGACGGCAAAATCAAAAGAAAGCCAACCCTGGTTTGTCGAAAGTTGAACACCTCATCAGGCATGGTTTAGCTCAGTTACCGACGGTAACCAAGACAAAATCACATGATGTCGCGATCTTGGCGGCAAGTTTTCATAGTGAGCAAAACAGTGTCAAATTTAGGTAAAATACAAGGAGAGCAAAGATCATTTCCGTATTGTCGTTTTTCGGCTTTCATCCGGCGTCAAATGCCGTTTGAGAGTTTTTCGATTGGCAGCTCAACCGAACAGAAACGAAAAAAGAGGAACTGTTGGGGACTGTTGGTCGCAAACAGAAAACAAACTTAACAGAAGTCTGGAGAAAACAAACTAAAGTTCCCATTGAAAGCTTCCTTCGAGTAGGATCAAGCAGCTAAACTGCTACGAAGAAAATGTCTCCGAAGCCAGACGTTTCTTGTGATAAAAGTTGCTCATGTTAGTGTAAAAAAAACACGTTCCTGGAGGTATGAAAATTTTCTCTCCAGCATGCGTTCTTTTACAGAGATATTTCTGAGGAGATTCTAGGAGGAACGACCAAGTACTGGAATCTTCCGTTCGCAAGGCAAGGAAACAAACAGCGGCCAAGGTTCCTAATATTATTTCGGAACAGCGCACGCATTATTTTTAGGTTTATTTACAAACGAAAGGATAGAATGTTTCTAGCAAATTTTCGGAACGGCACAGTCTCAGTACATTCCGAGAAAAGCTCAATTTCCTGCGTAAAATTTTCCTGCGTAACCCGTCAGTTGTATACTGCCTACATTAGTTATTTAGCACCGTGAAAACAGCTTCTCTAATAACTTCAGTTCAGTTAACAAACCGCAGTTAACAGAAACCTTAGTAAACCTCTCTCGTGAAAACATGGCATTATATTGAAAAATGAAAACCTGTAGTAGTATATGACCTTTATTTTCTTGAAGACGGTGCGATCCCAAATTGTGTCTCCTCTGATGATACCCCTTAAATATTAATCAAATTAAAATACATTATAATTGAGATGCAAAAAGTAAAATTTTTAGAAAGTACAACCGGTATTGAGACCTATAGAGGTCAGTAATAAAGGGAAGAAATTAACGCTACCTGTTTTAATTTGAAATTAACTACAATTTTCCTCAAAAGGCTGGAAACACTTTCCGGTTCACCGAGGTCTTTTTCCCCTCCCCCTCTCCCCGCTACAATATAAATACCTTTTCAGTCCGTACAACCTCGTGGCATTACTTCAATAAGGGGCGAAGGGTGAGGGGGCAGTTTACTTAAAATTCCCAGCTATTTTCAACTTTCAGTCTATATTGTTGCCACTCATTTGTTCTCGCAATTTTTCTGAAAATAGTTCTTGTAAACTAATATAAACGAATACAAGAAGTTAAAAATTACACGTAGAAACGAGTCAATAAACAAATGTTCCTTGACGCGAACCTGTTGAGATCTGCTTCTTTAGATTTTAGTGCTTTATGAAAGAGCCAGCTCTTAAATTTACTCTGCGAGACTTGGGCCATGACCTGAAATTCGACAAATAAAATTACATACAAGAGTATTAGTATAGTTTTTGCCATCGAGTTTGACTCATTGCTGGCAGTTTTATTAAAGCTACAAAACTGTTTGGTGGATCGAACAACATAAGAAAACTAAAGGTTATAGAGAAGAAAGAATGAAACATCCTTTTCAATTTGTAGAGCGTATTCACATGACGTCACGGCAACCATAATGGTGTCCCAAATTGAAGAAACGGCGGCCATATTGGTGTATTGGAATTAAGATCTATTTTTATTCAAAAATCGTCTTTTGCTTAGGTAAACCAATATGGCCGCTGGTCACGTAAGTGAATACCCTCTACTGCTTTGTAAAGATTTTTCATAACGGAGTTGTTGCGAAAACAGTTTTGGGAAAACAGACGCTTCGTCTTGTGTACTTGATTCATCCCTTGTATGTTTGAGAGAAGTTTGAGGTTTGAAAAGAAAATCCCATGCAGACGAAATAGCCTGTCATTACAACCACACTCACTAGTCCCCTCTCCTTTTCCTTCCTTCTCGGTTGAGGAAAAGGAGAGAGCGCCTGCGAACGAGGCTACTGTCATTATAAAGTTTGTTTACCTTGTCGTGAACCCGAGTAAGTAGTCGAGGAACTGAAGGGAAAATTGTTGGCCTGAAAAGTAAAGTGATCAGTCATGATCATATCGTTATCGCCGTACGTTACGTATAAACTTGTTAAACAATAGATGATTGAAATTGAAAGGAACGATTTCCAGGTTTTATAGTATGGAAACTAAGTGAGAAGCATACTTCAGCTCTTGAATGTCGTCCAGGAGAAGTTTCACATCGCCTTGAAAGAAGCCAATACGCATTCCATTGAGAAAGCAAAGTGCCTAAGATTTAAATGAAAACAGCTATATTTGAATACCTCATACCCTTGTGTCTTTGCATGGTATGTATCAATGATATAAAAGCAATAGAACCATATTTGCTGTCTTTAAAGCATTTTTCACTTGCGAGTTGAACGTAATTCATGTTTTTTTTTTATTTTGGATCACTAGGCTTAGTCGTTGGTTTACATACGTTTTCCCGCGCTTCGCGCCGGCTACATGCGGCTACACGCATTTTCTTTGAGTTTTGATTGGTTCACTGGATTGCGGTTGCCCATTGTGATTGGCCAGAGTGACTAATCTGGGTTTACATTTACGACACCTCTATACTGTTTTTGTTTGTTACCATTCATAACAGAAAACGAACAAACCAAGACCACAAGTGTCTTGTGTACCTGGGCCAATCGCTCATACATGTGAGCGAGCGGAAGATAGGAGATCATACAGTCTTCTGCAGTCATCTGGATTCCGGATGCCTGAAACAGAAAATATGAGTCTGGAATTTACTTTACTACAACGCTTCACTGATTTTTAGGCAAAATGTGGCAAGAAACTCAAAGATACGAAAGTGATGAATGATCACTTTTGAGTTTAGCCCTCTTTTTCTATCTCTATTTTCGGAAGGTGGCTACTTAATTTTGGGAAACGTGAACCATATCTGGGTCGATCTGTCTAATGACTTCGCGGAAGAAAAAAGTTATTTTTTAAGCTTTCTGAAAAGAGAAGCAAACTTTCTTGGAATAAGAGTCATCTTAAACAAACACTATAACTATGACACTTAATTTGAACACGGAATTCAAGATTCTTACAGTTCTAGCGTTTGTCAACATGCAGCTTATTTTCCGCGTGAAGACAAAAATGTAAACTAAGAAAAATAAAAATTACATGCTAGGCATTAACAATGAAAAAATTAACTTCACTGACATCCGTTTGGCACAGCTTGTCTTGTCTGTTGTTTCCACTGTATGTTAAAATCAAGTCAAGTAACATCATGGTCGCTACAATTCGCTAACAAGGCTGAAATGTCATCGCTACGAGTTCCTGAAATTCACTACTTTTGGCCTCATACCATTTTGTTAGAAAAGTGCCTTGCTATCAACAGGAACATTTTTGAAGACACAGTAGAGACATGAAAATACTCGTGATAAGTAAATGTTTTATGTACTGAAATACAAACCTCGTAAGTCACTTGAATAGCAGAGGCTGCTGAATTGACATTCCCATGTGTCAGCATCACACCCTTAGGCGTTCCTGTATGTTGAAGAAGTGAAGATATAAGTAAAAAAACCAGGATGTAATAACTACTTTTCCTAACGCCTCCTCGCACCCTCTCTCAATGATGAAAACAGGATATTTCAGGAATTTCGCATCAGTCCGACGTAAAAGCCAGGAAAAGGGCCGGAAAAGAGGTTAAAATACAGACTGTGGACTGAAATATTGATATATAAAATCTCATAGCAGGTGTTTAAGTTGGAAATTTTCTCCTGAAAAATAGAAGTGTTTCCACCTCTACGTTGACAAATTGCCCTAATATGATGCGCTGTTTCGCAATTTTAACCTTCTGTACTACCACAAATTTCTCAGTAGTTCCCGTGCTCTTACATTGTTCATTTCTTCCCCACGGAGGCGCAATTCTATGGGTCAGCACCACGTCGCGACTTCAGTTGCTTTCTCTCAACGTTTTTCGTTTCTTTGTTTTACCAGCCAATTAGATTTTAGGAAAATAGGTCATGAACTGATGCTGATAAAGGGTTGCATGTGGCCTTGGGGACGTGAATGCCGGTTAGTCCTACCTTAATCTCATATTCCATCCTAGATGGGTGAAATTGCAAGAGTATTTGCAAGAAGTCTGCAGACAGGGCAGCAGATTGAAAACAGAACAGGAAGGAAATAAAAGACATATTTACCCGTTGTTCCACTTGTGTAACAGATAGTAAAGATATCCTCGGGCCTCCCGGGCTGCAAATGTAACATACCATCTTTATTTTCCCTGGGAATGTTTGATTATTAGCTTGCAGCACAAGAAAAAATAAGCAAACTATACATTGCAACTGAGTGAGAAAATTTATGTGAATGCTCACCGTTCTCGGTAGAGGATTGTTGGAGCCCATTTGCTAAAAAGAATAATTTATTAAATACTACATTAGAAAGATGTTAGTTTAACTCACAAATTTTAACCAATCAGCATGCAGCTTTTTCTCACTGTCACTGCCACCGTCCAATCACAGATGAACTTGAGCGCCAGTGTCATGTTGTGGCGGGAAACTGCCGCCATCCACTTTTGCATTTAATTTAGTCTTTTAATTCAATTCAGGCCGCGCTGGACCCTTGCTATCATTATGTATGCATTTATGCACGAACTGCGACGACTGAAGCCGACGGCAAACGAAATATTCATGAAATTTATTTCTAAACGTTCTTTGTATCAGTAATTACACGTTATTGTTCTCAGCTTTGACAGCTTTGTGTCCCGTGCGCTGGAATGTAGCGAATTATCATAATTAGATTCACAGCTATGAATATAGCGCACGTTGTTGTAAACATAGACTCGGAAGGTCTTCGGAAGCCTCAAAACCTGCAATTTTGTGTCCAAGTTTTCTCCGCTGATACAGAATTTCATGACTTGATTTGCGGGGAACATAAACTTGGTGTACTCTATTATGTTCTGGTCAAAACGGATTTTTAAAATCCCTTTTCAAAAAGAAGATAGCACGTTTCAAAGTTTAGATTTCACATTTTTACCCTCTTAGGAGCCAATAACTCCTAGTAATTATTGAATTCGAGAATTTCGTTCTGACCAGAACACAAAAGAGGTTGTGATTTACCACTAGGTTATATAGTCGTTTAATTTGGTGCGCTATTCTAGCTGGAAACTTGGACACAAAATCGCATTATCTGCAGATTAACACTTAAGAGCATGTAACATCAAAGTAAACGGCCATCTCTCAGTAAAACGACAATCATGATAAAATTCCATCAACCCCTATTATTCTTGATAAGGTTTGAAGGAATCGGTGTTCAAAATTCGAAGAATTAAACATTTACAACATGACACCCCGTCAAAATAAATTGCTAATGAATTTATTAATGAGCAAGGGTCCAGCGCGGCCTTAAACTATTTAATTTACCACACATTGGTTATATATTCCAGGAGTTCAATTGTATTGATGCGACGATTTATTCCTAATTCCCATCTATCTCAACGTTTTAATTACAAATACAATATACGCATGCCAAGGGTTGGAGCAGCTTAGGATAAATCTGTTGATTTAGCAGTCCGATTCTCCCAAGGGTAATAATAGAAAATGTCTAAAAAATAGTACGGAGAAAATCCCCGTTGATCTTGTTGATTAATATAGCTCACCTCCACCTCCATGATGTTTAGCAGAGTAATGCCAAGGGAATCAGCTTCTTTCTTCTCTTCCTCCTTTATAGGCTCGTCGATCTTGATGATTCTTTTCAGTTTCTCACATTGTTTAGCATTGTCGAAAAGAAATCGGAGTTTTTTGCCATTACATATCATGGTCTCGATGTCCGCTGCAATCATAATAATGCAATGTACAATTATAGTAATTTTTGATCCGATGTTGTTTGGATTTGTTTGAATTTTTCCGTAAGACATATATAACATTGTTCCTTATGCTAGGCTCTTTCTACTTATCGAGTTTTTTTTTTAAGTATTACTTTAATAAACTTTGCTTTCAGTTACCGTAAAATGTAATATGGACCGATGAAATAACGCGCGCGATTAGTACCAGAACAGGCATAAATTAGGTAAGATTGGCCCATTATATCTCTCTTGCGAGCATGGTGAAAAATCTTTTTTATTGTATTTTTCGAAATAGTTCTTGGTAGGAAACATTCAGGGAAAGTTTAAAAAAAAATCGATCGGGCAGTTTTATTTCTGAGGAATCACCTTAACTCTTTTCGAGCGCTTTCACTCACGTGACCAGCCGCCATATTGGTTTACTAAAACAAAAGACGATTTTCTGCAATAAATAGAATTTAATTGAAGGTGATATGTGATCTTCGCAGTGCATTTCCAATTTAAGCAATTGGAATATAAAGAAGCCTGAAAAAAATCAGGGCTTCAACGGGATTCGAACCCGTGACCTCCGCGATACCGGTGCGATGCTCTACCAACTGAGCTATGAAGCCACACATTGGGGGCGAGGTCATTTTTTTCAGGCTTCTTTATTCCAATTGCTTAAATTGGAAATTCACTGCGAAGATCACATATCACCTTCATATATATCCGCAGTTCATATATGAATCATTTCATATACATTACATCAAATAGAATTTCATTCCAGGAGAAATGACTTGGTACACAAATATGTCCAATATGGCCGCCGTTTCTTTGTTTAGGAACATCAATATGGCTGCTGTAACGTCATATGAACACGCTCTGTAAATTAGTTAATTAATTAAATTTGAAAAACTTGCTCCACGGGCGTGCAATGCTAAGGTATGTAAGTACTTGGGAATCCTTAAGAACGCATAAGAAGTGCGAGAGGCACACGGCTGCGCCTCCGGTCTCTCTATGCACTTCTCTCGTGTTAATAAAAATTCCGGCGTGTTTATATAATTGATCGCTTGTAACCACGTGACAGGGCGGCCATGTTGGTGGTCAAAACAATAAAAAACTTTTTCGCAGAATTTGCATGATAAAAAAGTTTAGTTCCCAGCGGAGGAAAACGCTGTGTTCTTGTCCCCCCGGGATGGCCGCCGTGACGTCAGTTTCAAGCCAGCAATACTGCAATGCTCGGCGCGTTTTAATTTCTTTAATATAAAATTAAAGTACTTATAACCACCAGGGTTATTTTTGCAGAAGCAAAAGTCCTTAGGATGAAAAGTATTTCCGTGAGAACTTGTTGGATTCGGTTATATCGTTGATTTTCGGTGCACCGCCAAAGGCGATAATCAGTAATCAGGGTCCCCAAGGTGGGGTAGCCGGAGCCTTGGAATGTTAACATTTTCGTCGTGGAGTCTGGAGACCAATCATTTATTCTGCTCGCAGCCCTTAGGATGTTTGCCACAGGGTTCCCAGCCCGCTGCCCGGCTTTTTTGGGACTGGATTCCAGTCCCAGGGTTTTCGTTAAGCACTGCATACGGCCGTGCTCGAATGACAGTCGATGACAATTCAACTCCCGCCAACTGCCGGGACTTTCGTTCCTTGGCATAGGCCGTACATATTAACGAACCTTGACCTTACCGTGGTTTATGATATAAACACATCCTTCGGCTCCGTGTGTATCGTAAATTGGTACAGAAATCATGGAGTACATCTGACAAGCAAGGTCTGCTAAATCCCACTGAAAAAGAGAACGAATACAATGCTACCTAGTAAAAGTGATACCTGAGAGGGAGAATGATCTGGCAGATCATCATCATCATCATCATCATCATCATCAACGTGATAGTCATCCTCATCATCGTCACCGTTATCGTCGTTATCATCATCATCGTTATTTTCATCGTCACCGTCGTCATCGTCATCGTTATCGTCGTTTTATCATTATCATCATTGTAATCACAGTCGTCGTCATCGTCGTCATAGAGGGCCACGAGATTATAATTATTTGGCACTCCAGCCCGTCCAGGACGCAATAACTTGGATAAAATTACCTGCTTACCTCGGTACAATTAGGAGCATAGATTCCAACGAAGGTATTTTGAGAAGGTTGACAACCGAGGTGCACTAAGCCCGAGCCGAGATTAGAGGCCCGCTCATGTACCTACAATAAAAACAAAAAAGGAAAAACAGCTTGTAGTAAGATCATTCCAAATGAATTTGTCTAGTGATTTACAATAATTCCAATCACAAAGAACATTCATAAAATCACGAACCAATAAAAACCAGAGCAAATACGCGTAAAGGGCAACAAGCGCGAGGAAACGCGCCTCTCTTGGCTTTTTATCTGATTGGTTGAGGAGATTGCATGGGTTTTTTAAACCAATCACAGAACATGGTAAGACAAACCCAAAATAATTACGGATTATTTTTGGATAGTAGATTGAAAGGAAAAGTCTGCGTTTGGGCCCAGTGGCAAACAGGCCGGAGGTTATCCCGATTTCCGTAGCATAAAGCGACTGGGGGTATTTCTACTCCCCTTCAGTAAATGAAATGCTAGTCCATTGCAGGATTACCCCCAGCAGTAAATTCGCCGGCACCCATTTATACACCTGGATGGAGAGAGGCATTGTAAGAGTAAAGTGTCTTGCCTAAAAACGCAACGCAGTGACCCTGGGGCTCGATCTGAAGTCCAGCGCAGAAACCATTCGGCAACGGGGCCTACAATGCAACCCTTCTATTATTCTGACCCAAACTGAGGCTAATGCCGGTACAAGTATTACCTCTTTATATGTGATCCACTGAAACTTGTTCTCAGGCCCCCCTCGTGTTCCCAAGCACGGCCGCTCACCTGCGAATGACAAGTTTGCGTCTTTCATTTCCCATATTGTTTGCGGTCTCAGAATGTCACTATTTCTTTACTGATTGTCATGTAATTCGTTCAACTAAACAAATAAACAAGCTCTACAACAGAAACTTATATGGAAAAATACCTTCTTAAGGTGTGGGAGATAAGGTCTGCATACGAGCCCGAGGGTATGAGGTTATTAATCGAGATTTATTATATGGCTACAATAGTACGCGCGCTCTGATTGGCTGATGAGCGGGCAAGATTTTCTTGTAATGACCGGGCATTATGAAAATTTTTCTTGCCTTAGCTTTTTATCACTTTTTAAGAGTCAAACACTTGCAAACACAGGTCAGTTTGTTTTGTGAAAATTAAAGTGGTTAAATTTGCCCTAGATCTTGGCATAATGAAGACAAAAATTGCCTCATTGTCGAAGAAACCGCTTCTTCTGGTTTGGATCGCATGACCTCGAATGACCTCTTGCGCGCGCAAGCGGATATTGAAAACCGTTTCCCTTTTTTCAGCGCTAAAAAGGCCATATAATAAATAACTTATTAACCTCGTCCGTTCGGTCATTACAGGGAAATCTCAGACCTCGGCCTTGATGTATTGACCTCGCTATCGCTTGGTCAATACATCAAGGCCTCGGTCTGAGATTTCCCTGTAATGACCTCACTCTCGGTTAAGAAGTAGTATATGTTGGATAAGTGGTTCAATGCATGATTTTGGTGTCGACACTCCGCAGTCCAGACAATTTCGAACTGCATTTACAGCTATTAAAATTTGATGCTAATTCGAGTTGTGCTACCCTCTCCGTCGATTTCTAAATGCAGACTTACCTTCCGCACTCATACTAATAAAAAACCGAAGAACTTCGGACTCTCATTGTCCAATAATCCACGTGTATACGTCACGTCACTACGTCATTTTACTTCGTCACGATACCGAGTCACGTTAATGTGTCGCGCTACCTCGTTTAATACGATACTACATAAAGTTGCTGCATCATGTTATAAGGTTGATCAATTGACGGAGGTGAAAAAGATGAAATTCCGACGAAATGATGAATTTGCATCCCTGAATGTTTTGTTAGATTAACATGGGTAAACAGAGATCTGTTTGCCGTCAGTAAACTTCTCACCTGAGTTACGTACGG
Organism: Meandrina meandrites; assembly: GCA_963693305.1. Classification (NCBI taxonomy): domain Eukaryota; kingdom Metazoa; phylum Cnidaria; class Anthozoa; order Scleractinia; family Meandrinidae; genus Meandrina; species Meandrina meandrites. The sequence goes on along the minus strand of OY855907.1, from coordinate 15,603,441 downwards.
TCCGAAGGAAGCCTTCATAAGGGGTGGTGACGTCATCGAAAAAGCGTGCCACTAGCTCTTTTCTCAAGGCACTTCTTCGGGCTCCTTTGTCTACACCTTCCTAAAAATGGGCCACCAAATAAATTAACAAGTAGAAAATGTTCGCTTCGCCGCGCGGAAAGGCATCGACTTCTTCGCAGGCAAATACCGCATATTAGTCTAGTATTAGTAGAGTAGAAGGTTGTAACGGGGGATTATAGTCAACGAAATCCTTAGCTATACCTTTCCGCTCCATTCTTTCCCCGAATGCTGCAAGTTTTTTATTGCTTTTTCCCTTTCCTCTCTGGGTTAATTCCAAAATGTAACAAAATAAGAGAAGATGGCCTTCAAACAGAGGTACCAAAACCTGGGTTAAACCTTGTAAAACTTCAGTGATGAAACTTGGTAAAGAGTAATACGACTAGAAATATAGAAGCACGGATGCAAAGATTTGGAAAGATCGTCACAAATTTCAAGTGCATGTAAACTACTTTTTCTGAAAATCTATTTTGTTTATTCTAAAAAAAAAATTAAAAGCAGATGTAATTTAGATTATCTTTCCCCCCAAAAAACATAACTAAACATGGACTTTTGATCGTATGGGTTTCTTTAAGGCAGCTAGCAATTAGAAACCCAACGGCAATTTCATTTTAAAATCAGCATGTATCGGCGGGGGGTTTCGGTGAAGACAACAACTTGTAAGAAAACAAGAAGTCCTGTAAAATACGAATAAAGCAAATCGAAACACTTGGCCCAAAGCGTTTAGAAATAGATCTTCTCGCCGGGTTTTCGTCCACGTCATCAATGGACGTAAAGGAGGAGTCATTAGAGAGGTTAAGCATGACGTTTACGGCAAACGGCAAACGGCAAACGGCAAACGGCAAAAATCGAACTTTTGGTGTCTGATTTTAGCCACTTGTACAATTTAGGGAAATTGTTTGCATTTACTGTGATTAAGGGATTTTTTTTTTAAAGAAAAAGTGAGCAAAATCAGAATTATTTTTGCCGTTTGCGGTTTGCCGTAAACGTCCAGCTTAACCTCTCTATTGATCACACTCAAAATATTCAATTCTTGAAACAAACCGCAAGAATTCACATAACATTACTGCAGTATTTCGCGTGTTTGTTGCATACAACGTGACCCGGCAGTATATTAAAGTAGTACCGTTGCATTTTAAAATAATGGAATGGCAACGGTGTCGATTCTTACTTTGTACCTCTTAAAAGTGCGTGCGACACTCTTTAGTGCATGACTTTATAGAGGTAGGAATAAATAACGGTACGCCATGTTTTTGTGTCAGTGAAGCGTATACTACAGATAGCTTAATGCAAATTTTCATTTTCACGTTCTTCGCAGCGCTGTGTATGAAAATACGCCAGATTGCATGAATCTATGTCATGTAAGTAGCTCAACAATCAAGCTCGCTTATCTTGGCATAATCTTTAGTTTTAGACAACGACTTATAAAACGCTGCAAACTAAGCAAATATCAGACTAAGAAAATCAACATAATTACTCGAAATTTGTTTGATGTGGTTTGGTAACATGACGACATAAACAACTCAGAAACAAACAGTTTGCAAACTTACCTCAACTTTAATGGACTGATTTTCCAAGTCCAGTGACATTGTTAGTTGTTAGCCCGTTTTCAAGTATCACAAGGCTATGACAGAATTTTCGCACCTGGCTTCGCAAACGAGGATTTTGTTGATTGGCGAAGCATATCAAAATATTGGCTCTTTCAAAATCGAAAACAATGTGTGGTAAAAGCATACGTATGATCTGTATTCATGCATGTCAGGCTTTCAAGAGATTTTTAAACGTTCGATTTCCAGTGAGGAAAATAAAATAATTTGAACTTCAAGATTATATTCAGAGGCAAGTCAGAGCGATGGAAAATTTCAGCCTCTTCTTTTACGTGTAACTAAGCTCGCATCGATATAATAGACCTTTTAGAACATCACGCAAATGCAGCCATTGGACCTTATAGAAGAATTCATTTTTTCGCCACCCGTTGTTAAAATCGAAATGATGTTTGGACGAAAAATTACACGTGAAAAGCTCCCGCCCGTAAGTAGTACAGCACATCAAATCGACGTCGAGAACTGTAGAAATCTTTATATAAGTTCTACTTCTTAAACTTTCCTGTTGTTGCTGTATTTAACAACCGAAACATAATTGTGTTTTCTACATCGTAGCGAAAGCACGAGAGGAATGACGTAAGCACGAACATTCGAAAGTGAGGAAAACATAACATGAATGCTTTACTTCTGAAAGTGCTCTCGTAATTTCAGCGTCACTTATAAGTTCTGAAGTGCCTATAAAAATGAATAGTTACGCAGCTCTCGTAAGCTTGTAATTCTACTGGTCCTCTAGTGTAGCAGCTGCTATTGTTTTGGGGGCTAGGGGCATTGTTCTTGTTGTTTGTTCTATTGTTCTCTCAGCCACTCATGTGAGACCTTACGAGAGCTGCATAGCGACCCATAAAATAATACAGAATACAATAATACAATAATAATTAATACATTTATCGTGAATTTCGCTGTTATGGCAAAAAAGAGGTAAAGAGGTGACCTTTTTAAAGTGAGTTTCCATACCGAAGCACTGGTCCGATGGTATGTCCGAATTTGTATTCCGTATGCCAAAACTTTCTAAATTCTAAGAGGGTCTCAATAGAGAGGTTAAGCATGACGTTTACGGCAAACGGCAAACGGCAAAAATCGAACTTTTGGTGTCTGATTTTAGCCGTTTGTACAATTTAGGGAAATTGTTTGCATTTACTGTGATTAAGGGATTTTTTTCCTATTTTTCGACTGGCTTTATTTAAGTGCTGAAGAAAAAGTGAGCAAAATCAGAATTATTTTTGCCGTTTGCCGTTTGCCGTAAACGTCATGCTTAACCTCTCTAATAGGGTTAACCGGCAGCCGTCAAACGGCCTAAAATTTAACCGTCAAAGAATAATTTTAACCGTTAACCGCAAAAAAAAAAAACGGTTTGAAAGTGTTTTCTCATGATTTCAGCGCCTCATCTCGGACTTTAGGCTCTCAGAGAATCGTTTAAACCAGTTCCTATACTTCCAATGGTCTTCCATCTGAAAGTATTTCTGGTTTCAAAATATAAATATTACTACATTGATAAAAATAGTTATTAGGTCTTGATATAATTCCACTTGATTTCATTACTGAAAGACCAAAACAACCTCCAGAACACAAAATTAAATACAAGAGAAAATGAAATGAAATCTTTTAATAACTTAAACGGAATTGACATATCCCGGCCAACACCCTCAGTTTCGCTCTCTGTCCATTCACAAAATCAAAAAAGCTTATATTAACTTCAACTCATATGGAAAAATTTCCTTTCCATAACCTTACCTAAAAAGCAACGCAAAAAGAACCCCCCTTCTCCAACCCACACACATTGAGACCCTCTTCTAATACGTCACTACTCTAAAGCTATATCACAAATTGGCAAAAAATACATGCACCTTTATTCTGAAAACAATCACGTACTAAAGCCCAACCATTATCGTGTCTAAAGCGAAGGTCTCAATGGGCGGGTTGCTTTGACAGTTGACGGTTAAATTTTACCGATTTTGACTGTTCACGGTTGGCGGTTAAATTTTTTCTAGTTCACGTTTCACGAAAAATAAAAGGCCATTTCACGTTTCGCACATAAATAACCGGTTCACGAAACCAAGTTAAAAGGTTAAATTACCTATAGGAGTGGAGTGACCTGGAGCCCAGAATCGGGTCATGCATTGGTGACGCAATTCACCGCATGTGGCCTTGTTTTCAAACGCTTACTGGATAGCTGTTTGGAAGAAAGAAAGTATCATCGTTAACAGTCCCATTTTGCGAAAAAACAACAGTCGATTCGCAATTCTCATTCACGGTTCACGGCTATGTATACACCTAATTGAATAACGTTGACTCTGTGAGAAGCATACTGGGGAATTAAAGGAATGCAAAATGAGAACGTCCTTTTCTTTTGGCTGGCCCAGTTTAGTCGGAAAATGCTGTTCCATGTTAGAACAGTCGATCACTGTTGCTTAGGACCAGTTTCCCGCCTTTTAGTCAACAGTATCCCAACATTCCATTCCGCTTGGAAATCCATGCAGAGAGAAGACTGGGACTAAATTCAACAAAATTGGCAAACAATACTGCAAGGCTGATCGTACTACATAAAAAGTAAACTTTGTGAGACACCAACACGACTAGAACCGATACAGTGGGATTGCAACCGTGGACAGCTGTTTCGTTCTTTTTGGAACTCGTCAGCACGGTGTAGCAAATCTAAATAACGCCAGCGAAAGAGCCAACGCAAATAGATTGCCCAATGGATCCTACATTAGCAGCATTTTCGTTTGCGGTCCCTTGCTTTAAAGTTGTGCTTTAACAAAATTGGCCATGTTCTAAACGAGCAGGGGACTGGGTACGAACAGATTTTTTCTTGGTATGAACATTCAATATCGATTGAATTGAAAATGGGGCACGTCATCTGAAAGAACATCCAAAAATTAGTAAATTCACCAAATTTGATGGTTACTGGTTTAAACGCAAAGGCATGGTATGGATTGGAGGACGCCTGTCCCTCCAATCCATACTAAGTGTACCATGCCTTTGGGTTTTAACAGAAACCCATAAGGGTTGAAACGTGTAACTCCCTATGATTCGCATTGTACAAAGCGTCTGAACATTCGTTTTCATTAAGTACCATATTTGGAAAATCACGAGAAACAAATCAACCAATCAAAACTGTTAAATTCACAGCGCGCGCAAGCTCGCGCTAAATGGCGTAATCTTGTTTGAACAACTTTGGTCGAATAAAGTTAAATTTGGTTAAATTCTTGTGTTTCATCGTCATTTAGTAGTCTGGAAAACTTCACTTGGATACTCTTAATGAATTTCTTTAGTTTCTGTGAGTAATTTACGGCGTTTTGGTCGGAATTCAAGTGACTTACCGCAAAACCGAAAATTTTATTGCGTGTGTCGTTACGTGAGTAAATCATTCGCGTACAACCTCTTTGTGTTTCCAAATATGGTACTTGGCAAACTGAATATTCGAACGCTGTGAACGCGCGTTATACGTTTCAACTCCTTATGAGTTTCTGGTTTTAACCAATAACCGTCAAATTTGGTGAATTTACTAATTTTTGGATGCTCTTTCAGATGACGTGCCCCATTTTTCAATTCAATCGATATTGAATGTTTGTACCGAAGAGAAAATATGTTCGTACCCAGTCTCCTGCTCGTTTAGAACATGGCTAATGGCGGCCATCTCTGTGTTGTTTTTAACTCGGTAGAAAACCCCAAATAACGTCCTCTGTTACGCTTTGTTGTCGCGTTGGATGGTTTAAACCTACTCCAGTGGAAGATTATAGAGAAAAAAAACTCAGTAAGTAAGATTGACAACGCCTTATAAAGTCTGAGTGGATTTTCAGCTTCTGGTATCTTCCGCCTGGGTTTCAACCTGTTTCAACACAAGAGCGATATTTTGGTTTGTAATGCTATGGTGATTCAATATATACGCTCGATGTCTACGAAAGAAAAACATGGAAATCAAGGCATCTTAAGTACAGGCGCTCGTTTTTGAAGCTACACTTGCCGGAAGGACACACCGTTCGATTACATGTAGCTGTTTGAATCGACGCTCATTCAACTCAATGAGGACATGGCCGATTCTATCGTGTCATTAACGGCCTCTCTTGTGCGAGAATACCTTAGCAGAAAGGTAAGATTGAACATTCTTGTCAAGTCAAAGGCACTTAAATGAATATGCATGGGGCAGGTATATTTTGCAGGTTACAGGTTTAAAAATGGACTTTTGAGTTCGAGTAAGTATACTTTGCAAAATGTAAAAAAAAAATTGCTTACTCTGAATAGCATCTGCAGTATTCAGATATCCTTTGGGTTTCTCACGCATCTTGCAGGCTTAAAATAAGCGGGGTGTGACATTTGCAGACTGCTTGCGGTTAGTTTTTACTGCCGTTTGCTTACAGTTAGCCTTCACTGCAGTCTGCTTGCAGTTAGCTGTTGTTTGGCTGTTTGGGGCAACACTATTTTGCTCTGTAAACAGCTTAAAAAGCAATCATAGTCTGTGGTCTGCAGGCTGCAAATATCAGACACCATAAAACGTTCATTTAGGATGGTCTTTGGAAAGTTGTATGCTTGTTTCAAGGTCTTTTTCATTAGCTTTACATTATCGGCAAACTAAGAAGTCCATAAACCAGAATTTGGCTAAACACTTAACCAGAATTCAGTGTTTGAACAATTTTGAATTTGTAAGTTCCTTTAAGCAAGGTGATAAGTGGGTGTATGTATGTTTAATTTTATTTTTGGTTTAAACATTTTTCAAACCAGTTTGATTTTTATTTTCCTTTATACCAGATTATGATAATAATATATAAGAAAAGGAAACAATAAAAATAAAACGGTTTGAGAAATTTTAAACTGAAGATAAATTTAAACCACAATATTATATGTGAACATTGTGCCACAATGTTTTATTAATTTATGTAACACAGTTATAATGCTAATTAAAGTCTTGGTTGACTATCAATGTATTCTGCAGACTTGTGACTGCTTGCACTCCTTTGATAAGGTTTTGGAAAATATTTGCTGAAGTGTTTGGTTGTGTGTTAACAGGGGTTAAAGAGCACATTACAGACCCTTGATAAAGAGATGCCACGAACTGGGGATAGGTATGTACACGTATATTGTACACATTAATAATAAAATCAGTGCAGCACTGGTTTGAATCTGTGAAGCAGTAAATGGTGTGCGACAGGGTTTTAGTTATAATCGTTAACTTGATTACATTGGCTTGTCGGGAAATTATTTTTGTACAGATTGTTAACAAATTTGCCTGCTCTTCTTTCAGTGGCAATATGGATTGTCCAAGTCAAATTCAAAATTTAGCTTGTTATCCCACTGGACCCATCATACATGTAAACCTAACAAAACAATGCAAGTGAGAACTTAGCCTTTTGCAGCGAAGACTTAGTTCTGCAGTGTATCAAATGTATGTCGTTGAGACTTGACTTAAAAACCCACCTTGCTAGATTAATGTTGTCATTGCCACTGTAATGTCTGTCATGTTTGGCTAAAGTGATGCATTATAAATCATTTTTTTTCTCTACTTAAAGCATTAGCAACCGTGCCCAACTTGCCAAAGAAATGCACATTGAGAAGCTTATGAAGAAAAATAAGGTGCGTTAATTGACAGTATACACTGTACTTGTACAATATAGAGAAATTTCTCCTCACTTGAATTGTCTGTGAATATCACTTCTGCTCAGGTTAATGCTGGGCTCAGACAAGGTATACCATACCATAATTCTTATACATGGCTTTTATATTTCTTTCAGTTTCTGGTTTTTTTTTTTAATTACATATAAATCCTTACTTAGATTAGGAAGATTAGTTAGATTAGTTAATAAATTAAACATGAATCTCCTTTCAATATTGAATATTTACTATATTCTGTAGTTCCAGAAAATTATATCTACACTGTATTACCCCCCACAGAAGGGATTTGCTCTAATTAACCCCCCTTACCCGTCTGGAAATTCCAATTTAGCTTCATACAATGCTTTTTGGGTCTTTAAGACCCGCCCCCCCCCCCCCCCCCCACCCCCTCCTCCCTGGAATTTCCAATCCTTTCTGCAGCAGGATATTGGATATTTTCTTGAACCACACAGTATTATTTAATTACAAAATGTTATTCTTATTTATTTCGATCTTTAACTTCCAGTGTGTTCAATATCTGCGAATTAAATAAGTTTCTTCTTGACACATTGCTACAATGTAACATGTATTAACGACTGTAGGATCATTGGCCCAAGGTGTGGGCAAAGCTCTGCAGCTTTGCATAATCCTCTTCACACAGTGCTTGCCTATGTAGCTACAGTGTTGGCAGATTCATGCTAATACCAAATAGATACTACCTCTAGTTATTAAATCCTGTGTTACCATCAAAATAATTAATAAAAATGATGGATGAATGCAGTAAACGTATTGTTAATCTTTAGAATGTCACTTCAAAAGTATTTGTTTCTCTTTTGTAGGAGCTTCCTGAACCATTTCGCACAATGTTGGAAGTCATGGTTAAATTCATAAAAGAACAAGGTGGCCTAAGTTCTTCATCTGTAGCTACAGAAAGAACAAATCAAAGACCTAGTTCATCAAGGTATTATTGTTTGGACTTGTTAATAATTTTACATGCAAATACAGTAAAATAAATAAAAATTGAAAGCTTTATTAATTTTATACTGAAAGGCCAATCAGTGATGAAAGATCAACTGGTATGAGCAGGTGATCAGTGTTATCACTCTATAATATTACATCCATGTATGAAAAATTAAGCAATAAAAAATAAATATTCTAAAAGATATAATAACATGTACAGTAAAATGTTTAAATTACAGGATCATTAAAAGAATCAGTCTTGAATAATTAGTTATGTGTAAGTTATTAGTCTTTAAACAATTTTCTTTCCTACCAAAGAGATAAAGTTTGAAAAGGTTTTGTTGAAAATTCAGAATGTTGCAAACAATATGATAAAACTTAAGTACTATTCTTGTCAATAATTTGTTAATTGCCTCTATTTGTGTTGAGATTGTAATAACTTCAACTGAAAATTCCTTACAAGTGAATGAAATGGAAACTAATCACTGCAAGTGAATCAGCAATTCTTCCACAAAATTGATGGAACTTCAACTGCATCAAACATCACAAGAGATTAATCATTTTCTCCCAAGATAATAAGTCATTTCCAAGTTGCCTTTTACCTCTGTTTTGAAGTGAGTCTTAGTGCACAAAATTTCATATGAAAATTAGTTTAATTTGCAAGACAATGAAGGTGCAAGAAAAACCATTTCCATATGAAATGCTGTGCACCACGTTTCATTTTGAAACAGGGGGAAAAGATATGCCATTTAATTCTGGTTATACCACCCCCCCCCCCCCCCCCCCCCCCAGTTATAGACCTGCATCTACGTGCAAAAAGAATGCATCAAGTTACATGTATAAGCCCCTCTGCTGGATTACAGTATTATATAGATTTAGGCAGGCCTAAAAGCGGAGCTCCCATTTATTATTTTTTTTCCCAATTTAATTACAGTGTTAACAAATAAGTAGCCACACTATTTCTAAGCTTATACAGTGGCCCATAAGGGTTTAAAATAAATTAATTTTTAATCGCTCATGGTTAAACTTAATATCTTACATGTAAACACCTCTCATGGTTTTGTTGACGAAGGCGATGTCAATATATTTCGAGGTTAATCCTTCTAAATTTTTGCCTATGACAGGTTCTAAAATTAAAATTGACGAGTGCACTTTATTGGGTTCCTCACGTATGCACTAGGCGCAACAACAAATCTTAGTAAAACTTTATACAACATTTACTGTACACTATGTTAATAAACCTTTATGACTTATTCAATGTAAAAAAGAACCTTGGTCTTGCTTTGATTTACTGCAAAACAGTTAGGGCATAAAAAAAAAATAACTCAAGGCAAAAACAAAAATACAGCAAAACAAAGTTAACTCGCTGCTAAACACAGTAAACAAAATGAACTCACGCTACGGCAAACAAAACTCACGGCGGAAAACAAACTCTGCAAATTGATGGTGCCGGTTTTGTAAGTCATTTTAAAGCAGATTTTGTGTAAGAATTGTGGCAGTTTGTGATTTGGAAAGTGGTGCATGCTAACATAGAATAAGCTTACAGTGTTGTTTTGACTGTTTTGAACTGTGTTCTTTTCGTTGCAGTTTGGTTGCATGATTAACTAATTCTGTTTTTCCCGTATGCCTTGCTAAAAACCTTATAGAATTTTATGCAGAGAACTGATTCAATTTTCTCAGCCAAGCACAGGTAACTCGCAACGAAATCGGCGAAATATTGGTTTACGATTTCAACACACTTGCTGATAAGAGAAACAAAACAAATGCAAGCGAGTATAAAAAAAGAGCGGTTGGATAATAGATCGCTTAAATATATATTGGTGTGCAGTATCGCTGAGTAGTTTTCCTCAGTTTTGTTTCGCAGGATTTTTCTGTACGTGTAGTTTGTAATTTATAAAGCGAAATCGTGATTTTGATCCGTGAAACTTAATAATTTGATAAGCTTATTGTTATCAAAATCCAATCATGGTCAGTCATGAACATCACAGTTAACTCCACTAACTAAAGCACAAAACAATTTACCTAAACGAAATATTTAATAAACAATGTCTGTATGAAATGTACAAACATGAACAGGTTTGTGAGCAGCATTAATTGAATTATACGGGAAGATCTGAAAACCGACACTACTTCAAATTCGTTCATAAATGAAGTATAGTATAAACAGATTCTCACAATAAAATCAAACTTATGCTTACTGCATATATACATTTACGTTTGTTACCTCAAGTTTGGGGAAGGCTTGTAAATTCTGCAGGGCAAAAATTTCAAACCAGCACAATATATATCAGAAACGAAAACGCCACTCGCTGTACGGCTTACTCCAACACCAGCGGCATATACATGTTTTGAATTATCAGCGAAGATTGATCTCTCCTTTCCTTTTGGTGTAGCTGTTAACAGTATTTTATCCATCACCTAGTGAACTTCACTGGCTCTGAGCTCACTTTTATCTTAGCTCAATGTCAGCTCAATTAATTTTTCAGCCTTGGTTAGCCGCACTGCTTCAACTCTTGGTTTTGTCCGATGTAATCATGTTCAAGTCGGCAGTTATTTCGGATCTTCCCGTTAAGAGGTTGCCCTAAATCATTTGGCATGAATTTTCATGATGTAGATGAGTAAATAGAGCGAGAAATATTCACGAAGAACTATGTTTTCCAGCATGCTTTCTTTGTGTCTTTCATTCAGGTTAAAAGGTGAACAGCGTACCAACTATTTGCCGCCTTTTCATACAGCCGCTTCGTTTAAGTTGAAATGAAATGTCCAGATCACGAGAAAACATGAGAAGAAAAAACGCTGAAGTAATAAAGTGTTCTTACAAGTTTCTATGACATTTAAGTTAACTCTCAACAAACCAAAAAATGTTTTTGTGTTACTTTTTGCATAAGAAGGACTCCAAATCAAGGACAAAGATAAACTCGTCCCAGGCCTAATCCGTGCGTATGTACGTACGTACGGACTTACGTACAGACGCGGGCGACCACCAAATTTTCTTGGCTTGATGGATTTCCCATTTTCTATGGGTATGGAGCTCCGTCCGCAGGCGCCAAAGGCACCCGCGGGAGCTCCGCTCAATGTTGCTCTATTATGACTTTTTAACTTAAAAAGTTAACATATTTTGATCAACACTGCTGTGGCTCATTTAGAAACATTTTTTTCCACCTAAAAGCCCCCTGGATATAAGCCCCTCTATTTATAAACCCACCCAAACTCCCTTACAAAGTTAAGCCCAGGGGTTATAAATGAAATTTTGGGGTATCAGAAATGGCCTGTTCTAATCTAGTTTAAAATTTCCACTTCATTGGTTCAAGTCTCTGAAGATGCAATTCTTGTATTGCGAGACAAGAAACGTTTCTTACAAGTGAGAAACAAGATGAGAGGTCATCATCAGATGGTAACTTACATTTTAGCAGTCAGAGTACATAATACAGTGGAACCACTCATGAGATCGAACCTCGTGCTCACTGATGTAAAAGTTTGCTTTTTAATAATATAATTTTATTATTTACCTTTAAAATAATTTTAAGGGAGAGAAAAAAGGAAAGCAGAAGCCGAACCACTGCCCAACCAACAAACAATGACCTCATCAACCAGCTCGACACACATGAAGATGAGGGCGCTAGAAAAGATTATGATGATCTCTTAAAGCGCTTGGAAAAACCAGCAAGGAATGTTCCAGTGACTAAACCAAGTTTGCTCAGTAATGACTTAAGGACAAAAGTGGGCACAGGCGAATCCCCTAAGGCAACAAAAGTACCAGTTACAACAGATTCTGATGGTTTCATAGAATCGTTAGCAACAGCCACACCTGCATCATCGAGTGATTCAATGGCAAAACTTAAGAGTAAAAGAAGGCTTAACAATACCATAGGAGGGCCAGTTGTAAGCTCTGGGCTTGCTGGAAAAAGAGACCCAAGATCTCGTCATGGCACTGGGAGGCTAAGTAACAGCTTAGGAGCTAAAAATATTGGAAGCTTGTTTGGAGATGAAGATGAAAGCAAGGAAATCGGTGTTGTACAACCTCCAAAGCTGGATGCACGGGATGATAATGTAAGTGCGGTTACCAGCAATTAAGGTGGCCCAAACCTAATTTATGTACTGGTTGCATTACAAAATAAATAACAGGATAATTTCATTCATTTCATCATTAATCCACAATTCATGTATGTCTTTCATATATTATTCATTACGTCAGTTTCTTCGAAGTCGAACATCTTTTTTTCCAATGCCAAAAATCAAAGAAATTCATTTGGTAAATTTTTTCCTGCCAAAAAGTGCGACTCAAAAATGTAACCATTGCGTGAATAAATAGGTTTGGGCCACCTTAAGTACATGTAAATTTGCTTGCCACCCTTTTTTTTTTTACCAGAGAGCCACCTGTTGTGAGAATCACCAAACCAGTGACATGTTCAAGCTAAAATTTTAAAAAGCTATTATTTATAAATAAAATTTTTTCATAATGCTGAGCATGCAGTTGTGTAAAATGCAACAGACTGTACATGTATGAAGTAGAATAATTTGCACAAATTCATGTGAGGCTCACAAATGGTGCTGACAACTATCGGTAACTGAGCTTACAATATAACTCATTCTAAAATTTCCCTAAAGGGCCAGGGCGCGTTTCCAAATGACTTCAGGTTACCAGATATACACCGTATGTCAGGCAACTTCCATGATCATTTTTGTTTAAAACCTATGATTTTAAAAGCCAGAAAAAAAGAGAAGGAAATACAGTAGGTAGTAGGTTGTTATTGACCTTATAATCATGTAGCTGTTTAAATTTTCACCAGATTGATGTACTTCACAATACACAAGATGTTTCTTTTGATCAAATTGGAAAAGATCGACACCAGCTGTAAGTAAAGGACCCAGCTTTTCCTCCCTCCATCAACTCCCTCTGTCCCTCCACCCTATGGCCACTGCCTCAGTCGGCTCCTCCATCTCCCTCTCCTCCCTCCCTCCCTCCCTCCCTCCCTCCCTCCCCCCTTCCTTCCTCCCTCCCTTCCTCACTTTTTCTCTCCCTCCCTCTCTCCCTCCCCCCCCTCCCTCCCCCCTTCCTTCCTCCCTCCCTTCCTCACTTTTTCTCTCCCTCCCTCTCTTCCTCCCTCCCTCCCTCCCTCCCCCCTTCCTCCCTTCCTCCCTCCCTACCTCCCTCCCTCCCTTCCTCCGTCCCTCCCTTCTTCCCTTCTTCCCTTCTTCCCTTCCTCTTCCTTTCTCCTTTGATTTCCTAGTTCTTTTCTACAGGAGTTTGTTAAATCCTTATTTAAAACAAAATATGAATTCTAAATGCTACTGTTATATTATCATATTTTCAGGGCAGATGTTTCTCCCAAACAGTCAAGAAAAAATACATCTAGCAAAAGCTCAACAAGGTGCTAACACTTATTTAAGTTGCATGTTACTGTATGACTGTACACTGAATACAGTAAATATTATATTAAAATACTCTATGTAGTGTAGGTCATTAAGACATTTACGATCCATTTTTGTTTTGCACTTAATAAGATTGCAGAAGACAAGGCTTTGGATTCTTTCTGAAATGCTCTGAATAAAACTTAAATTTTGAAGATTCTATTGAATATATGTTTGTTTCTAAAGGAATAGGGAACTAAATTTAATGCTGAGCTTAATAACATAGATTATAAATTAAAAAAAGATATATCACTCAAAGTATTCTGACTAATGATTCTCATTTTGTACAGGAACCAACCAGTCTCCAGGTCTCACAAGGTAATTTTCTTATGATGCTCTTCAGTAAATTATGGTATCTCTGCCCATTGTCCAGAACGGCACTGGATTAACTTTCAGATGTAAAAGCTACTGGTAATTCATACTCCCAGTGTGGTACAAGTTTCACTTTCATGGAGTAAATCAATGTCAAAATGTCAAAGAGGGGTATCCCCCCCCCCCCCCCCCCCCACTCTGTCCACTGCACATGACACATAAGACAGGTGAAATGAAATTACGAAAAGACACTTAGAGTATAAATAAAAAATAATCAACAGTGGTCAATTTGTTTGCAGAGTTTCATTTTTACAGTTGTTCTATTTGTTTTTTTAGCTCCAGGCTAGAAGTAGTGATCTGGTGTTTGAAGATGTTGATGAGGATTTTGACCAAGAACTTGGACAATTGTCACTGGGTACACAACCGGCATTTTTGTTTATTTTTAAGTTTATTTTGTGGATGTAGCGCTTAGTTTTGCAGAATTCAAGTTTTGTTCTTTGGAGAGACTTTCCATTCCAAATAAAATTACAACATGTACCTATTAAAAAGTATTGAATAAATATTACATGTAGTAATTGCATACTCAAACTTCAAACTAATATCAGCAATATAAAAATTAATGCCTTCCAAACAATAATTTTATGTTATAAACCGTAAAATTCCGGTTATAAGCCCCCCCCCCCCCCCCCCCCCGCTTATAACCTCCCCCATTTATAGGCTCATCTACCTGGAAACAATAAAATACATCTGGTTATAAGCCCCCCTGGATAATATAAGCTCTCCTCTGCTGTATGACAGTACTGACCAGGGCTAAATGTTGCTTTATTATGACTTTTTAACTTAAAAACGTATTTCGATCAACACTGCCGTGGCTTGTTTCGAAACGTTTTTTTTATTCCGCTTGTAAGCCCCCCCCCTCCCCCCCTGGATATAAGCCCCTCCGCTTAAAAGCCCACCCAAAACCCCTTACGAAGTTGTATAAGCCCGGGGCTTATAACCGGAATTTTACGGTATTTCTTAACATTAACACTATTTCTTTTTTTAAGGTCCAAAGAAAATTGCTTCAGTTGATGTTCAGAGTAAACCCATATCCCTGGAAATTGCAATGGTAAAGTATATAAGTCATACAGTGTATTACCCTCCGAGCAGAGTCTTCTTCGATCTTCCTAGATATGTCAGGAAGAAGACTTTGCTCGCAGGGTAACAATGTATGAAAATGTAATATTTTCTGGAACGTGATAACAGTTTGAAATTAAAAAAATAATAATAATAATAAAGAAAAGTAGATAAAGTACAGGTCAGAGTTATAATATAGAAAAAACTGAATACTAATGACATGTATGCTAGGGAAGAAGAAACTACGTGTATACGGCAGAACTAGAGACTATCTTATGAAGGGGAATGATTTGTTCTGCACTGGCTGTTTGTGGCTTTCTGTGACTGTTTGACTTTTGCATCATTTACTATCAGGGTTTAAAAAACCTCATCTTTGGAACTGCTACTACAAGCTTCACACCAGAATGGAGGAATCAGAGCTTTTCATTCTGCGACCTGTATCAGTTGGAATATGGAATTGTACAACTTAAGGTAGAACATTTCTTTACATGACAGTGAATAATATGATCTACACTGTAAAGTACCTGCTAGTTTAACATGAAGGGATATTGACCAAGTTTAAGTTGTAGCAACCAACTGGTTCCAAAGAGTGTTTTACTCGAGAGAGAGAGAGAGAGAGATCATGATAAAATGGGGCCCTGCAAATAAGAAAGTTTCACCTGAAAAAATTAATACTGGAGCATAACCTGCAATGCACTACATATGCATATAAGTTAGCCTGTGTGCAGCTGCAGTCCTGAAGGAAATAGGACATGGTTGTACGCGTTGGCTACATGTAAGTTAGCATCAGACAAACTGCTGGACTAAGTACTGATGCACCTGTTGACCCAAGTTTTATTTTTCTTTCAGGGTGGACCTTGTGGTGTGCTTGCAGCTGTTCAAGGATTTGTCCTGAAACACTTGCTATTCGGAGGCAAAAAAGGAGATGCAAAAAAGTAAATGGTTTACATGTATCTGTTTAGTTTAGTAAACGGTCAGAACGTTTTTTTTCTGTTTAGTTTATACAATAGGGCAAGCACTGCACGGTAACGACATGTTGATGTTCTTTTCTTTAGGAAGCTCCAGCCATCGTCACGAGAAAGAACAAAAGCTTTAACCTCTACTATCAGTGAAATATTGTGGAGAGCTGGCGACAGCAGAGAAGCTACAGTGGCTTTGTAAGTTTATAGAACTGTATATCTGTCTCTCTGTGCACACTGCGGACCTACAATTCTGTGGAAACAAGTGCTGTTGTTCACGTGTTTTTTGCGTTTGTATGGACCGAGACAAAGTCAAGGTCAATGAAAACGGAAAAAAGAACAAGCTCAACACCAGCCATCGTGACCGAACAAGCTTGGTCAATAAAGGATTAATTATATGGGAAATTTTTCTTGCGGGACCGATGAAGGAAATCCCAGGCAGGCACAGGATTCGCTTCATCTTGCCTGCTCGCGGATTCAGCCATATAATAACGTAGCTTCTCATCCTGGCGATGCTCCAAAATCAATTTATGACCTTCATGCTACAGAAACCAAATTGAAAGGAGTTAACACGTTTACATCCAATTTAGACCACGTGATAATTCATTTAGGAGGTTAAAATTGTGTAGTTTGTCACACGTAACTGAGTGCATAAAAATATGTGCGAACAACTTGGATGTAATTTATGTTTGCCGAATCCGTCTTTATAGACTTAACTTTTCAAGTCCGTTGTTTTGTTAGCCTGCATAGCTAGTGGGATTTCATGAGCAAGTAGTGCTTCAGTTGTTTCAGTGGCAGAGCTACTATAACGAGAACGGTGAAGTTACGAGGAGAATAAGAAGTACACAAGTTAAGGTCTTTCCTGGCTGCTCTGCCGCTGAGACAAGGCTCTATCGTGCGTAATTCTGTCAGCTGTGAAGGCTAGCATGCGAGTAATTCTCAACGTCTTCTTTATAATCAAGTGGTAGCACTGAATAATTTTGTCCTGCTCATACTTTGTTTTAGACCTACAGGCGGTTCAAATTTCTTCGGTGCTGGAAGATACAAACCCGACCAGTTAACAGAGGCGGTAGGTACTGAAATAAACCAATTGGTACTTAATCATACATCATACATGTACCATCAAAAATACCCAAAGCGACCCAAAAATAAAGCCAATTTTAAATTGACTTACATGTATCTTGTTTTTCTTTGCAAATTGATGCAGTTTTGTCGCTAGCAAAGACGTCTCAGATTCGTTCCAGAGACCTCCATGCCGATACCATAGTTAATCATAACTATAATAAAATTCTCGAATCTGATTGGTTCTTAGAACGCCCTACTTTTTGCCAAATTAGATCACGCGGAGCTAAAATGTCCAATAACAAAGTTCTCGTGCAGAGCACGCGCGCGCTCTTTTGTGACTAAACACTCCTTGATATTTCTAAAACCTTCAGTTTCAAAAATGGCTTTTTTTGTCATAGTGATGATAAATCCTCAACGGGCTTAATGCGTGGCAATGATACATTTGTACAATGTGATGCAACCAAACGAAAGTCAGCAATGAAGTTACTTAAGACTTGACAAGCTGTTAAGGCCTCTGTCATTAAAACTCTAATTTAAATCGGTATTAAACCTTTGCTCTATTGCACTGATAACGTTCATAGAACATTTTCTCAAGCCTCAATTTTTTTTAATTGCAATCGTAAAGCAATACGTAACTTACAAAGTTTACAAAACAATGCCCATAACACTAAATAAATTCTAAATAAATTCTCGAGCCTCAATGTTTCATGTATTCTGTGTTTTTTTTCTCTGCCCAGCTTGTTTTGTTTACTTTCAAGTCTTCAGAAAGTCTTCACAGCTTTCTCTCTCAAAATATAACTCAGGTACGTTCATCTGGTAGGATTGTATAAATCTCCTAGCTTGTGAACGCAAATATAACTGCCACTGTTGCATTTATTTAGCATACAAGGTGTCGCAGCGTGTGACAGCAGCCGGTAAATCCCTCTGCATTCCCATGCTACATGTAGTTGCTTCTGGTTGTGTTTACAATAAAAATATTAAGCTTTATTTGCTTGAAAGAGGGTTCTTTATAGATGTATGTAAGCAACGTAATTATAGGTACATGGGCGTGTCACCGATATGGTAGGGTGTTGCGACTGTCTGTGTCAAAAATGAAACATTAGAACTTCCCTCTTCTTTGTTCTTGGTTGTTTAGTGTCAAATACAGAGTATATGATTTTGAAACGGGCGAGAAGGAGCAAGAAGGACTGGAACTTCTACCCATACTGCTTTGCGTGGCGGGTTCTAGTCATTTTGTATTGAGAAGGGCGCAGCCATACCTGCTCGTTAATCTCTTATGTTCCATTGCCGTTAACTTGAACATTGATTTTTAAATAAAAATCGAGAAAGAGAACAAGTAGAGTCTGGTCTGCAGAAGGACAAAGAAAGTCGTACAATGTTCACATTGAGATTATTTGAAAACAAAATGGCCAATTTGTTGGCAAGTTTGTCTTTCGTAATCCGTCTTAATCTTCCTCAGTCGTAACCATTCTTGTTTATTTTCGGTTTCTTGTCCCTTCTTTGGGGTTTTTTAAGACTATCCCTTTTCCTTCAGCTAGAAAGAAAGTAAAATAACCTAAATATCGTAACACAGAGCTCTACTCAACCATGCGGCATGCGGCTTGACATAACTCCTCCACCCCCAACCCCCTGAGTTTCCACTGGAGGATTTTCTTTGGTCAGCAAGATTAAATACTTTTGCATTATCATGCTCTTCTCATACAAAGTTTGTTTCATTGTTTCGCAGTTTGAATCTGACAAAAGCAGTGGGTGCATATTGCTGTTATATTCCGTGATATTGTCACGGTCAATTCAAACGTAAGTATAACAACGGCATCATTAGCTGGTCAGCTTCGGCCACACAAGATAAGTTGTTGTTCAGAAGCAATATTCGAGGAAAGAGCCTAGAATTGTCCATATTATACAATAGGAAACGATCCCCATTGTCGGAACACACATACACATAAGCTCATACCAAGTCACGAACATCAGGGGGCTGTTTGCCCAACTCTTTTCGAACAATGTTGTGGGATCTTTTTGCCTCCTACTAACTCTAATATGGAAAAGTGAAAGCCAGTGGCCAAAGACGATATTTCTAGGAACACGCCATTAGAAATGGGACATGTTTTAGCGATCTTGCCAGTTTTATGGCCCTGATTTGATTTTTGACCAAGATTTCAACCTTTTTCACGTTTGAAGAACGCGCCGAACAAACTTAGCTACCCTTACGCGACACACAATGTGTTTAATACGAGTTTTGTTTGCAGGGTAATATCAGATATGGATGAGCCATCTAACACGCTAATGGGAGCCCATGGATACTGTACCCAGGTTAGCGGTTGGTTTCCTCGTAATCAAATAACGGCGGGAAAGTTCAACTTATAGAAGTCCCAGGTCCTGCTCTTACCCGCCATGCCTGTGCCATTTGTGCCCCTTTCAGATGTTTTGTTATGTGTAGCCGCTCCCCCTTCCCCTCCCCCAATCATTGTATTTTTTGGTACATGTTATCGGTCTCGTGTGAACAGGACTCCAATAAGTGAATAGAGTACTGGGTTGTCGGGGAGGGGGAGGGTTAGAAACACCAAGCATTTTACTGCAGGATTCTCTAGGACAGAGCATTAGTAGGACGAAACTCAAGTGTGAAAATTATAAGCGCAAGCAATTCTACACCGTTGATGCTATAGAGAATCAAAATAGCCTTTTCCTACAGTGACACCATGATTCGCTTGAAGCTTAATTTTTATTTGTTAGGTGTGAAAACCGTCAGCTCAGCAACAGTTTCTTTGAAAAGGGAAAGTGTGTTGTAATGATAATTTCTGTTTTACTTTTCCGGGCTTATTAATCAATTGCCAATTGCCTTCTTTGACAGATTGCATAATGTTTTTGTTTTCTTCTGTCTTAGGAAATGGTCAATTTAGTTATCACTGGAAAGGCGGTCTCCAATACATTTGATAATACAATGGAAATTGACACAGGCGGAACAAAAAAGGTATAATTAAGAATCATATTGTGTAATACAATGTATTTTTGTATCCCAGCAACTTACAATTGCATGTTGTAACTATGTAATATATGTCTTGCTGGATGTATGCTGTGGGAGGTGGGATTTCCTAATGTTTAGTGCACTATAGTTACCGGTTCAGGTGTGAGTGATGGTAGGGGTCATTGTGTTGCGTTCTTGAGCAAGACATTAAGTGACATCTAGTGACCAATCAGGCCGGAGCTAACCACGGTTCCCGTAGCATTAAGCCACTAGGAATATTTCTTCTCCCCCCTGGATGGCATGCTAGTCCATCGCAGGGTTACCCCAGCAGTAAATTCGCCGGTACCCATTCATACACCTGGGTCGGGAGAGGCACTATGAGATTAAAGTATCTTGCCCAAGAACACAACGCAGTGCCCCAGGCAAGGCTCGAACCCGGACCACTTAACTCTGGAGTCCAGCGCCCTAACCATTTGGCCATCGTTTCTCCCCAATCACCGGGATAAGCTGCGACGGTATACCAAGATGTGGTAATCAATTCAGTTGCACATTGACAATTAAAACCTGTGTCATTGAGTTCGTAAGATGTCTGAATGAAATTTCCCTTCACGTTAAACATATTGCATTTCTTTTATAGAATGTCTTTAAAGGTCTAGAGAAACAAGCCGATATTGGACTTTTGTCATTATTTGAACACTACAAATCGTGTGAGGTGAGTAAAGTTAATTTAAAGTGGTATTCATTCAAAGCGCTGGCTGGTAAACCTGTATGCTATAACACGCGCTGAAATCTCACTTCCAGGTAAACTCTTACCACTTTATTTCCACATCAAAATTAACTCGATTTCCATTTACTTCTTCTGCACATTAATTGTCATCTTTTCAGCAAACAGGAAAAAATTTGAACGCACTTTGGCCTTTGAAGGGGTAGAGTGACCTTAATTTCGACTATTAATCGCAAACCGCCCTAAAATGGAAAATTGTATTTTTGTGGCAGGTTGGTGTAAACTTCAAGACACCCAGGTATCCTATCTGGGTCATTTGCAGTGAAAGTCACTTCAGCGTCCTGTTCTCTGTGGACAGAAATCTTTTAGATGATTGGTAAGTTTCTAAACTTTCGTTACCTTATCTTAATAAGCACTAATAAGGGAAATATGAACCCGCCCCATTCGTTGCGTTGAGTAATATAGTCACCCGGGAATTTGTACGAACACGAAAAAAGTGCATGGGAAAGCACGAGACGCAGTAGAGATTCCTGACTGACCAAAAATAAAGAAAAAAGGAACAATGCAAAATGGAATGGAGACGATTTTCGGACTTTCTATCCTTAGATAGGGTTTAGTAGAGAAGAAGGCTCAGTGAATGCGGAATAACTAATGGATGTTTCCGTTTGTTCTTGCCACGTTTAGGAAGCTAGAAAAGAAGTTTGATCTTTATTATTATGATGGTTTGGCACGGCAAGATGAGGAGATAAGATTAACAGTAGGTGAGGAGACTACGATTTGTTAGGGACGGACCATTAGAAAAGTGATGGAGGGGATGGGGAAAAAAACAAAAAAAAATTCATGCAAGGCAAAATGTCCGAAAAAAAAAATTCATGCAAGGAAAAACCCAAAGAAAAGAAATTCATGCACAAGATGGGCCGCATTTTGATATTAAACCAGAATTATAATTCTTCTCGAAAAGTGTTCCAAAATGCACCAAATGGCATACAATTGGATTATGAGCTCGAGATTTCTATGAGGTGATAGTTGATGAGGCCGCAGGCCGAATCAACTATCACCTCATAGAAATTGAGAGCGAATAATCTAATTGTTTTAGTAGAATTCTAACTGAAATAAACGCAAATAATGGTTTCTAATTAATTTTCTACGCATTATCGAACTATTAAACGCTTTAACAAACTCGCACGCATTGAATTGTCCTTGGTAAATTTGCAGTTGTTTACGCACGTGCACCCGTTTTTCAATAATTTCAAGCTTTTAAAGTCAAGAAATCGCTAATGTCCTTCTTTTAGTCTTCTTGGGAATTTTTTTATCCATTTACATCTAAACTTCCTTCCAAAACTTCGGAAAAACGATAAAAATGTCGCATCTTGTGGACGACCTACGGCAACTGCACACTAATGGCTGATAGTGTTCAATAGCTCAGCCAATCACATTGCAGCATTTGCATTAGTGTACTAGTAGAATTCTACTATTAGAGCATGTCTAGATTTTCAAAATTCCCCCGGAGCCCCCCCCCCCCCCCCCCCCCCCAAACGGCAATGGGCCTCCCGCCCATTTTAATACGGCAGGCTAACCGGAGTGTACCTTGCACTCAGGTTAGTCTAAAAACCACTCTGGTTAGCCTGAATATCGCTCATTTTAGCCTAAAAAGGCCCAGGTTATCCCGTTTACAGTTAGTTCTCAATAATGGTAATGGTTTTGCTTGCTACGGTGATTTTGTTTCGCGTTCGGCGTTCGCAAAATTACCGCTGCCGATTTTGAAACCTCGCAAACAGTGCTAACGTTTGGGTTCCCTCACCTCAAATTCATTCCTACGGGCGTGACAAGTATATAAATTACACAAATTTTCACTATACACCTGTAAACTGCTACTTACTTTTTATATCGTAAAATAAATGGAAAGTAATGTTAACAAGCTATATATTTAATAAATCAAAGTACCAGTAGCACTGTTTTTAATTAATTCAATAGCAAATTGTGCATGAAGCAGATTTTATTTTAAAAAAATTCGTGCATAGGGCTGCAGTCAAAAAAAAAATTCTTGCACAGGCAATGGACCAAAAAAAAAATTCTTGCAAGTCAAAAATTCCCTTCCCCCCCCCCCCCCCCCCCCCATCAGTTTTCTAATGGTCCGTCCCTTAGCGGATTGTTATCAGCGCACTGGCTTCACGTATATTGTCCAAATCGCACTGCCAAACCCCAGTGTGTGAGTCTACATGTCACTTAGCAATAATCTGCGATATCGTATGAAATATCGCGTGATAAATAGCTGACAAGGCTGTAGGCCGAGTGATGCGATATTTCGCAAGATTGTGCAGGATAATTGTTTTATTTTTCAACAAATTGTCAACGAAGAATATTTTACTGCTTAAAATACTGTAGTTATGGAGCGCTTTGCAAGATACTTGCGTTCAACCTCTCCTGTACGGCCAGTTAACTCTGCCCCAGGCATGGGCGGATCTAGGGGGAGAGTGCACCCCCCCCCCCCCCCCAGAGATGACCGGGCGGCTTTCTAATACAAGTGGTATCTGCAACCCGTCCTAAGGAAATTCCTGGATCCGCCCTGCCAGGGTCACACTGGGAAGCCGTTTAACGTCATTTTGTCTCAGTTCTCCATTGCCATTCTCGTGCTTTAATCTCATTTTTGATTGCGGCTATTTTTTTGCCCCTTTTCTTGAACCAGATACAACAAGAGAATGCCCGGATTACAAGGACACCGACCTTGTCCCTCCACTTGAACACTGCATTAGAACAAGGTTTGTATTTTGACAATCCTCTTCTGCATAGGTTTTCTTTTTGGCTCATCACGCAATCTTTCTTCCTACGAGTTATGGGATGAAACATTGCGTGACGTGAAAAATAAAATCCGTAAAAAAGTGTTGTGACAACTGTCAACTGGCGTGACAGCTGAAAAAAATAGCGTGATATAATCCCGATTTAGGCAAATCCTCGTGGAAGTAGCCGACCATTGCCCGCCCGACAATTTTGACCAAACAAAAGCGCTATGTGCATGTGGCACGTCAGAGTGCCGTCATTAGGACGTCAGTTTGACGTCATTGTGTTACTTAGCAACGTCACTGCTGACGTGAATCTCTCTTCGCAGATGGAAAAACGCCGTCATAGACTGGAATGGAACGGATCCAATCTTGTGATTTTGCTTCGCACGAAATTGAATCAATCCCAGAGTTCTTCTCAGAATGGAAACATCAGAAACTTTTCCTGCGCGCAGAAACTATCAAAACATTCACAAAATAGGGTGAAGCAATTCTTATCAAACATTTGAAGTATGGAATCTTCAAAGACGCCCAAAAGTGCGCGTTAACAGAGGAAAACGTTACCTTGACACGTTAAAATGACATTGCTGCATTGTAAATAAATAAAAACATTGGAAACATTTAGTAACGTGAAACGGTTACTCTGTTGTGTTTTAGATTTTGCGACAGATTTTCGGTGGCTCAGCGCCTACAAACAACTCTTTCTAAAGCAAAACCGCTTTCTGTAGGAAGTACGAAGTACAATTCGATGTAAAACAATCTTCGTGAACAGTAATTCTGTAACAGTATAGTTGTCCTAGGGTATAGATATCGCGTAACACAAGAAAAAACGAGATTTGTGGCTGCCGGATTGAACTGAAGTTTTCCCGCCATGATTGGCGCCCATGACGCGTTTACACCATTCACGAGGTATGCACTCCTCCTCCTTTGATTTTATTTCATCCGTCCCTTCAATGCATGCAGAAGCAACATTTTAATGTAATCTATCAAAGTCAATTTCTTATTTATGTGACCTGACAAAGGCTGTTAGTTAAATGCTCTAATCGCTGTCTTTGCATTGACATCCGCAAGTAGATGTTCTAGTCTTCTCGGATATGACAATAAACCGTAGGCCCCGTCTCCTGCATCTTCACTGTTGTGGTCTGCAGGGGACGTTGAAGAAAGCACACACATCACAACAAAATGCTCGGAAACGGTTAAATACGAAGGAAAATAAAGTATCCATACCATACCAATTAATTTATTTGCCTTTAAAAGGTCTCTGGACTTGTTTTTGTTCAAAAGGCTTTTAAAGAGGGCTCATTTTTGATATTTTGGTGGGGCTTATTATCGAATAAATGAGAAAGAAAAGAAGAGAAATTTCAGGTGCACATAACAAAACTGAATGTTAAAACTGTCTTTAGTTAGCATAAAGTTGTGGGTGACATTTGGTCCCCGAGACTTTTTTTTTTAATTCGCATGAACGGTTCGCTGCTAAAGATATGAATGAGAAGCTCCCGCACCCGGCGTGGCTCTTATGGAGGGTGACCCTCCTACCGGGAAAAAACTCCACCATTAAAAAAAGCCTTTGCAATGGCGGTTTGCGCCAGCATCTTGCAAATTCAATTCAAATTCCTTGAGTAAGCTGTCAAGTTCCGTTTGACAAGCCCCAGGTTTCGTTTTTCCTGTGAAATGCATCTCAGTGAATTCCAGCGGTGCCCATTCCCACCTCGGGCATAAGTAGTTTTGTAAAGAAACGTTTAATATATAAGTCGGTCAAATCACCCGGGGTCGCACCAAAAGAGCCCCATCCCCGACCTCATCCAGAAAACAACACTGTTTAAGAAAGTGTCACTTATCATTACATACCCTTTGTTTACTTCTGCGTCTATCCTGCCTTGTAAAATTGGGTTGACAGGCCTGCACGACTCAAGATGCGCGTGCTAGACTTTCATAAATGGTTTTATTGAGTAGTACCTTTTAGTGCCACCTTCATTTGTGAGATATGAGGGGCGGGTCTCATTAATGATTGTTATTCGAATAGAAATGCCAGTTTTTCATGGGGATTTGCTTTGAAAAAGCTTGACAGTGATTGTTGATACTGTGTTAAAAAAGGCAAGATTCGTTTGTGTCCTTTTTTATCGGGGAGAGGTAACCTAGCTTTGGATACGGTTCTCTGGATAACCTCTCTCTCAAGGGGGCGTGATTTGAAGTTTTGAATTTTCTCCTATCCAAAAACGAAATTAGAACAGCCTGTTCTGAGACGTTTTTGAGGCTCGATCTTTGACGAAGGATGTCAAATGCCCCAGGGTTATCTCGGGAGTAGGCTCCCGGACAGTAATAAAATTTCAAACATCCTACCCCTAAGATTAAACGTGAGAAAATTTATTCATAAATTGATTCTCGATTAATCATGACATGGAAGCTATCTACAAAACTATGAATCAATAAGTAAAAAGGGTAACATTGTGGACAAATGCCAACAAATTATCACTAAATACAAATTAAACACATTTCTAGAAACTAGAAGAAAGAGACTAAATCATAAAACATATGTACATTAAAATGAAAACCTTGTTGAAAATAATTCATAATTCTTTGGTTTTTCCATTGACGAAGAACTCTCGTGAAGTATCACTTTCGTGAATCGTTGCAATGAAAATTTAAAAACTGACCGGAATAGTGAATAAAGCAGGACATAACTTGTCCATCCCTTGAAACATAACTAACACTTTAACACCATGATTTACCTATATATTAAACATATTGTAATATTAACCTTCTCAAATTACACAGAAGAATCAAGACCACTGTTTGAGTCGTTAAAATTACTAAATGTACATGTATATGAATTTAATAGTATAACTTTTAACAAATAATAATCAGCGAATTCGAATTATCATGCATGGTGATCTTTCAGCTTTTTGTAATAATGTCTTTGTTGCCAATGAAAATATACATTCTTATAAATACCACAGAGATACATTGAATAAAAAGATGGAATCACTGAAAATATTCTATCAGGTGTAAGGCAACAACTACATAGAACAGTCCACACCAAGTGTCATAAGGAATATTAATTTCCCGGGTAATTTCAATCAAATTTTATGTTCGAAATCAACTTCATAAATGGACAATAGAAACGCATAAGGAGGCTCACAATGGTTTCCAGCACTTTTCCAGTTCACAAACTTGGATGGGTCAGTACTACAAATCATTATCAGTTGTTACCACAATAATGATATCAAACAAATGTCCAATCATTGCTGAACAAGTTGTAGCCATTTTCAGGACGTCATTGGTTACCATAGCAACAGTTTAGCATGTTAAGAACACCCCTAATTTTGCCTTTAAGTACTTATAACTCAAAAACGAGCACGGTGATCCCCATTTTTTATTATTGAATAATGATCAGCATGTTAAGATGCAACTTTTTGCAAAGTTTAAAAAAATTCTATTTAGCAGTTTCAGAGCCACCTTAAATTTCCGAAAATTTAAGGTTGCTCTTTAACCGCTAGATAGAATTTCTTTAACCTTTGAAAAAAGTTGCATCTTAACATGCTAATCATTATTCAATAATAAAAAATGGGGGTCACCGTGCTCGTATTTGAGTTATAAGTACAGTCGACTCCCGATAACTCGAACCCTCGCTAACTCGAACCTCGCGCTAACTCGAACCGAAATCGATTTCCCCTGGATTTCCGTCATACATTTACTGTAATTTTACCCTCAATAACTCGAACCCTCGATAACTCGAACCTCCCGCTAACTCGAACCAATTTTCGTTTCCCTTCGGGTCATTTTCTATATAATTTTACTCTCGATAACTCGAACCATGTCTGCCAATACGTGACAAGTCAAAACAAACAGTGTACTGTAAACCAAAACATTGAATTTATTTTGAAGCAGCCGAGTATTAATTCTTTGTCTTTTTTTTGCATTACACAAAACGTGTACAGTCTACTTTTGGTTTTGGATGATACCGATTCTTTCATATCCAATGTTAGAAAACTTTCAAGGATAATCGATAGTAATAGATTAGTTGGGAAGCGTCAGGGCGTATTATGACTACACTGTATTTCTCGAAAAAGTAAACCACATGAGCTCGGTAGCAGTAGCCCAACATTATTCTCTTTGAAACCTGAAAAGTTCCCGTTTTTGTTTGTTTTGTTTCACGTTACGTTACATTCTGATTTATACAGTAATCTCGGGAGTAATGTATTGTTCCATTTTCACTCGACTTTTATACAATTAAATTTAAATGTGCATTGTAATCCAATACAGTGAACAACGTTTTTTACATATTTCCGGTCATTTGTTCTCAACTCTCGATAACTCGAACTCCCGATAACTCGAACCATTTTCAATTTCCCTTGAAGGTTCGAGTTATCGGGAGTCGACTGTACTTAAAGGCAAAATTAGGGGTGTTCTTAACAGGCTAAACTGTTGCTATGGTAACCAATGACGTCATAAAAATGGCTACAACTTGTTCAGCAATGATTGGACATTTGTTTGATATCATTATTGTAGCAGCAGCTGATAATGATTTGTAGTACTGACTAATCAAAGTTTAAGAACTGGAAAAGTGCTGGAAACCATTGTGAGCCTCCTTAATTTAGTACTTTAAGACATAGAAAATGTACTTATTATAATCACGTTACATCTCTGATCTATTTGCTAAGTGATATACTGCGAACGGTTTAAAAAAAGCTCACAACAGCCTACTTAAGTATATCCTGATTACTGTATATGAAAAACATGAATTGTTTGACAGAAAGCAAATTTAACTCATGACAGGACATGATCAGGAAATAAATAAAACAAACACAAAAACTAGTCACTTGATACGGATAGTCAAATACCATATAACTACACTGTAACTACATGATAGAAAACCTCGTGACACCGTGAAAGGACAGGACATGCATATCATTACATGCATCACAAGGAAAATCAGCTTACAAGCTTACATGTAATTCATACAGAATGTCAAACAGCATCGTGTCTTTTGAGAGCAAAAACGGTGAACGGCTGTGGCATCAACACTATTCCCGAGATGGGTTCCAGAGTTGGAAGATCGCAGCCGGGCGGATTCTCAAACATGAAGCTATGCAGCAAGCGTGCTAAGACCAGAAAAAGTTCCATTCGTGCCAGAGACTCCCCCAAACAAACTCGACGGCCAGCAGAAAACGGCAGAACACGGTCAGCTTTTGGAGGCACAAACTTACCTTCCTCGTCGAGGAACCGTTCAGGCCTGAAAGCATGGGGGTCATCCCAAATTTCAGGGTCGTGGTGCAGGGACCACAGATTGGCTATGACCGTGGTGCCTTTAGGAATGCTATATCCCTGCAGAGTCGTATCCACTGTCGTTTTGTGAGGAACTGATAGCGGCACAAGAGACGAGATGCGTAGGGTCTCAGTTATGCTGGCTTCCAGATATGGCAGGTTCTTCTTGTCCTCTAGTCCAGGTAAACGGTCCGGACCAATGACTTGATCGAGCTCTTGATGTAGCATCTGCTGGACGCCCGGGTTATGAATCAGGTACAATAGTGTCCAACACAAGGTGCTTGCTGTGGTTTCCATACCAGCCATGAAAACCTCACTCATCGTCATGATGAGATTCTGGTCTGTCAAGAATCCTTTCATGGACGAGTCCTCTTCTTCAGCTTCTTTCTTCGCCTTCAGCAGCGCGTCTGTCAGATCTTGAGGATTGGCAACTCTATTGGCCTCCACATGTTCTTGATAAATTGTACCAAACAGCTCGTCACGCTCCTTGCATTTTTCCTTAAGGTTCTGAAGAGAATTGAATGGAATGAAACTCAGCCAGGGGAACACGTCCACTATACTTCCAGCCGAGACCACAGTCGCAACTGTGTTGGTGATTTCCATAAATTTTACAAATTCGGGGTCATCCAGTTCGTATCTCGAACCAAACACCAAAGCACAGATCACATTCATCACAGCCAGTCGAATCTCTTTAGCGATGTCGTGTGGCCGACCGTTTCTGGAGCGGATTCGTTTCAAGAGAAGGTCAAACTCATCATTAATGACGGACCCTTGCTTTAGCTTGCTGGTGCTGTACATTTTGAGCGCGGAGGCAGCAACCTTGCGATGTAGTCGCCACTCCGGTGAATAATCCGCTAAAACGATTGCCTTTCCCTTTGAGTAAAGTTCCGAAGTGTGGAGACTCGGACGTCCAGCAAATTCGGCCGACTTTGTCACGAGGACCTCCTTGAGAGCTTTTCCACCACTAACGACTACCACGAGCTGGCTTCCAAGATACAGACGAAACACTTTGCCATATTGTTTTTCCAAATCGACGAGGTCAACATGGCGTGAATCGGCAGCCAATTTATGTGCGTTTCCAATAATAGGTAATGGAAAAGGTCCTGGAGGTAGATTTCTGGTTGTAGTGAAGTGATTGACGATCAGTTTTACAAGAATTACTGCCAAAATAATCCATGCCAGTTGTTCAAACATGGTTGTGCTTGTGAGTTTTGCGGAGAGCGTCAAACACAACTGCCGCGTTACAGTAATTAATTCTGTTGCACAATCGATTTTCGTTTTGTTGACATAGAAATGTCTGTCCTGTTCAACCTCGTTCCCAGGGCTGGGAAAAGCCCTGGGAACGAGATTGTGTCTTGTTCTCTCAAATTTCTGTTTCCAGCTTGGTTACATCAACTGCAAAGGACCAGTCTCTTCATCTACATTATCCCTATATTTCGAGAGAAAGACATCAGCCAGAGCAGTGGATGTACTTTTAGACTTCAATTAATACACTTGAATCCATTTTTATGCTAATTATTCGGTATTGCCAAGAATCATCCAATGTAATTAAAAGGCAATATTTTTCGTTCAGTAATGGCAAGTGTGAAGTGTGGAAACTCATGTAAACTGAAAAAATAAATTAAATTAAATAATCCATTGTTTTTGCCTAGACCTTCTATTCATATTAAAATTTAGAAAGGAACAAATTTGATCAGTTGCGGTTCACAAGAAGTGTTTACCTCGGTGCAACTGACCTGTGAAATGATTTTTCTTTGTTTGATGCTTTTATCTCAGCCGTTCTTTATTTTAAGTCTGGTAATTTTTTCAAGGATGTGCCCGCTAAAAGCATTCATAAGCTAATCTCGAAACTGAACAATATCGTTGGCCAATACACACAGTCAGTCGCATCGCATTACTGTTGTTTTTTTGTAATTGAGCTAGTGATCCCGTTGGTAAAAGTCTACTACTCTGACGAACCAGTCTCAAGTGTCAGCTCTCTTAAAGTTACATTTCTGCCAAAATTTATTATTACAATATCAACTTACCGGATATATTGAATTGAATTGTTTTCGTTTATCTGTGCTAATATTTCTCTATTCAAATGCATATTTGAACAGTTGTGTTTTACTTGCAACTGGGAATACAAAGTAGATAAATGAAAAAATAATAAATCGTACATCTGTATAAAACACAAAATGAATTTTCGGTGTAATAATGTATTCAAGCTAGTGACATGTAGTGAGGCGGTGAGATACTTTGCCTCGCCAGTTGCCTTCTAGCATACAGTCAAACTTGACCAAACTTTGGCTAATCTGCAGAATACCCCGCAATATATTTGCATCTTATCGAATAACAATAAAAAAACGTTTAGATGCAGGGGACCACGCAACGAAGAATAAAACTACAGTACTTGGCTTGTCTATATAGTTATGTATCTAGTTTCATTATATTTTCACGTAGTTAAACATTAACTGCCATTGTGTATCCTTATTCAAATTTTAGAGCCGTTAATTTCACATTGTACTGGCCCTGAAGAAGACTAGCTCTGCTAGGGTTTCTGCTAGTATACAAATTTAAAAAAAGCTCACAACAGCCTGCTACTGTATATGAAAAACATGTAGTGTTTGACAGAAAGCAAATTTTACTCATGGCATGGCATGATCAGGAAATAAAAAAATGAAACAAACACAAAAACTAGTCACTTGATACGGATAGTGTAATAGGAGAACTTCTGTTTATGGGGGAATTAGCTCGGCTCTCGCTACTACAATGGATTCCACTCGTTCGTTGGTTATACTGTAACTTCTTTATTTGTCTTCTCAGCACACTTAATAGGTTCAGCGTTCAACTACTTCTTAATTCTCTACTTAGAAATTCTACTCAAGTTCTTTTATGGGGACCAGATACAAACTGTCAATCATCTATCAAAATGTCGTAAAATGTCAAGATTCGTAATCAATTCTTACGCAATGACTTGCGCAGTACGCTTCACACGAAGGTGTTACATCGGGAAGGTTCATCTCTGCGATCGTGCAAACATTGACAAAATCGTCCCTTTTTCCTAAATTTTAACTTACATGCTTTAGCTATCTGGCCCCAATAAAACAATGCAAGCAATATAAAAATTACAAGGAACATTTTTTACAGAATAACATCAACTAAAGTAACAAGATTGTACAAGAAAAGTCAAACTAAAAGTTATTGCGAAAACAATGTTCAAACAACAACTTGTACGAGATTTCGAAGAAGAAAGGGCGTTCCTTTGCTGCTCTAGCTTGTTCCGCCTACTCCATATTTTAATACTAAGTTTACGATATTTCTGGTCGATGGTCCCTGTACAAATAAAGTACTAAAGAACAATTGTCTTTACAACTAACACCTTGTATACAATAACCTTATTCAACTTTGAACTACAAGATAATTATTACTTTTAAAGAACAAGAGTTATTCCCAAAGAACAAGTTCGCTTTGGCTTCGCTTCGGGAAAAGCATAGCTTTAACTTTTGAAAAACACTATCGCTAACAGTACTTCAAGTTCCTAGAGCAAGATACTAAAAACTATTTGTCATAAGTAATTAAATATTCGCCGAAATCTATCACGTACAAGGACACTTGGGAAATCAACTCATTGGTTGAACACAAAGACACTATTTACCTTTTCCGATGCGAAGCCAAAAAACCGTGAAATTAACAAAAGGACTTTAAAGATGCCGAACGTATTTAGAAAATTAAAAATCACACCATCTAAAAACCTATTTCCATATTTTATATTCACTTCTAAAACTAGAACGTGTTTTTCCTTGAAAACGTCAATTTTTATTGTTTGACAATAGTCAAATACCATACAACTACACTGTAACTACATGATAGAAAACCTCGTGACACCGTGAAAGGACAGGACATGCATATCACTACATGCCTGACAAGGAAAATCAGGTGACATGTAACTCATACAGAATGTCAAACAGCATCGTGTCTTTTGAGGGCACAAACGGTGAACGGCCGTGGCATCAACACTATTCCCGAGATGGGTTCCAGAGTTGGAAGATCGCAGCCCGGTGGATTCTCGAACATGAAGCTATGCAGTAAGCGTGCTAACACCAGAAAAAGCTCCATTCGTGCCAGAGACTCCCCCAAACAACCTCGACGGCCAGCAGAAAACGGCAGAACACGGTCGGCTTTTGGAGGCATAAACTTACCTTCCTCGTCCAGGAACCGTTCAGGCCTGAAAGCATGGGGGTCATCCCAAATTTCAGGGTCGTGGTGCAGGGACCACAGATTGGCTATGACCGTGGTGCCTTTAGGAATGCTATATCCCTGCAGAGTCGTATCCACTGTCGTTTTGTGAGGAACTGATAGCGGCAAAAGAGACGAGATTCGTAGGGTCTCAGTTATGCTGGCTTCCAGATATGGCAGGTTCTTCTTGTCCTCTAGTCCAGGTAAACGGTCCGGACCAATGACTTGATCGAGCTCTTGATGTAGCATCTGCTGGACGCCCGGGTTATGAATCAGGTACAATAGTGTCCAACACAAGGTGCTTGCTGTGGTTTCCATACCAGCCATGAAAACCTCACTCATCGTCATGATGAGATTCTGGTCTGTCAAGAATCCTTTCATGGACGAGTCCTCTTCTTCAGCTTCTTTCTTCGCCTTCAGCAGCGCGTCTGTCAAATCTTGAGGATTGGCAACTCTATTGGCCTCCACATGTTCTTGATAAATTGTACCAAACAGCTCGTCACGCTCTTTGCATTTTTCCTTAAGGTTCTGAAGAGACTTGAATGGAATGAAACTCAGCCAGGGGAACACGTCCACTATACTTCCAGCCGAGACCACAGTCGCAACTGTGTTGGTGATTTCCATAAACTTTACAAATTCGGGGTCATCCAGTTCGTATCTCGAACCAAACACCAAAGCGCAGATCACATTCATCACAGCCAGTCGAATCTCTTTAGTGATGTCGTGCGGCTGACCGTTTCTGGAGCGGATTCGTTTCAAGAGAAGGTCAAACTCATCATTAATGACGGACCCTTGCTTTAGCTTGCTGGTGCTGTACATTTTGAGTGCAGAGACAGCAACCTTGCGATGTAGTCTCCACTCCGATGAATAATCCGCTAGACCAATTGCCTTTCCCTTTGAGTAAAGTTCCGAAGTGTGGAGACTCGGACGCCCGGCAAATTCGGCCGTCTTTGTCACGAGGACCTCCTTGAGAGCTTTTCCACCACTAACGACTACCACGAGCTGGCTTCCAAGATACAGACGAAACACTTTGCCATATTGTTTTTCCAAATCGACGAGGTCAACATGGCGTGAATCGGCAGCCAATTTATGTGCATTTCCAATAATAGGTAATGGAAAAGGTCCTGGAGGTAGATTTCTGGTTGTAGTGAAGTGATTGACGATCAGTTTTACAAGAATTACTACCAAAATAATCCATGCCAGTTGTTCCAACATGGTTGTGTTTGTGAGTTTTGCGGCGAGCGTCAAACACAACTGCAGCGTTACAGTAATTAATTCTGTTGCACAATCGATTTTCGTTTTGTTGACATAGAAATGTCTGTCCTGTTCAAGCTCGTTCCCAGGGCTGGGAAAAGCCCTGGGAACGAGGTTGTGTCCTGTTCTCTCAAATTTCTGTTTCCAGCTTGGTTACATCGACTGCAAAGGACCAGTCCATTCGTCTACATTATCCCTATATTTCGAGAGAAAAACATCAGCCAGAGCAGTGGATATCTACTGTTAGACTTCAATGAATACACTTGAACCATTTTAATGCTAATTATTCGGTATTGGCCTTGAATCATCGAATGTAATTAAAACGCAATATTTTTCGTTCAGTAATGGCAAGTGTGAAATGACTTATGTAAACTATAAAAAAATAATTTAATAAAACAGTCAATTGTTTTTGCCTAGACCTTCTATTCATATTAAAATTTAGAAAGGAACAAATTTGATCAGTTGCGGTTCACAAGAAGTGTTTACCTCGGTGTAACTCGGGACCTGTGAAATGATTTCTCTTTGTTTGATGCTTTTATCTCAGCCGTTCTTTGTTTTAAATCTGGTAATTTTTTCACGGATGTGCCTGCTAAAAGCTTTCATAAGCTAATCTCGAAACTGAACAATATCGTTGGGCGATACACACAGTCAGTCGCATCGCATTACTGTTTTTTTTTTTTTTGTAATTGAGTGCTTGTGACCCCGTTGCTAAAAGTCTACTAGTCTGACAAACCAGTCTCAAGTGTCAACATTTCTGGCAAAATTTATTATTACAATATCAACTTACCGGATATATTGAATTGAATTGTTTTCGTTTATCTCTGCTAATATTTCTCTATTCAAATGCATATTTGAACAGTTGTGTTTTACTTGCAACTGGGAATACAAAATAGATAAATTAAAAAATAATAAATCGTACATCTGTATAAAACACAAAATGAATTTTCGGTGTAATAATGTATTCAAGCTAGTGACATGTAGTGAGGCGGTGAGATACTTTGCCTCGCCAGTTGCCTTCTAGCATACAGTCAAACTTGACCAAACTTTGGCTAATCTGCAGAATACCCCGCAATATATTTGCATCTTATCGAATAACAATAAAAAAACGTTTAGATGCAGGGGACCACGCAACGAAGAATAAAACTACAGTACTTGGCTTGTCTATATAGTTATGTATCTAGTTTCATTATATTTTCACGTAGTTAAACATTAACTGCCATTGTGTATCCTTATTCAAATTTTAGAGCCGTTAATTTCACATTGTACTGGCCCTGAAGAAGACTAGCTCTGCTAGGGTTTCTGCTAGTATACAAATTTAAAAAAAGCTAACAGCCCGCTTAAGTATAACCTGATTACTGTATATGAAAAACATGTAGTGTTTGACAGAAAGCAAATTTTACTCATGGCATGGCAGGATCAGGAAATAAAAAAAACAAACACAAAAACTAGTCACTTGATACGGATAGTCAAATACATTTAACTACACTGTAACTACATGATAGAAAACCTCGTGACACCGTGAAAGGACAGGACATGCATATCATTACATGCCTGACAAGGAAAATCAGGTGACATGTAACTCGTACAGAATGTCAAACGGCATCGTGTCTTTTGAGAGCACAAACGGTGAACGGCCGTGGCATCAACACCATTCCCGAGATGGGCTCCAGACTTGGAAGATCGAAGCCGGGCGGATTCTCGAACATGAAGCTGTGCAGTAAGCGTGCTAAGACCAGAAAAAGCTCCATTCGTGCCAGAGACTCCCCCAAACAACCTCGACGGCCAGCAGAAAACGGCAGAACACGGTCGGCCTTTGGAGGCATAAACTTACCTTCCTCGTCCAGGAACCGTTCAGGCCTGAAAGCATGGGGGTCATCCCAAATTTCAGGGTCGTGGTGCAGGGACCACAGATTGGCTATGACCGTGGTGCCTTTAGGAATGCTATATCCCTGCAGAGTCGTATCCACTGTCGTTTTGTGTGGAACTGATAGCGGCAAAAGAGACGAGATGCGTAGGGTCTCAGTTATGGTGGCTTCCAGATATGGCAGGTTCTTCTTGTCCTCTAGTCCAGGTAAACGGTTCAGCCCAATGACTTGATCGAGCTCTTGATGTAGCATCTGCTGGACGCCCGGGTTATGAATCAGGTACAATAGCGCCCAACACTAGGTGCTTGCTGTGGTTTCCATACCAGCCATGAAAACCTCACTCATAGTCATGATGAGATTCTGGTCTGTCAAGAATCCTTTCATGGACGAGTCCTCTTCTTCAGCTTCTTTCTTCGCCTTCAGCAGCGCGTCTGTCAAATCTTGAGGATTGGCAACTCTGTTGGCCTCCACATGTTCTTGATAAATTGTACCAAACAGCTCGTCACGCTCTTTGCATTTTTCCTTAAGGTTCTGAAGAGACTTGAATGGAATGAAACTCAGCCAGGGGAACACGTCCATTATACTTCCAGCCGAGACCACAGTCGCAACTGTGTTGGTGATTTCCATAAATTTTACAAATTCGGGGTCATCCAGTTCGTATCTCGAACCAAACACCAAAGCACAGATCACATTCATCACAGCCAGTCGAATCTCTTTAGCGATGTCGTGTGGCTGTCCGTTTCGGGAGCGGATTCGTTTCAAGAGAAGGTCAAACTCGTCATTAATGACGGACCCTTGCTTTAGCTTGCTGGTGCTGTACATTTTGAGCGCAGAGACAGCAACCTTGCGATGTAGTCTCCACTCCGATGAATAATCCGCTAGACCAATTGCCTTGCCTTTGTTGGAGTAAATTTCCGTTGTGAAGAGACTCGGACGCCCGGCAAATTCGGCCGACTTTGTCACGAGGACCTCCTTGAGAGCTTTTCCACCACTAACGACTACCACGAGCTGGCTTCCAAGATACAGACGAAACACTTTGCCATATTGTTTTTCCAAATCGACGAGGTCAACATGGCGTGAATCTGCAGCCAATTTATGTGCATTTCCAATAAGAGGTAATGGAAAAGGTCCAGGAGGTAGATTTCTCGTTGTAGTGAAGTGATTGACGATCAGTTTTACAAGAATTACTGCCAAAATAATCCATGCCAGTTCTTCAAACATGGTTGTGCTTGTGAGTTTTGCGGCGAGCGTCAAACACAACTGCAGCGTTACAGTAATTAATTCTGTTGCACAATCGATTTTCGTTTTGTTGACATAGAAATGTCTGTCCTGTTCAAGCTCGTTCCCAGGGCTGGGAAAAGCCCTGGGAACGAGGTTGTGTCCTGTTCTCTCAAATTTCTGTTTCCAGCTTGGTTACATCAACTGCAAAGGACCAGTCCATTCGTCTACATTATCCCTATATTTCGAGAGAAAAACATCAGCCAGAGCAGTGGATGTACTTTTAGACTTCAATGAATACACTTGAATCCATTTTAATGCTAATTATTCGGTATTGGCCTTGAATCATCGAATGTAATTAAAACGCAATATTTTTCGTTCAGTAATGGCAAGTGTGAAATGATGGGAACTTATGTAAACTAAAAAAAAAAATAATAATTTAATAAAACAGTTAATTGTTTTTGCAGTCGACCTTCTATTCATATTAAAACTTAGAAAGGAACAGATTTTATCAGTTGCGGTTCACAAGAAGTGCATGTTTACTTCGGTGTAACAGACCTGTGAAATGATTTTTCTTTGTTTGACGCTTTTATCCTGACAGCCGTTCTTTGTTTTAAAGGTCAAATGCAACGAAATTGGGAAATTTTTCTTTTTTCCAAAAACCTGTCCTAAATGGTAACACTAATCATAACCAACTCTCAGAATTGGTTTTTGTGCGAATTGTGGCGCACAGGAGATGAAAATCCGACGATTTCCGACGGCTTTACGAAAACGAACCAGAAATAGCCGCGCTTGGAATGGTAACGAATAAAGGTATTTGTGACGTCACGTGTGGTGAGCTTGTTTTCACGTTTCCTTGAATCCATTAATTCACTTGCAAATCCTTCAGAATCCTCGGGTTTGTTAGATGGATTTCCAGAGTTTATGGACTAGCCGTTGGTTGAAACCGATGAAGACCTTCATTCGAGCTTTTAAAATGTCCAAATACAGCCATATCTGTTCGAATCACAGATATCGGGAAATGTATATAAATCAATTTTTCGGGTGAATCCGACTCGGCGAGTGAACAAGATTGCGGTTATGATATCAAGAACGAAGAAATTGGCCAGGTAGATTGGTGAGCCTAATAAATACAATAACAACTGCTGTTAAGTCTATGTCTTGCTTTTATGCTTCTATGCAATTACTTATTCGTCAGTAAAATATGTTATGGATGTGTGTAATTGCGTTTCTGGAAATCATGGCCAACCGGACAGCTGTCATGTCATGATATTTTTACTGAAAGCCATGCAGTTTGCTCGCTAGATTAACACAGCGTGAAATATCTGAAAAACATCTGCTTTAAGCATCAGAGTTCTGCTTGGTGTTGTGTGTTCTTTATGCATCATCCATGTAAACTGGCTTTTATATTATATACTAGATGAGTTTTAAAATTACTTCTTCAATAAAGTGGGGAACGATCTGATGCATGTTGTGTATTTGATCCTCTGTAACTGCTTTTTTTATCCTTTACAAAGATTATGTTTTAGCACTATTTAATTTCCTAAATATA
Organism: Meandrina meandrites; assembly: GCA_963693305.1. Taxonomy (NCBI): domain Eukaryota; kingdom Metazoa; phylum Cnidaria; class Anthozoa; order Scleractinia; family Meandrinidae; genus Meandrina; species Meandrina meandrites. Next base: position 15,564,535 of record OY855907.1, on the reverse strand, counting down.
TATTGTTAAAATATCTAAATTTGTTTTAATGGGATGGGATGGAGTTTTAGGATGAAGTTTAAATATCTGCAAAATATGTATGTTCCTATTCTTCGCTTGCACGTGACGTAGGAATAAATTAAAAAACCGGAAGTCGGCCATGTTGGGGGATAAGCGCCAAAGCGTGACTACGTATGGATTTACGCTTTACCGGCTTAAATCATGCCACATCTTTGTGCAGTGTATGGATGTGGGCATAACTCAAAACGGGATAAGGACAAATTCAAATTCTTTCGATTTCCATCAGTTATTAATCATCAGGGAGATGAAACGAGAAAGTTGACAGAGGAACGCAGAAGGCAATGGCTGGCGAACATCAACAGGGCCGATTTTGATGACAAAAAGGCGGAACATTCACGCGTTTGCAGCTATCACTTTATCTCAGGTAACATTAGTTCTCGGTTTATACGAATTACCAAATGTTCAATGAATTTATTTGCCTGTGTGGTTGTTCATAGGTTCGCCATCAGCCCTCTATGATAAAACAAATCCTGACTGGGCGCCAACCAAAAACATGGGCCACGAGAAACTATTGAATGTTAAAATTGCTTCTGATCGACATTCAAGAGCCAAAGAGCGTGGCATTAAAAGGAAGCTCGCAGAAGAAGCAAAGGCATTGGAAAAACCATTCGATGATCAGCTCCATGATGAACCCGAACTGATTGAACACGAAATCATCGAGCCACCAATCATGCCACGTGGTAAGCAACTTAACTTCCGTAACAAATAAAAAAGTTCAGAAAGCCAACTTAACAGATCTAAATTTTTCTAAAAATGGGATTTCGATCACTGGGAGTGGGAATCACAAAAAAGCAAAACAATGAAAAGTAGGGATGGACTGGGATTTTGAAAAAAGTAGACTGGGAAGATGGGGCTTTGACAAAAGTTGGGCTGGGAAATGGGATTTGTAACTCCCCTTCGTGACCCTCCTAAGGCAAGAAGGTACACTGCTATCCAGTTAATTAAACATTTATTGACTTTGTTTCCAATTGAACAGACCCATTTCCTGATTCTGATCCATTTCCTGACACTGATAATGACAAAGGCTGTCAAACAACCCTCACAATGGAGGACATGGAGAAGGAGGCATGTTTTATTCGCACCTGTGTCGCGGAACTCAACGAGCTTAAGATACAGCTACTGAATGTTAACATATCTGAACAGTCATTTCGTGACAACGATGAGAAAACCAAGTTTTATACTGGTATACCCAGTTTTGTTTTTCTTATTAATGTTTTGAACATAGTTGCCCCTTATGTAAAACATACATCAACAAATGCCCTGTCGCAGTTTCAAGAATTCCTTATTGCATTAATTAAAATAAAGTTGAACATTCCATTTCAAGACTTGGCATACAGGTTTGGTATATCCTTGTCAACTGTGAGTAGAATATTTTATAAGTGGATTGATGCCATGAGTACACGTTTGCAATTTCTAGTTATGTGGCCAGAGAGGGAAGAACTGAGAAAAACAATGCCATTAGTTTTTCAACAGAATTTTGGCAACAAAGTGGCAGTGATAATAGATTGCTTTGAGGTCTTTATAGATAGACCTTCTAGCTTAATTGCAAGAGCAATGACTTGGTCAAATTATAAGCACCACAACACAGTCAAATTTTTAATAGGAATCACCCCACAGGGAGTCATATCATTTATATCAAAGGCATGGGGAGGAAGGGTTAGTGATAAACATGTTACTGAAAACAGTGGACTGTTGAGAAAGCTTCTACCAGGGGATATTGTTTTAGCTGACAGGGGGTTCGATATTGCAGATAGTGTTGGGTTTTACCAGGCAAAACTATATATACCAGCTTTCACAAAGGGCAAAAGTCAACTATCTGCCCATGAAGTGGATGAAACAAGAAAAATAGCTAATGTAAGGATTCACGTAGAACGTGTTATTGGTCTAGTGCGCAGAAAATATGTAATCCTACAAAGCATATTACCCATAGAGTTTTTAAAGGCAAAATCAGGAGAGGCTATGGCTCCTATTGACAAGATTGCTCTAGTTTGCAGTGCACTTACCAATTTGTCAGAGTCAATTATACCTTTTGATTGATGATGTGAATGTTTAACCATTCGTTGAACTGTTGTAACTAGGGTACAACTTTATGCCCAAAAGGAGCTGTTTTAATTACTCTACATATGTTGTGTTGAAAAATTATAACTCAAACCTTTTACATGCAACAACATAGAATCAATGAAATTGAATTTTTTTGACAAAAAATAGGGATAAAGTAATTGATAAGTCATCATTTTAACATTAGCAATGGTGATCATAAAGTTGAGTTATAGGTTCAATAAAGTTTAATAAACTTCAAATTTCTGCCTGGTTACTGTAATCTATGGCACGTTGGGCAGACCCATTCTCCTTCAGGCTCTTCTTTCATCCGCAAGCATGACATGTGGTACCACTTGACCTTACAAGCTTCATTATCGCATCCAATCAGTGTGCTTCCCTCCAAGTGTCTTTGACAATAGCACCAAGGACCCTCTTCGTCATCTTCGGCATCAGTTGAAGTACATGAAGGATGGGCTTGTGCCTCACACCCTGGACGAGTGAACCACTTTCCTACTAGTTCAGGCAAAACGCATTTGTTGAACAGCTCTAAGGTAGTGCAAACTGCATTTTCCCAAAATTCTAGGTCTGGAAGTATTCGCTGGACAAACAAGTCTTTTGTTGTCCACACCACAAAGTCACAATATTCAACACCACAAATGAAAATTTGGGCCTGGACTTGAAAGTAATAGGCATGGTGTGTATCCAGACAAATGTTGCCATCCTCATCTTTCTTTAAACAAAAGTTCTTTTGACCAGCTGCATCACATATTTTGGCGTCCTTGAATGTAAACGGGCATTTAATCTCACAAACACCCGACCCACAACAATTGCAATCAACCATCCCATCAGGGGAGGCTCCTAAGTGTGGCCACTTAGGATTGACATGTAAACCACTATCAGAAATAGTCAATGATTCATGAAATTGGCTGATATTTCTCTGATAGGCATCACGTGCCCTTGATTCATTACCAGAGCCCCATCTTGTAGCAGCACTTGAAAATTTATGAGCTTCAGGGTAGCAAATTGTTTTAATGAGACTTTTTGATGGCTTACTTGCATTTGTTCTACAAGCAGACTTTAGGTTGGAAGCAGTAATTCTACCTGCTCGTTGCTGAAACCAGACCTTATTTGACTGTGTTCTAGTTGCAGCTTCAACTGCCTGACACCCATCTGGGGAAACATTTAGAGATATTACTTGACAGCACTGAAGTAAATCTTTATATTCCAATTGAATACACTCTTCTTTATAAAGGCTCTCTGGCAGTGGCTTGGGTAGTGTATCATTTTCTTTCATAGTGAACTGTTCATTAAATGGCTGCACAACTGACAGGATTGCTGGTTTAAGTGTTGATCCAGATATACTTGAGAAAAACTTTATCTGCTCCTCAGTGGTTGGTACAGGTACATGGGTGGTATGTGTAGCATCACTAGCAGTTCTAGCAGTCATAGGCGTGACTTGCTCCTCTAATAATAAACTATGCTTCTTTTTCGCAGAAGTAAAATCCATCTCACTGACAGGCAAGTATGGAATTTCTTTGACATATCCTGGCATAATCCATTTACCCTTTTTCTGGGTGCATGTACTAGAATCTCTCATTCTGACACCGGCCTCCACAGCAAAAAGAATTGCACCCACATGGGAACAAGCCTCACACAAACCTGCCATGCAATCACAATGGGCTGCTATCACTGTTCCAGAATTTTCTGCTAAAAACCAAACTTTTAGGGGTGTGTCCCTGGCCCTCTGTGAGTGATTTACCTAGAAAAATATAACTAGTATTTTTATTTGATTGACATAAACTGCACTTTAAGTGAGGAGGCAAAGATGAAAATTAAAATAAAGTTTTAAATGTGCATGCTTCTAAGCAGATCAAATATCCAAGGAATTTAACTGCAATACATCACTGGAAAATGTATTTATCGTTTGTTTCTAAATTTCCACTGTTGTGACATGCACTCGTGACAGTTCATATATTTAAACAATTTTAAAATATAGAATATTTACCCTTGCATAAACAGCAACTTTCTCGGTCTCAACGGATCGCATCAAAAGAGTGTTCACCCAGCCAGACACAAAGAAATTGTACGCTTCCATTGACTTGTACGCCTTCATTTGCGTTTTTGTGGCCCATGAAGTTTGCAACACCAGGTAGTTTACGATATCCGGATATTGGACATTTGGCAAAAGCGCGATATTTTCGCTGAAATCACTTCTCTTCAGCGCATACGGGTCGAAACCACACTCGATAACTTTCTCCTTATATCTTGACTTAGCTGGGCCATCCAAACCAGCAAAATAATCCGAAAACTGAATGTTATCGGGCAGGAACCTTTGGCACGCAGCCATTTTGAAAGCTTGGTTATCCCCCAACATGGCGGCTGCTAATGACGTAGCAATTTTTGGTCACGTGGTTGCAAGCGAAGAATGGTGCTGACACAGGACACAACAGCAGCATGTAGCAGGGATAAATTCACAATGTACACACTTGATTTGTACCACGAAGTCCCTGCTCCCTGCTGCGCATATCCTTGTATGTATATCTGTTTTTGTCCATGCTGCATGTTGCTGTGAGATGTTGATCCTGCAATTTGACCCTTTGTGTGTCAGTCAGTTCCTTTGCTTTATGCATTTAGTAGTATTTGTTACATCGTACATTTGTCATAGCTTGTCTCAGCCTGCTAAGAGGGCAAGTTAAAAACGTGGCATCCGTGACAGGTTTCGTTGTGCTTTGGTTGTCCCACAACAGTATAATTTCTTTCCTTTTGGTTATGGGTGTATGGGGTTGGAGGTTGTGGGGGGGGGGGGGGGGGGGGGGTGGCATTGTGAACGAAATTTAATCAAGAGGTCTTTGTTATCAGGTATAAGTGGTGTACATTTACTTTTAGAAAGCCTGGGCATATTGATCATAATATTGATTTTGAGGTCAAATCCGTTTAAACACTGCATGATAAGGGATGCTTTACCCAGGACAGGAGAGGGGGAACTCTCAAGAATTTGGCTGGAAGTATGCTTCAAGACCTTGCAAACCTGTACCCTATTTCAGACTAAACAAAGTATTTCCCCGCCATATTTCAGACCTAGCACAGACAATGATCGAATAGTATCTGAGGATGCATTTTCCATTTTCTACCTTAAACCAGACCAGATCTTGCTTGTCAAGGGATGAAATACAAATAGAGGTTTCTTCTAAAAGTATTCCCAATTCTAGGCCAAAGCTCACAAAAAATGGTCAATATTTTTAATATTTCAGAATTGCTCAAACACACCCATATAGCTTATTAAGGATGTACCCTCAAAGCTGTCAATGAGGAATTTTTAATACATCAATAGCTGTGGGGCTGACAAAATTATGAAGAGTAGTAGTTACAGTAATACTATTTATTATAATGTCATGATACATGTACTGGAGTGGTTGCTGATTCTCCTGAGCCAGTGGGTCTTGATAAAAGTACTCAACAACAACAAAAAAGTGAGCTAGTCTAGCCAGATTTTTGCCTTTGATTTCTCCTAAATAAATACCAGGAATTAAAACTGAATTACCATTCAGTTTTACAAACCAGTTTAAAGGCCAGATTAGGCCTGATTTGCAGCTGATAATGAGTGCGAGGAAGTACACCAAATAAAGAATTTGCAATGTAACAGATGGTGTCTACTATTTGCATTCAATATGGTCGTGGGGGTTGAAGGTCCACCATTTGTAGATTCGTGTGGTATATTTTGGACCAAATTGTGTGATTCTAGGTTAATTTCAATGATACATTCTACCTAATGTCCTTCACTTTTACCTGCCTTGTTTCCAAAGAAACTGTCTTCAAAATGTACAAAATGCTAAGATAACCTATGCTTTCAAAATTTCCTAGGGGAGGACACCGCCACACCCCCCTAAGTTCTCGTGCCTGCGGCACTCAGAATTAAGTGCCAGAGGCGCTCATGTGCGAAGGATTTCGCATTAGTGCCTTGCCAAACGGCTTTCTTTCCAAGTTGGCAATAGTTGGTGCAGCGCCAGGTCTCATTCGAAGTTTTTGGAACGCAAACTCGGACAACAGTGCAGAATTCTGCTCGAAGCTTTCAGAGAAAAATATGGCGGATGATAATGACATGCAGTTGGCGTAAAATCCCCGGTAAAATCCTCTCCTTTTTTCTTTCTAAACCATCCTTACATCGCTCCTCGTCTTTTAGAGGACATTTCGAATGTTACAATGGCTTAATCGGGATTTTAAATATTGAAACAACCCAATAGAAAATCAAAACAACAACACTTGGTTGACCTTGGTTATGCTTTCGTTCTTATTGCGCGAGGAAGCTCACCACATATGACGTCACAAGATCCATTTACGACAATTTTCCGAAGTTTTGCCGAGCCGTTCCGTTTGTGAAGCGAAGAAAAAGAGCTGTTTTCAACGTCGAAAATCTCGGCGACGTTTTAACCAAATCGTTTAAAACTTCGGATTATGATTATTCTAGGTATTTTCTTTCATTTAAACTTAAAATGGGTCTAAAATAAAATTTGGCCAAATTTCGTTGCATTTGACCTTTAAGTCTGAGTAGGGGTATAGAATGGTAAAATCCGAGACTCGCCGAGACGCCGAGACCCTCATTTAAAATCCGAAATAAATCGTACATCTGTATAAAACACAAAATGAATTTTCGGTGTAATAATGTGTTCAAGCTAGTGACATGCAGTGAGGCGGTGAGATACTTTGCCTCGCCAGTTGCCTTCTAGCATACAGTTAAACTTGACCAAACTTCGGCTAATCTGCAGAACACCCCGCAATGTATTTGCATCTTATCGAATAACAATAAAAAACGTTTAGATGCAGGGACCACGCAACGAAGAATAAAACTACAGTACTTGGCTTGTCTATATAGTTATGTATCTAGTTTCATTATATCTACAAGTAGTTAAACATTAACACACATTAACACAAATGTAATGCTGAAAAGAGTATACGCTAAGATTGCCGCACTTCGTCGCCTCAAGCGCTTAGTACCCATAGATACTCTATTACTTTTATACAGGAGCTTTATAATACCGCATTTTGAGTATTGTAATTCTTTACTGATTGGTATAGGTAAAACGCTCAACAAAAAAATGGAAGACGCTAACTACTACGGTCTACGAACAGTAATGAACACGGGGAAAACTTCTAATTATGAGTCATTACTCAAACTGCTGGGCATGAGAACGCTAGAACATAGACGTATTGAACAATCTCTGATAACATTTTTTAAGTGTTTTAAAGAAAATGGCCCACGTTATATCTCTAACTTATTCAAGCCCCGGGTCACGCCATACAATCTTAGAAGCAGCGGGCTAAACGTAGAACAATGCCCTTACAATAGTAGATTCTTCCACGGCTCGTATTCTTATATCATCTCTAGAATTTGGAATCAGTTACCGCCGGCAGCAAAAAATGCAGCAAACGTTCCAGCTTTTATCAATCATCTTAATACAACAAACTTTGGTGGCTGCCAATGCAGTTCTTTATAGACATGTTGTATTTTTATCGTTTTTTAATATTGTATTTTTAACGCATATTTTTAAGATATTAATAGTATAATAATATTGTATTTTTTAATATATAGTTTTTAAACCTTTTTTTAACATGTATGTCAAACACTTTTATCATGAGCCTCTGGCTCGGGAGACTTGGGCAACCACTCCCCGTGCTTTTGACGTAAAATAAATTACCTTACCTTACCTTACCTTACCTTACCTTACCTTACCTTACCTTACCTTACCTTACCTTACCTTACCTTACCTTACCTTGTGTTTCCTTATTCAAATTTTAGAGCCGTTAGTTTCACATTGTACTGGCCCTGAAGAAGACTGGCTCTGCTAGTTGAAATATTGGCTTATAATTTTTGCCCTGCTGCCGTAGTACCAGCCTTGCAATCAATTTGGTTTTATCCGAATAACAATAGTTCCTATTGTTTCATACCTCGTTCTTGAAAGATTTCCGACTCGATGAATCTCTTGCGTAAGTAAGTTTTGTTGTAACGTAAGTAGACTGTAAAACAGTCGTTTTTCCTCTAAAATCACTGAACATTCGCGTATCAACGGCGCGAAGCGCCGATCGTCACCCGAGCCTCACACACCCAGTCCTCTCGATTCGAAGACCGCTCATGCGCGTTCGCAAGTTAAAAAATACGGCTGTTTTGCAGTCTATAAAGTAAGTGGTATAATATTGTAAGTATTGCGAAGTGAATAAATTATATAATAATAAAATAATAATAATAATAATAATTATAATAATAATAATAATAATAATAATAATAATAATAATAATAATAATAACAATTTTTTTAAATAATAAATCAAATTTTATTGGGTGGCCGACCGCAACCCACGAGAAGGCAAAAGCCCTGGAGACGAGGTTGGGTTTAGTTAAAGGAACAATGTCACAATGTTTTTAGTCATTTTTTCTAATTACTTTGAAATTGAAGGAAACCTCAAAATAACAGTTTTCTAACATAGAAAAACACCAACGGAATAATTAAAGCGCGAAACTAGCCTAGGATGGTTTCGACTGACGAAGATTAAGACCGATTACGGCCAACAAACTCGAAAAAATTGCCAATTTTTCAAGATGCGTTGTCCGTGACATAGCACCTTTAAAACAATATAATTGTATTGTATTTACAAATTTTCAACACAAATTGTATTCTTTTCAAAATCTCAGCCTCAGGTTTATTCTTAAAATATTCTTAAAATTTCGCAAATTTCAGCCTCGATATTCTGATAAGATATATTCTTATAAAAAAAAAAGAGTGTAACCGCATGAACAGCCATGCCAGATGACGAGAGTTTATAATGATGATGTTCGATAGGCAAACGTCTTTGTCGTCAACTACGTTATCAACAGTTTTACCATCACATTCAACAAGAACCGAAACGAAAAAAATTACTATGATTTTCTATGGCCGCGTGGCTTGATTTCGCAATATGGAAACGATTTTACTTTTATTTACGAGGAATCACAAAAGATACTCAAACATTTCCTGAGATAAAATGATAATTATTTTTCATCAATCGTTTTGGCTCGTTAAATTGCGCAACTAAAATCTCTGGCTCGAATCATAATCGAAATATGTTGAAAAAAATTGGATATTTTGCCGTAGATAATGTTTGTAATCTAATGATACACTGTGATCTAAAAGTAAAAGGCAATTCATAACTTTTAAGCCCACTTTGAAATTAGACTATTCATGCAAGAAGAATGGCTTCGAGTTGTTTCAGCGGAAAAGCCACTAAAAGCAAATGACATCTGCACACTGTTTGGAAAAACTGAACGTGAATGTGTTCTTAGTAAGAATAAAACTCGAGAAATGTGTTCACGAACACAACTAACTTTTAAACCTGAATTGTGTTTGTACAAACCCCGAACTTGGATCAAATATCCACGGGCTAATTTCTGCTTGTCAGTAATTTAACTGCCAAATTACGACACCGACTGTAAGGGCTTATGAACTGAACATTATATCATCAACTGTCAATGTTTTCACAGAAATGTTTACAATGTAAAGGATTATTTTTTCCTTGCAGTCACTGCGTACCTGTGCGGTGAGAACTTGTTCTCAGGGTTTCATTTTAGCTCCGTCACTCAGTGTTCTCTTGAATCGGAGGAAGGCGAGTTCTCTGGGCGACCTGGGGATTCACTTCAGTTCGTCCTGTGCTGCCATATAATCGCTCATCCTGATCCTGGACTGCCTGTGGTGCTGTTGCTCTTGCAGTGTAGGTTTCTGTTCCGAGGTTGGCTCTCAATGCGAAGTTGTTCACGCCAATTCCGTTATTTTGGGAGTTGGTTACAGAGCTTCCACAGACTCCCATCCGCCTGAACACATTCTTAACCCCGGCTCGAAAGTCTCTCTTCCGGATGGAATAGATGATCGGATTGCATAGGGCACTGATGAAAAAGATAACATTGGTAACGAGTACCAACTCAGCTGGAGCTTCGCTACTCTTGAGAGACTGACGGCAGAGACCAGTAATCCAACCGGGAAGAAAGCACATCATAAATGCCACGATGATAACACAAACATCGACAGCTGCCTTCCTTTCGATCCTTCTCCTTGACATTTCTTGCAACTGGCTTTCAGACATGTCAGAACCGTCTAGGTTTCCCACTTGCACTATGTTTTGCTGCAGAGTATTTGCCGTCTTGAAGACCGACCAGTTCAGGAACACTATTATCAGGCAGGGCACCACAAGGGTGATAATTCCGACAATCACTGTGTTTCTTTGAGATGAATCACTGCGTAATCCCCAAGCCTGCTCGCAAAAGAACACTTCTGGATTGTAGACATACTGCTGTCCCAACCCGAGGAACGGACCGATGGAAAACGGGATCGGTGCTAACCAGATGAAAATCATCAACACCACTCTTCTCTTGGTACATGTACCATCATACGTCATGGGGGATTTGACTATGGCGCTGTATCGCTCGTAAGACACTGCTATCAGATGAAGAACTGTGTTAATGTAGAAGTATCTCACAAAGAATGGATTGAGAAAACACATTGTTTGGCCGTATAACCATCTTTCCCGTGCTATGCTTGCGATGCGAAATGAGTTCACGAGAACTAAAAAGAGAAAATCTGACGCTGCGAGGCTGGCGAGTAGAATATACCGCATCACGTGAAATCTTCTCTCCAAGACGATCGTCACTATTACCAGTAAATTTACAGGCAGACCAATGGCGCTGACAAGAGCATGGAATCCGGCAATGACCTGAGGGAAAACCATTCTAAATTTGAAATCACAGTGACAAGTGTCTCGCTCGCTTTCAGGAACTGTTTCTGCAGCCGACAAATGTTGTCTTTTTGCTTATTAATGAGGTTTTTTTTTTCAAAACATCTTAAATCATGTAAATTGGAAAACAGTGAATAACCCAATAAGGAAACGATTTAACTTTCAATTTGTGAGGAATCACAAAAGGTACTCAAACATTTCCTTAGATGAAATGATAATTATTTTTCATCAATCGTTTTGACTCGTAAAAATGCGCGACTAAAATCTCTGGCTCGAACCATAATCGAAATATGTTGAAAAAATTTGGATATTTTGGCGTAGATTTTGTTTGTAATCTAATGATACACTGTGATCTAAAAGTAAAAGGCAATTCATAACTTTTAAACCCAGTTTAAAATTAGACTATTCATGCAAGAAGAATGGCTTCGAGTTGTTTCAGCGGAAAAGCAACTAAGGACAAATGACATCTGCACACTGTTTGGAAAACGTGAACGTAAATGTGTTTTTCGTAAGAGTAAAACTCGAGAAAAGTCTGCACGAACACAACAAACTTTTAAACTGAATTGTGTTTGTACAAACCCGAACTTGGATCAAATATCCACGGGCTAGATTCTGTTTTAAACGGTGAAAAAATAAAAAAAAGCTTTAAATTAAATAGCTTCCCAAAAGCCGAACAGGTGGTTTCAAAGATGGAAATCAAATTTCTCATAACAGTGTCAATACATAGTGCAATTGCTAGGCTCGAAGAATAAAGAAAATCATCGCTTGGTCCTGCGCGGCCAAAAACACCCCGAAGACTCTGGAGTTGAGAATGGGTGAGGTAGCGTTTCAGTGTGGACGGTGAATCAATTTCAAAACGGTATAATGTGGACAGAAAACATCTTATTCGTTTTCGGGGCAAAATCGCCTTTTTGAAATTTATCGGGCTTAGTGTGGACGTAGCCTGAGAGACAAATTACTGTCAAACACTTGATTAATGTTTGTCTGTTTGTTTGCTTATTTTGTTTTTTGTTATTGTTTGATATTTGTTATAGCATTTTCTTCATAATTGCCTTATGCTTTGCATAATGTAACGTTTCATGGCTATTGCAAATATAGCTCAAGGGTGTTTTGTTGTAGTTGTCAAGTCTTTTGTTGTAAGCATACACGTGCAGAATTTTTTTAAACTCTACTGTCGAACAGTGAAAACAAAATCTATATCTTTAACTGTTGGAATCAAGAATTACTGAAGCTGCTTTGTCGCAATTCACAAAGCTTGCCTTCTGACAACACAATTATCTTGTATATTTGTTTTCTAAAGCGTTTTTATTAAAATCTGAATAGTATTGAAATTTCTTAGAATTTAAGATTTTAGTTAGGTTTTAATTGAATTTTTACGCTTGTAATTTTTAACCTGTAACTTGTTTTTTAGAATTTAAGTTTTTGAGCTGTAATTTTCACTTTTAGCATATAACGTTCATTTTTTATGTATTTGTATAGGTAATAGCACGAGATGTAGTAGTATTTGGAAATACCGCGAGAAATATTTCAAAATTGTCCAAAATATCACGAGCCGCTTGGACGAGTGATATTTGGACAATTTTGAAATATTACAAGCCGGTATTATTTCCAAATACTACGTACAACGCGTGCTATTATTTGTTTATAAGACAAATATCTAATCCTACCCGAGTAACTTACGACGATCGTAGCTCGTAATGTCATTAAAGCTTCGTTTTGAACGTTTATGCAACAAAATCCTCTTTTCAGCTCAGTTACGCCACAATAAAGTAATTTGCTTTCCATATTCCTAACTTTTTGTGCACTTTGACGGCTAATCCCATTGAAATTTAAATGTTCACATGTCCGCCATCTTGTTTGTCTTGTTGGCACTTGCCATATTTGGAAGAAAGTAGTATTTCAACCCCTTGAAATACTACTCTTTTCCAAATACGGCAAGTATTTAAAATAAATATAGCTCGTTTTAACCAATCAGCGTTCAGAAATTTTTCAGCCTGTATTATAATGCTAATTTCAACATATACACGTAAAATTTGCGAAAACAGTCGCTGCATGATTGGTTAAAAATCGTGTTTCTATAACTCGATAGAAACACAGAACTAGCACGAGCTGTTGACGTGTTGATGGCGCGAGCAAAAAGAATTTACATTTTGATAGTCAAAGTTAACAAGTTGTTTTCGTTTTCTTCGTCGCGGTGTTTTCTAAAAGAACTTAGAATTCTCTTAGCAAATAACGAAATAGATATTATATCGATAAATGAAACGAAGCGTAATGAAGCTATTACAGACAGTGAGGTCAACATTCCTGGTTACGATATAGTTCGACGTGATAGAATTACAGACGGTGGAGGAGGAGTATGCTTTTATGTGAAAAAATCAATAAATTTTAACATACGTAGTGACTTAAATATGGATACTCTTGAAAATCTATGCCTGGAAATTCAAAAGCCTAGATCTAAGCCGTTTGTTATTGTCACGTGGTACAGACCACCTGATTCTCCTATAGGTATCTTCTCATCCTTTGAAACTTGACTCTGAAAATATTGAATATTATCTAATGGGTGATCTCAACTGTAACATTATTGCTACTCGACATGACAATGACACGCGCAAACTAATGAGTATCACGGATGTATATGGACTTCAGCAACTTATAACTGAGCCAACGAGGATAACCCCGACCTCTGCAACTTTAATTGATGTGATCTATACCAATTGCCCTGATAAGATTGCGTGCTCGGGAGTCTGTCATATCAGTATTAGCGACCATAGTTTAGTTTTTGCCTATAGACAACTATCCATTAATGGAATATCTAGGGGACACAATACTATAACCTATAGGAACTTTCGAAAATTCAATCGAAATCATTTTCGAAATGATGTTGCGTCACAAAATTGGGATAAGGTATATAACTCAACTAATCCCAATGAAATGTGGTTACAATGGAAATGCTTGTTTCTTTCGATTGTTGACAAGCATGCTCCACTGAGAACAATGCGTAATATGATGAGTCGTCATATGTCGTAATATGTTGCAATATGTGGAAAAGTAATTTTGATACAGATGGCACGCCATATGCGTGTTCGCTCACGGAGTTTCCCACGGATTACATCCGAACTAAAGAAACAAATGCGTCATCGTGATTTTCTAAAAATTAAAGCAATGAAATCTAGTGATGCCAATGATTGGACGCAATTTAAAAAACAACGTAATGCAGTAAATTGCGAAATCAGATCAGCCAAGCAAGTCTATTGTCAAGATAGATTTAAATATGTATAGTATATGAAATGATTCATATAAGAACTGCAGATGTATATGAAGGTGATAGGTGATCGTCGCAGTGAATTTCCAATTTAAGCAATTGGAATGAAGAAGCCTGAAAAAATCAGGGCTTCAACGGGATTCGAACCCGTGACCTCCGCGATACCGGTGCGATGCTCTACCAACTGAGCTATGAAGCAAACATTGGGAGCGAGGTCAATTGTGGCTTTATAGCTCAGTTGGTAGAGCATCGCACCGGTATCGCGGAGGTCACGGGTTTGAATCCCGTTGAAGCCCTGATTTTTTCAGGCTTCTTAATTCCAATTGCTTAAATTGGAAATTCACTGCAATGATCACTTATCACCTTCATACTTCAAAGAGTATGTACGCGATTCTAAGAAGACCTGGCAGACTATTAATGAACTCACGAAAATCTGGTAAAACATCCGTAACATCTCTGAAAGTGAACGGGGTGTCTGTAACTAATCCAACGGAGATGTCGAACAAATTTAACAATTATTTTGCCACCATCGGTCCAAAACTTGCCAGTAACTTTGATTCTTCAGAACACGATAACTATCAGAAGTATCTCACTAGCACAGATAAACGGTTCCAGCTCCGTCCGACCAGTACAAATAAGGTCCTTTCCCTTTTGAATAAACTAGACAAGTCAAAGGCAACTGGCCTTGACAAGATACCTGCTAGGCTCATTCGAGACTGCGCGGATCTCATTTGCATTCCTGTTTGTGATATCTTTAATCAATCAATAAGCCTAGGTATATTTCCCGATGATTGGAAATGCGCGAGGGTCACCCCACGTTTTAAACAAGGCGATCTCCATTGTGGCCAAGGTATTTGAAAGAGTTATTTATGACCAACTATATGCTTATTTAGAAGAGCACGATATCATTTGTAAACATCAATCGGGTTTTCGTGTCATTCACTCAACTGTAACGGCTCTCTTCGAGGCCACAGACACCTGGGCATATAACATTTATCGTGGCAAGATTAATGCTGTTGTTTTCCTAGATCTAAAAAAGGCCTTCGATACAGTTGACCATGAGATCCTTTTGTCTAAATTAAGTCATTACGGCATATATGGTAATTCACACCAATGGTTTAGGTCATATTTAGAAATCGCACACAAATGTGCTCCATCAATGGTACGCTCTCCAGTAGTTGTTCATTATGTTGTGGTGTCCCCCAGGGAACGCAGGCCACTACTATTTCTATTATACATAAACGATCTTCCGAATTGTCTCTCAAATTGCGAGCCAAGGATGTACGCGGACGACACCCACCTTACATACGCGAGTGACAATACGACATTATTCAATTACGTCTAAACCAAGATCTAGAAAATGTTCACAACTGGCTGAGAGCAAACAAACTTACTCTAAATATGACTAACTTCGCTCAGCTCGATAAGCTTTTTAGTTTTTCTGAGTGTTATTACCAATATCCTGTTTTAATTTTTTTTTTTTGAAGCATTGTATGAAGTCCTTTTTTGGTAATAAAGTTGTTGTTGTTGTACTAAAACCGAGTTTATACTTATTGGATCTAGGCAGAGGCTTAGTAATCTTACAGGTTTCCCGAAAATTGCAATCAATGATTTTCGAGTTAGCAAAGTCACTTCTGCAAAATCACTTGGAGAGATCATCGACGACAAACTTGATTGGAGCAGTCACATCGAGAAATTAACAAAGAAAATTGCTTCCGGGATTGGGGCCTTAAAACGAGTAAGGTACCTTGTCCCTCAAGCAATCTTGCATCTAATATATAGAGCTCTAATACAACCCCATTTCGACTACTGTAATCAGGTAATACCGTTTGGGGAAACTGTGGGGTTACTTTGCAAAACAACCTACAAAAACTACACAATAGAGCAGCGTGTTTTGACCTTTTCAAATTATGACGCGCACGCTGGTGATTTATTCAACATTCTAGGATGGTAAAATCTAGCTCGCCAGCAGCAAATTCAAAGAGCCACGATGGTTTATAGGTGTCTGCACGGGTTGGCTCCAGACTATCTATCTTCGAAATTTGAAAAACGTGAAACCGCGTATAACCTTAGGGACTCTGAGAACAAACTCAACGTTCCATTACCGCGCACTAACTATTACAAAAATAGCTTTACCTATCGAGGCACAATCTTATGGAACAGTCTTCCTTCCAACGTAAGACAAGCAGAATCCCTCGGGCAATTTAAAGGTTTACTAAAACAAGTACTTTAAGGCACGGCATTCGTGGAAAGCAGCTTTTTAGCGTAGCATTAGGATTTTAGTATTAATATGTCGGGATTATTGTTGTATTTTAGCTGATGATTTGACCGTGTTAAAACTAAAAATAAAGGGAATCGAAGCCTTAATAAATCGGGGTTAAAATTACAGTGTACTGTGTTTGTTTTTTACCTTTCCAAGTATATATATCTTATTAGACATTTTAGTGGGTAGTATCGCTGTTTGTTTTTACGAGTCATGCAGAAGGGGCTATAGAAGATCAAAAACACCCACGTCACCAAGCTGAAGTTTACCTTGCCTCACCTGTAACCGTATTAATTCCATTGTCACGCAATTCATGATTCACAAAACCATCACCACCGGAGTCAGGGAAGTGATTTGATTGTGATTTTAAGAAGTTTAAAGAAGGGACAGAAGAAAGAAATTTCTTTTTGGAACAACACCAAAATACTTTCAAAAAAATACTTTTCTGCTTATACTGATGCATCACTGATCATGTACTTCATCATGCCAAATAGTCGTAGCCTCAAAGAGGCCTTTGATTTCAGGTCGCCCTAGCCCTTGACACGCTTGATTATGTTTGAAATTTCAGGGATCAAATTTACACATACTTCGGATGCGTGACAATAATGATCCAGTGACAACAATAAGAGAATCGATTGAGAGAGAGGTTTGAGAGATCATAGCATTGTAGCGACGTAGACTCGTTGCACAATCATGTTGCAAGAAGTGGCATGGTTTATTGTGGCAGTAATTCTTGTAACACTCATCGTCAATCACTTCACTACAACTAGAAATCTACCTCCAGGACCTTTTCCATTACCGATTATTGGGAATGCACACAAATTTAAGGCCGATTCACGCCATGTTGACCTCACAGGATTCGAAAAACAATATGGCAAAGTGTTTCGTCTGTATCTTGGAAGCCAGCTTGTGGTAGTCGTTAGTGGTGAGAAAGCTCTCAAGGAGGTCCTCGTTACAAAGTCGGCCGAATTCGCTGGACGTCCAAGCTTTTACACTTCCGATGTTTACTCGACAGGAATGGCAATTGGTTTTACGGATTATTCTGCGGGCTGGAGGCTTCATCGCAAGGTTGTTGCCTCCGCGCTCAAAATGTACAGCACGATCAATCTTAAGCAAGGGTCCGTCATTAATGATGAATTTGACTTGCTCTTGAAACGAGTTCACTCCAGAAACGGTCAGCCACACGACATCACTAAAGAGATTCGACTGGCAGTGATGAATGTGATCTGTGCTTTGGTGGTTGGTTCGAGATTCGAACTTAATGACCCCGAGTTTACAAAGTTTATGGACGTCACCGAGACAATAGTGACTATGCTTGCGGCTGGTAGTGTGGTTGACGTGTTTCCCTGGTTGAGTTTTATTCCATTCAAGTCTATGCAGAGCCTGAAGGAGAAATGTATAGAACGGGACGATCTGTTTGGCAGAATTTATCAAGAACATGTGGATGCAAATAGAGTTGCCAATCCTCAAGATCTGACAGACGCGCTGCTGAAGGCAAAGAAGGATGCAGAAGACGAGGACTCGTCCATGAAGAGATTCCTGACAGATCAGAATCTGATCATGACCATGAGTGAGGTGTTCATAGCTGGCATGGAAACCACTGCAAACACCTTATGTTGGGCACTATTGTACCTGATTCATTACCCGGGCGGCCAGAATATGCCACATAAAGAGCTCGATCAAGTCATTGGTGCGGACCGTTCACCAGAACTTGAGGACAGGAAGAACCTGCCTCATTTGGAAGCCACCATAACTGAAACCCTACGACTCTCGTCTGTTGGCTCGCTGGCAATTCCTCACAAAACGACAATGGATACGACTCTGCAGGGATACAGCATTCCTAAGGGCACCACAGTAATACCTAATTTATGGTCACTCCACCACGACCCAGAAATCTGGGATGACCCCCATGCTTTCAGGCCTGAACGGTTCTTGGACGAGGAAGGTACGTTTGTGCCTCCAAAAGCCGACCGCTTCCTGCCGTTTTCTGCTGGCCGTCGAGTTTGTTTGGGGGAGTCTCTGGCACGAATGGAACTCTTCCTTGTCTTAGCACGCTTACTGCACAGCTTCAAGTTCGAGAATCCTCCCGGCTGCGATATTCCATCTCTGGAACCCATCGCTGGCCTTGTGTTGATGCCACGGCCGTTCAGCGTTTGTGCTGTCAAAAGACATTCTGTTTGAAGCAAGAGAGCACCATTTCTCTGAAGGACAGTCAATTAATTAATCAATCAATTAATTACACAGTCATTTAATTAATTTTCAGTTTTTTGTCCCAGAGATATTATCAGTTGCAGATCTTTGCAGAGATATTACCCAGCATATGACAAGTGTCTTATAAAAAGCAGGAGTCTTACCTAAATATAAGGAAGCGAATTCAGAAAATACCTGTAGCTACCTGTACACTTACATATGATACTGATTATAACAATACTTCTACAGTAGTTTCAATAAATACAGTTACAGACGTCTTTAATCTTCCACATGAAAAGCTACCTTTCTGTATTTACGTATCGGTTAGTACACATGTATAAGTAACGTGTAAACTACTGCAAATCGGTTACCTTGCATTGATGATTACCTTAGTGATTACCTTTAGCGGTTTGTACTATGAGTTATTGTGAAGTATCGTCGTGATTGACTCTACAATAAAAAAGGATTTTGCTGAGTTCCAAAGAGGTTTCCTGGTTTTCTGCTACATTGTCACAAGTTAAAGCGGAGGAACAAGATCGCAGTTATATCGAAATTAAGGCATTATCTCTCTATACAGCAATTAAAACAGCTTTACTATAATCTAATTTATCCTTACATATCATATAGCATTTTAGCATGGGGAAGTGTATATAAGACATATTAAAAAAATACAAGTTAAGCAAAACCATATAATAAGATCAATGTTCTACTCTAAAACGTTTGGCAAAGAAACTGAAAGTGCCAAACCTTTGTTAAATCGACTAGACGTTCTGACAGTAGACAACATTTATCGTCTCGAAATATTGAAATTCGCACATTTATGGCATAATGGTCTTCACCCTAGAGTATTTGACGATATATTTAAATATGCTAGAAATATGCATGGATACAACACAAGATATACAGCCAAACAGATATAGAGTAAACACTAATGTAGGAAAGCAATCCGTCACTTTCATGGCAATTGATATTTGGAAAGACCTTCCATCTTACTTTAAAGACTTAAGTGTATTAGCATTTCCCAAGAAAATAAAACGTTACCTCCTGTCAGAACAAAAACTAAACTGACTCTCCACCAGACTAAGTTTGTAGATTTTCGCAAGTTTTTCTCTCTATTATAACTTATTAATTACCTGTTTTCTTTTATTACTATCGATAACATCAACTGTATGGGGAGCTAACTTGAAAACCTACCGGTTCATTTAGCTCCCCAGCTCAATACTTAACTAACTACGAATTCCTGTAACACCTTATCTCTATTTTACTAAGAATACGAACAAAACTGTAAACTTCATTATGAGCTGAATAAAATTATTATTATTATTATTATTATTATTATTATTATTATTATTATTACTGACATAGATTAGATTTCTATAACCTATCCTAGACTAAATTGCTTGAAAACCATACCCTTCACGCCATGCATCACATACCCATATAGCCCATATATGGGAGAAGGCGGGCTCTACCGAGTTGATTTCTCCGCTTTACATCGAATCGCATTATTTGTCGAACCATTTTTCCCGCTCACCCGTCAAGAGTTTAAGCTGTTAACTTGGTTATTTGCGGAGTTCCAGAATACAGGCAAATAAGCGCCCAACGGATGCTCTATAGTTTCCGAATTTCTATCGCAGAAAAAAACACTCATCGTGATCTTTTATGCCCATTTTCACTGACAAGGCATTTGCGCCAATAGCCTCAGAGTTGGTGTAACCTATCTTAAAGCCATATCTTACAATGACATTGAATAAAACCTCAACAAAACATAACTTAAAAGAAGTTGCTATGTCCGTTTGCGACAACAGCTGTAGACAAGGCTAAGGTACAAAGGTCAGTATTTGCGATATGTTCTCTGTCTTCTCTCTCTGTTGTATGATTCGGATCAGGAAAGAGGATGTGAACATGGCTAATCACGTCCCAATCATGTAAACGGATGGTATTAAATTTCGTGGGAATATGTTTTCGCGAATCTTTAATATCGCGATTTTTTTGCAATCGCGAATATTGCGAAAATTAGTTCGAATAACTATTGTACATGTGGGGACGACATTTCTCAAAACGTGGGGGTGGGGGAATGTGCTAGAAAACTTGAATTACACTTAGTCTGATTAGTCGTGAGCTTCACTTTTTACGAGATTTTAGGCGCTGCAACTAGCCCAGGAAATTGCTACAAGGGTTCCATCGTGGTCAAAACGAATTTCCTCTGTCTCCTGTTGTGTTGTACCTATTTCCTCCCTGGGCATTTAGGTTGAAAGGTTCTATTTTCTTGTAAAACGTATCTCTTATTGCTGCGTATTTGGAACAATAAAAGAGAAACTGAATTTCATCTTCGGTTTGATTACACAAATAATACAGTAATACCTAATCTATGGTCCCTCCACCACGACCCAGAAATTTGGGATGACCCCCACGATTTCAGGCCTGAACGGTTCCTGGACGAGGAAGGTAAGTTTGTACCTCCAAAAGCCGACCGCTTCCTGCCGTTCCGTGAACTACCATGATTCGGGCATTGTATAATGATATTTATGATGATTATTTATTATAGCTTTTTATCCCAGGAAAGTCCGGAGAACGGCCTATCACCTTACATTTATAAATAAAAACTTAACAACTAAAATAACAAAGCACTTTTAAAAGGCGTACATCTTGTATAACTTAGGAGAACAGATTCAGGGGAAAGTTCTACTTTTAATGTTTGCTTGTTCGCAGAAGCAATCCGAGAGGGCACTCCAAAGGGGAAGTATCTTGTCGCAATGCCAAAATGGATGCTCCATAGCTTCCGAATTTCTATCGCAGAAAAACACTCATCGTGATCTTTTATGCCCATTTTCACTAACAAGGCATTTGCTCCAATAGCCTGCATAACATTTATATGTTTTCTCTGTTGTATGATTCGGATCAAGGATCATGGCCCCAATCATGTAAACGAATGGTATGAAATTTCGCGGTAGCCTCCTCAGCGCAAACGGGGAGGACCTCGTGCATGACGAACCCAAAGAACGTCTGGGCAGGAGGCTGCTTAGGGACGGACCATTATTTTCCTTGAGGGGGGGGGGGGGGGGGGATGAAAAATCTCTCTCTGCAAACTTTTTTTTTATCTATGCACCTCTGCAAACAGTTTTTTCTAACAACACCTTCCTGCAAACAATTTTTTTTCGATCTTTTTTAACCACGATCTGACACAAAAAGGAGGTTCGCTTTTGCTGCCGTCAATCATTATTTAATTCAATGTTTTATGGTGGCGACCAATAAACACCTCTGAACTCATCTTTTTCGTTTTCTGAGACGTACCCTTTTTTTAATTTTTTAACGAAGACTAGTGAGCAGCACAAGGAAAGACTTCTTGTGGCTGTAAGCTTGTCGTTTATTTCCGACGCGTTTCGTCTCTAACTGAGACTTCTTCAGGGAATGAATACAACTAGCAAAGAACAGCATATATAGCACATTCGCGTGCCTAGCTACAACTTCCCATGGAAGTGAATAATAACTAAACTAGTAGTAATCAGCGATTAGGGGAGTGCGTTCGACCTAATATGGAGAGTCAGGTAGTAGCAAAGGAGCAAGGTTTTTGGCAAACTATGCCATTTAATATGCCTCAAATGGAGCGATGAGGATGAGTGAGAGAGGAATCTCATCTCACAACATTTTGGAGGAAGGATTGCGTGACGAGCCAAAAGAACATCTCTCTGCAAAATAAACTGGAATTTGTCGCATCAAGAAATGGGTTGTGTTGTTTTCGAAGGGGTTCAATAAACTGTGAAAAAATTGTGACACTGTAGCAGTTCTTGATATGTTAAAGCAGAATTTTTCTTTGCTTGCAAGCTGTTATCGTAAATTGGGTGTTACAGAAGAAGCCATTCAACCGGACGGAAACATGATCTGTCATCATAGCAGTGATTGTTTGCCAAAGGTCAAAAAGAACCTCAAATAATGCATGGAACGGCAAATTCTCATTGATGTCAGAATATTGTAAAACAACGTGAATAGAAGTCACTCCAAGCACTTCATGTGACATTCACAAAGCAGAAACGTACAAAGTCATAAATGAATGGGCAATTTGCATTCATTTCTTTTACACTAAAATTCATATGGAATAGAAATGAATTATCATGTACACGACAAATAATTATGTATTTCACTTTAGTTGTTTAATATCTTTTGGCACTACACAACTTCTAAAATTCCACAGACTTCTACAAATACTTTCACTTCAATTTCAAAATAGATCGAGGCACAGCACATCAACTTTCATAGTCATTACACTCATAATATTCAATAATGATTTCCTCATCAAAATGCCTAAACATTCTGCGAATAACTAGAGAATACAAATTCAAAGAAGCGATAAAACAATTTTGATCCTTATTCTACTCACTCGTTTTACATGAAATGCTAACGATTTGCAATTTTAGCTAGTTTTGTGAATCGTTTTGCATGCAAACACGCTGGTTTACCTTGCCTATAAAACGACGAATCGAGATACTCGATTTCCACTCCTTTTACGACGTTCGGTGGCTGATTAAAACTCTTCTACCTTGGATGAAAACCCACCAAACAGCAGCGATAACAGACCATAACAGGACGGACAATTTTGTCGAGAGAAATCACTCCAAACAGTAAAACAGAAGCACATGGCATGGAGATGACGTCATTCACCCCTGAAAAATTTTCTGGGGGGGCCAAATTGACAACGTCGTACGGTCCCGGTACGGTCCATAAAAACTCGAGTATTTCTCGATTAGGGTGCGTTCTCCTTCGTCGAACGCAAATATGCTGTAAACGAACGTTGCAAAAAACGCTCTAATACATATGTTATTGCGTGTTGTTATATTTTGGGGGGCATACGATTAGCGCTAATCGTGTGATGTCCGATTACTACCTGAATTGAACCGAAGAGCACTGGGAACTAGGTGCATGGTTTGTGTTCTTTTTAACCGATGACATCCTGTCATCGGTCGTCGTGCGAGTGGACGGGATCTGTTTTCTGTTGTCTGTTGCGATCGACCGATCTGTAGAACCGAATAGAAATCACCGCATAGAACTCAAAGCAAAATACTCCCGGGCAGTTAGAAAGGACCGATTCTAAGTATAAACGAAAGAGACAAATTATATTTGATGTGTTTTATTAGATTTAGTAAACAGAAATCTTTACATTTTTTAAAAGAAAAGGGCTAAACATTTTCAAGACAGCGTCTGACCTTGTATCGTATGTCGTCAGTATCGGATGTCGCGCTACAAGATAACGCAACTTTTGTCGAACAATCATTCAACACAGAAGTTGTTCAGGAATAAACGTCAGTAGAAAAAGAAATCAAGTTTAACTCAACAAGAAAACACCACGTAGAACTCAAAGCAAAATACTCCCGGGCAATTAGAAAGGACTAATTCTAAGTATAAACGAAAGAGACAAATTATATTTGATGTGTTTTATTAGATTTAGTAAACAGAAATCTGAATTTTTTTTAAAACAAAACGGCTTGACCTTGTATCGTATGTCGTCAGTATCGGTTGTCTCCCTGCAAGATAACGCAACTTTTGTCGAACAATCATTCAACACAGAAGTTGACAGCTACTTTTATTTATTTGTTTTTTTTTAATTTTCTGTCAAATTTGCTGAAAATTCTTAAGACCCCTTGTGAAACGTCATCGCTTCTGCATGCATTCCGTGCCGTTTATTTTTCAGAACATTTCAAACATAGTCAAGCGTGTCAAGAGATCAAATTTACACATACTTCGGATGCGCGACAATGCATGATCCAGTAATAACAATAAAGGTTTTGAAGGTGATGAGGTTCGTTGAGGTTGAGTGATCATTATAGCGTTGTAGCGAGGTAGACTTGTAGCACAGTCATGTTGCAAGAAGTGGTATGGTTTATTGTGGCAGTAATTCTTGTAAAACTGATCGTAAATCACTTCACTACAACTAGAAATCTACCTCCAGGACCTTTTCCTTTACCTATTATTGGAAATGCGCACAAACTGACGGCCGATTCACGCCATGTTGACCTCGTGGATTTAGAAAAACAATATGGCAAAGTGTTTCGTCTGTATCTTGGAAGCCAGCTTGTGGTAGTCGTTAGTGGTGAAAAAGCTCTCAAGGAGGTCCTCGTTACAAAGTCGGCCGAATTCGCTGGGCGTCCAAGCTTTTACACTTCCGATGTTTTTTACTCGACAGGAAAGGCAATCGGTTTTACGGATTACTCTGCGGGCTGGAGGCTTCATCGCAAGGTTGTTGCCTCCGCCATCAAAATTTATACCACGATCAATCTTAAGCAAGGATCCGTCATTAATGATGAATTTGACTTGCTTTTGAAACGAGTACGCTCCAGAAACGGTCAGCCACACGAGATCGCTAAAGAGATTCGACTGGCTGTGATGAATGTGATCTGCGCTTTGGTGTTTGGTTCGAGATACGAACTGGATGACCCCAAGTTTACAAAGTTTATGGACGTCACCGAGACAATAGTGACTATGCTTGCAGCTGGAAGTGTGGTTGACGTGTTCCCCTGGCTGAGTTTTATTCCATTCAAGTCTATGCAGAGCCTGAAGGAGAAATGCACAGAACGCGACAAGCTGTTTCGCAGAATTTATCAAGAACATGTAGATGCAAATAGAGTTGCTAATCCTCAAGATCTGACAGACGCTCTACTGAAGGCAAAGAAGGATGCAGAAGACGAGGACTCGTCCATGAAGGGATTCCTGACAGATCAGAATCTCATCATGACCATGAGTGAGGTGTTCATAGCTGGAATGGAAACCACTGCAAACACCTTATGTTGGGCACTATTGTACCTGATTTATAACCCTGACGTCCAGCAGATGCTACATCAAGAGCTGGATCAAGTTATTGGTGCGGACCGTTTACCAGAACTTGAGGACAGGAAGAACCTGCCTCATTTGGAAGCCACCATAACTGAAACCCTACGACTCTCGTCTGTTGGCTCGCTGGCAATTCCTCACAAAACGACAGTGGATATGACTCTGCAGGGATATAGCATTCCTAAGGGCACCACAGTAATACCTAATCTATGGTCCCTCCACCACGACCCAGAAATTTGGGATGACCCCTATGATTTCAGGCCTGAACGGTTCCTGGACGAGAAAGGTACGTTTGTGCCTCCAAAAGCCGACCGCTTCCTGCCGTTTTCTGCTGGCCGTCGAGTTTGCTTGGGGGAGTCTTTGGCACGGATTGAACTATTCCTGGTGTTAGCACGCTTACTGCACAGCTTCAAGTTCGAGAATCCGCCCGGCTGCGATCTTCCAACTCTGGAACCTATCGCTGGCCTTGCGTTGATGCCACGAGCGTTCAGTGTTTGTGCTCTCAATAGGTATTCTGTTTGAAATAAGGGACAGACCATTAGGTGCCCTCTTAAAGAGAGCACCATTTCATTGAAGGACAGTCAATCAATCAGCAATTACACAGTCATTTAATTAGTTTTCAGTTGTTGTTTCCCAGAGATGTTATTTGCAGATCTTTGCACTGATATTATCGAGTATATGATAAGTGTCTTATAAAAAGCAGGAGGCCTACCTAAATATAAGGAAACTAACTCAGAAAATACCTCAGAACAAGGAAATACCTGTAACTACCTGTAAACTTGCATATGAATAGACTGAAGATACTGATTATAACAATACTTCTACAACAGTTTTTTTTTTAATTTTTATTTTGCAATACTACACTACTTACAATACTTACATTACACTTCTTACTTACACTACTTACAATGCTACAGTCACTTACAATATAATGAGGACACCACTTACACTAATCACAACAGTAGAACGATTTCGTATAACTCGATTTTATATGCTGATGAGTCCCTGTTAAATGCTAATGAGGAAGAGCAATAGATAATCACGTGCGATGAAATAAGGGTACGGCCGTTTAAAAATTTTGTACTGCTGTAATTTTGTACACATTCTTGTTCCAGCACGGATTTCAGAAATGCTGTTTTTTTTAGCACTAGTAATATGAATTTTGGTACTTTTTTTTAACTTATCCATTGCAAAGCATATTCTGGTTTTCTCGTCAGATTGGGCTGTTAGACGGACAGATTGTTCTCTCACCCTGTTAAGCAATAAAGTTCAAGAACGGCTTTTTTGTTTGGTGTTGTTTGGCATATCTGGGACATAGGCGCGCACGTTGGTATGAACGCAAATCGAAAAACTCTATTGTTCTTCCTCATTAGCATTAAATGATACTCATTAGCATATAGAAAACGACTTATGCGAAATCGCTCTAGTGTCACGCATTACTTTTTACTCTCACTTACGGTTAAAAAAGGTAACACTTACGACGTACGATACATTACATTACTAACAGACTTCTACAAAACTACTTAGCATACATGTATTCAATAAGCTATGAAGATTTCTCAGCTAGATTATAAATCTATTCTCGTGCATGCATGGCTTTTTTTTTAATTCCTTTTAAAACGCTTATATTGAGCTTGTTTTAATTTAATTTAATTTAATTATTTATTTATTTATTTATTTATTTATTTATTTATTTATTTATTTATTTATTTATTTATTTATTTGTTTTGAGCTTTAGGAACAGAAGGTACTAAAGAAGATAGGAAACCAGGAAACCTTTCTATTTTTGGGAGTATTTCCTTTGTTTTGCAGGACCATATGTAATATCTGGCCGCAAGGAAGTAAAAGTACTGGTTTGTGTGGGATAGGGTGTCCGACCTCAGACCAATTATTATATCGGGAGTGAAAATGTCGGATTTTAGTTTTATTTGGCTCTCGGCCAACCATTTCATAAAGCCCTGCCAAAAACAAGAGGTCTCGCTACAAGACCAAAATAAGTGAAAAAGGGTCTCCTTCTCGGTTCTACAAAAGGTACAAATATCATTATCTTTAATTCCTATTTTGTTTAGAAAATCGTTTGTTGCTAAACGTCTGTGAAGTAGTTTAAACTGAAAGATAATTAATTTGGTATCTTTAGTGCTGCAGAAAGGGAGTTTGTAAGCCATTTCCCAATCGATTGTTTTGGAACACTGAAGACTGCAGTCGGCACTCCATTTCTCTTGGCTTTTCCTAGGGATACTCTGTTTAGCGCTGACTAGCTTTTTGTATGCCAATCTATTGGGTTTAGGAGCTTTTATGAAGTTTTCTACAAAAAGTCCTGAAAATCCTGTTATTTTTTCATTTTCGTTTTCTATGGCATTCCTTAACGATTTTATGCACGATACCAAACCGTGATAAACAAGAAAATTTGTTTTAACGTCGAAGCGTTCCTTAAGTTCAGTGAAAGATAGGAAGTTGTCTGCGTCTTTCATCAAATGTCTGACATTTTGTATTCCTTTGGAAGACCATGATTTGTAGTAAATAGGTTTATTTCCGATTCTCACCTTCTTCTTCTACAACAGTTACAATAGATACAGTTACAGAAGTCTTCAATCTTCTACATGAAAAACTAACTTTCTGTGATAACTATTTACCAAACTTTGTTTCGTAAATAATTTAAAGTTTCCTCTTGATGATAAAAGGTACCTCCGTACTTTGCGATATTTCTGATGATATTTAATATAGCTTTTTATGTCAGGAAAGTCAGGAGAACGGCCTTCCCTCTTACATTAATAAATAAAAAACTTATCAGCTAAAATAATACAATTTAAAGCACTTTTAAAAGGCGTGCATGTTGTATAACTCAGGAGAACAGATTCAGGGTAAAGTTCTATTTTAATGCTTGCTTGTTCGCAGATCCAATCTGAGAGGGCACTCCAAAGAGGAAGTATCTTGTCGCAATGCCGAAATAGATGCTTTTTATGACTAAAACCTTAACAAAACAGAACTTAAAACAGCTTGGTGTGTTCGTTTGCGACAATAGACAAGGTTATAGTACACAGGTCAGCATTTGCGATATGTTCTCTCTCTGTTGTATGTTTCGGATCAAGAAAGAGGATGTGAACATGGCTAATCATGGTCAAAATCATGTAAACGGATGGTATTAAATTTCGCGGGAATATGTTTTCGTTAATGTTGACTCAATCTTTAATTTCGCGATTTTTTTGCAGTCGCGAATATCGCGGAAATTAGTACGAATAAGGTAACTATAGTACATGTCAAGACGACATTGCTCAAAACCGGGATGGGGGGGGGGGGGGGGGGGCGGTGGGGAAATGTGCTGGAAACCCAAATTACACATAGTTTGATTTGTAGCTTCACTTCTTACAAGATGGAAAAGTAACTTAAAATAAATTTTACGTACTGAAACTAGCCCAGGAAATTCCTACAAGGGTTCCACCATGGTCAAAACGAATTTTTCTTTGCCTCCTGTTGTTGTACCCATTTCCTCCCGGGGCCATTATCATAATAAATTTACTTTACTACCAAGGCTAAAAATTTTCCAGATGAATTGTGAAATTTTTTTCCAGTGTCAAGAGAGAACCTCTTATACTTCCGTATTCGAATTCATATTTCAACAGACATTTTTTTAATGACTCGGACGTTTTGTGCCCGAAATCTGTGAAATATTAAATAACTTTATCGCTGGATGCAGCTGTACGTATTATAGCACTACAGGTACCACCTGATAGCACTACAGGCTTGAGTTTTGTGTCCTGTGAAAGTTATCTGACGTTTTTCTTTGGAAGGAGTATGAAAGCCATTTGGAAAGACGGGCTAGGCCCGGTAGCAGTTCTTGTTTTCGGCATGCACGATTGTGGAGCACAATGCAATATGTAAACATTCTAGTGATCCTTTCCTCTGCTGGCCAAAAGGATCGTGGCCTCTGGAGGCGAGAATGAGTATGTCAACCCAAAAATACACACGTGAGACAAACACGATAACGAAAGTGTTTGAATTAGCCAGAAAAAAAAAACAATCGACGCGATACTTAAAATCGTACGCAAACATAATTAGCCTCCAACACAGTCGTCGTCCTATGGGCTCGTCAGAAACAAATTTCGTGACGAACCCAAAGAGACCAAAGAGCGTTTCCGTTGGAGGCTAATCAAGGGTATAAATTCCACAAATTTGGGATGCATGGCAACAGATCAATTTGCAGGGTTGAATGATTACAACGTTCTAGCGAGGTAGAAATCGTAGCACAATCGACACAATCATGTTGCAAGAAGTGGTATGGTTTATTGTGGCAGTAATTCTTGTAACACTGATCGTCAATCACTTCACTGCAACTAGAAATCTACCTCCAGGACCTTTTTCATTACCGATTATTGGAAATGCACACAAATTGGCGGCCGATTCACGCCATATTGACCTCACGGAATTGGAAAAACAATTTGGCAAAGTGTTTCGTCTGTATCTTGGCAGCCAGCTCGTAGTAGTCGTCAGTGGCGAGAAAGCTCTCAAGGAGGTCCTCGTGACAAAGTCGGCCGAATTCGCAGGGCGTCCGAATCTGTACACTACGGAACTTTACACGAAGGGAAAAGGAATCGGTCCAGCTGATTATTCTCCGGAATGGAGCCTTCATCGCAAGATTGTTGTCTCCGCGCTCAAAATGTATTTCACCAGCAAGCTGAAGCAAGGGTCCGTCATTAATGATGAATTTGACCTGCTCTTAAAACGAGTCCGCTCCAGAAACGGTCAGCCACACGACATCACTAAAGAGATTCGACTGGCTGTGATGAATGTGATCTGTGCTTTGGTGTTTGGTTCGAGATACGAACTGGATGACCCCGAATTTGTAAAGTTTATGGAAATCACTGACACAATGGCGAGTATGGTTGCGGCTGGATGCATAGTGGACGTGTTCCCCTGGCTGAGTTTCATTCCATTCAAGTCTATGCAGAAACTAAAAGAGAAATGCAAAGAGCGTGACGAGCTGTTTGGTACAATTTATCGAGAACATGTGGAGGCCAATAGAGTTGCCAATCCTCAAGACCTGACAGACGCGCTGCTGAAGGCGAAGAAAGAAGCTGAAGAAGAGGACTCGTCCATCAAAGGATTCTTGACGAGTGAGAATCTCATTATAACCATGGGTGAGTTGTTCATAGCTGGAATGGAAACCACTGCCAGTACCTTGTGTTGGGCAATATTGTACCTGATTCATTACCCAATCGTACAGCAGATGCTACATCAAGAGCTGGATCAAGTTATTGGTGCGGACCGTTTACCAGAACTTGAGGACAAGAAGAACCTGCCGTATTTGGAAGCTACCATAACCGAGATCCTACGCTTCTCCTCTCTTGGGCCGCTATCAGTTCCTCACAAAACGACAGTGGATACGACTTTGCAGGGATATAGCATTCCTAAAGGAACCACAGTTATAACCAATTTATGGTCCCTCCACCACGACCCAGAAATTTGGGCCAACCCTGACGCTTTTAAGCCTGAACGGTTCCTGGACGAGGAAGGCAATTTTGTACCTCCAAAAGCTGATCGTTTTCTGCCGTTTTCGGCTGGCCGTCGAGTTTGTATAGGGGAGACTTTGGCACGAACTGAACTGTTTCTTGTCTTAGCACGTTTATTACATAGCTTCAAGTTCGAGAATCCGCCGGGCTGCGATCTTTCATCTCTGGAACCCATCGTAGGTTTGGTGTTGATGCCACAGCCGTTCGTTGTCTCCGCTCTCAATAGACATGCTGTTTGATTTTTCCTAATTAATCACTATTTTCTGTCATGAAATGACCGAAAATGATCAAAAGGGATAGAGAATTCTAATATTGACTTAATTGTACGTTGGCTGAAACTTAAACTATTGTGAAATGAGAGAATTCGATGCTTAACTATATTATCAAAATATCGTACATATACATCAGTAGACAGTGGGTGTTTTTGTTACTAGTTTTTGTAATTTGAATAAACTTTATTACTGCAACATCAGGGGCGATTCCAGAAAAATCAGAAAGAGGGGGCCGAAAACATTTTGGCGACAGCACAATCTTGCCCACAACCCACCACAACCCTGATATCACAATAGTGACTTTAAGATTGTCGGCTACGGTTGATTACGACGGTCGGATGCTCAAAAGACGGTTGCTTACAATGTTTTGAAAATAAATCCGAGGAATAAGGGGGCCGCGGCCACCTCGACCCTCTCCCTAAATCCGCGCATGAACATCAACTCTTGCTTACAACAATACAACACTACGATTACATACACTGCTGTACAGTACTACTACTCATGCATGACATTATGACTTTAAAGTATTTGCAATATTTATACTACTTTTAATTATTATTATGAAACAATTTGATCAACAATTGTACAATACTTACAGAACTTAGCCTGTGTTGCAGACGAACTAAACCCCGGTATAGCTAACAAAACTTAAAGGTCTTAATTAGCAAGTATAAACTTACATAAGATTAATATCAATTTAATTTGATTTAAAGACTTCAGATATTCGAAACTGCCCTAGACAATGGCCGGTGTGTTCTAATAGTGTTCTCATGGGAATGGACCGGAATGTAATGCTATTCTTTCTGTTTATATATCTGTTGTTATTAGCCATGTTCTAAACGAGCAGGGGACTGGGTACGAACATATTTTCTCTTCGGTACAAACTTTCAATATCGATTGAATTGAAAAATGGGGCACATCATCTGAAAGAGCATCCAAAAATTAGTAACTTCACCAAATTGGACGGTTATTGGTTTAAACCCAAAGGCATGGTACACTTAGTATGGATTGGAGGGACAGGCATCCTCCAATCCATACTAAGCTCTCTTATTTTAAAAGTGTACCATGCCTTTGGGTTTAAACCAATAACCATCAAATTTGGTGAATTCACTAATTTTTGGATGCTCTTTAAGATGACGTGCCCCATTTTCAATTTAATATATATTGAATATTCGTACCAAGAAAAAATATGTTCGTACCCAGTCCCCTGCTCGTTTAGAACATGGCCTATTATCGTGGTACATATATATTGTTTACTTTCATTTCAAAATTCTTGTTTAACCTTGGTTTTGTTGCTCCCTTATATTTCATCGTGTGCTTTTCCGTTTCATAGTATCATGTTCTCATAGCATCATATTGCACGCTATCCGTAACGAGCCGTTAAGTTAGGAGGATAACGTTTGGCTTAATTGAAAGTGGAGAATTTAACAAAACAAAAGTAACGTTTGTAAGCGGCAGTTTTCGCGGGAACTACGCGTGCAGTGCGGTTTTTTTTCGCTCTGTAAGGAGAACATTTTCGCTTTGCCCAAATGAGGGGCCCTCGTTAATTGTCGCATTACGGCTTGCTATTACGACCGGCCTCCAACTCCGAGCAAATCGCTGGGGTCGACGATCGTTTGTTAAAAGGGCTTGTTTTCAGGACAGGACAGATCAAGCAAACGATACGCAGAAGCGAAATTTCAAAAAAATTTTTATTTGCCCCAAATAACCCCTTTAGTGAACTGTTTTCGAAAATGACATTAAACGGTTCGGTTTCCCTTTTCTTTTTTGAAAATTAAGAAAAGTTAAAAGTTCGCCCGACACGTCCACCGTGGCGGCCATGTTGGATCAGTGAAATTTAAGGTATTTTCAACACGCTCGTGTATACATACCAAAAAGCTACTTAGTATGCCCTTTTCACAGCTATTAAGGTATCTCTTAAAGTTTGTTTTTGAGATACATTTTGTTTGAAAATATCTCGTTAAAGGAAAGTTACGATCTTCGACAACCGACCCATTTCCAGCGCTAAAACGACAGGGTGAATATTAGCTAATTTCGAGTCTGCCAAAAGCGGTCTGGTGTATCGTTTTCGAGTAAAAAAACAACACCAAATTAAAGCTAAACCTTTCTTCTATGTTGGTGAAAAATATTATTGGTGGCCCGTAAAAATTGAGCTGCTGAGAGAATTAACCGTAAAGGCTATTTTGACATGTGACGGTGCATTAGGCGCCATTAACAAAACAGTGAGCTCGGTAGTGGTTTGTCTGTAACTCAACTTTAGAAAAAAGAAGCACTAAAAAGTAATCATGTCGGACATTAACAGGTATTAAAGTATTCCTATATCTCGCTCTTAATAATTCGAATTGTTGTCATAGCGCGATCAGGAGCTATAACCTTTGAAGTCCGATCTTGGAAAGCGGATTTTGACATCTAAGTGGGCAGACTCAATAACAACAACAATTAATTGGTATTCCTACATGGATGGTGTTACCTAAATACAGAATCGCTAAAATTCCAAGCTAAAGAAATTATAATAGCAAAAACAAAGAAAAATAAACGTAGATATTTACAAGATTTTTCTCTTTAAGGACTAGGGTTACAAAGTTCTCCCATATGCAGTGCTTCTGGACCTCAATAAATCCTTCTGGGCGTTACTTTATATTACGAAGAGAACGCCTGTTTTAATGTTAATACAACATTTCAAGACACAAAGAAGCTCACATAATCAAAAAACAACAAACCATGCCATCTCCATTTCACTACTCAATTTCTTCGGACTTGATCCCGGGGAGATGTTATACAGGCTGGCTAACTAAACCCGCTACACGCACCCTATTCGTTTATATGCCATTGTTGACAGAAGACATAACTCCATGAACCTTCGAAAGAAATTTCTATACTTCAACAAGTGAAATTTCTACCCTAGCGGCATAGTAGCTCAAGCTCAAAACTTAAATAGTACCCATTTTGGGCGGAACCTCTCCGTACACTCCACTATCGGAAGCACTCCTGGTCTCAGTGAGTTTGAAAATGGAAACATTTACGTTGTTTGTTGTGTCAGTGTGTCTGAATTTTGACCCAAATCACAAAAAGTGGTCGGATCATTATTAGTCTTACAAAGAAAACCTACATTAATTAATTCGCCCGACATCCTGACATGTTTTGGCTTCAGCCATAATAATGCTTAAACATCACAAACTTGCTCATGTAGCAAACAAACTGTGGAAAAGGTCTTACAACAGATTTAATTACTGTAAAGCTATACCATTTGAAGCTTGCCACAAAATTCTTCAATGTACTTGACATTTATCTGCCAGCACGTATATAACTGCATGCACAGAAGCACGGTCGAGTGTTTAGCGGTATTTAGCTTTTCGTCAACTCAGGAGACAAAATTCCGTACATGTCCCGCAAGTTCATGCGTGAGGTTGGCCGTTGACTTTTGGCCGCCTTATGTTTCAGTTAGTACATATAAGTACATTAATTGAGAGTAAAACAGATACCTACAGGGACAAAGTTGTCAGTTGAGTATTGTGTGTGAGGAGATATTCCACTATCACTCTGACCATGTTTGAAGAATTGGCATGGTTTATTGTGGCAGTAATCCTTTTAACACTGATCGTCAATTACTTCACTTCAACCAGAAATCTACCTCCAGGACCTTTTCCTTTACCTATTATTGGAAATGCACACAAATTGGCTGCCGATTCACGCCATGCTGACCTCGTCGAATTAGAAAAACAATATATGGCAAAGTGTTTCGTCTGTATCTTGGAAGCCAGCTTGCGGTAGTCGTTAGTAGTGGAAAAGCTCTCAAGGAGGTCCTCGTTACAAAGTCTGTCGAATTTCCCGGGCGTCCGAGTCTCTACACTACGGAAATTTACTCCAACAAAGGCAATGCAATTGGTCTAGCGGATTATTCCCCGGAGTGGAGACTACGTCGAAAGGTTGCTGCTTCTGCGATCAAAATGTACAGCACCGGAAAGCTAAAGCAAGGATCGGTCATTAATGATGAATTCGATTTGCTCTTGAAAAGGGTCCGCTCTAGAAACGGACAGCCACACGACATCAGTAAAGAGATTCGACTGGCTGTGACTAATGTGATGTGTGCTTTGGTGTTTGGTTCGAGATACGAACTGGATGATCCTGAGTTTACAAAGCTTATTGAAATCACCAACACAGTAGTGGGTTTGCTTGCAACTGGAAGTATAGTCGACGTGTTCTCATGGTTGAAGTTTCTTCCACTGAATTTTCTTCAGAAGTCCCAGAAATTAAAGAACAAGTGTAAAGAACGAGATGAGCTGATCGGCAGGATTTATCGCGAACATGTGGAGGCCAACAGAGTTGCCAATCCTCAAGATCTGACAGACGCGCTGCTGAAGGCGAAGAAAGAAACTGAAAACGAAGACTCGTCCTTTAAGGGGTTTCTGACAGATCAGACTCTCATCGTTATCATGGGCGAATTTTTCATAGCTGGTATGGAAACCACAGCAAGCACCTTGTGTTGGGCACTATTATACCTGATTAACTACCCCGGCGTCCAACAGATGCTACATCAAGAGCTGGATCAAGTCATTGGTCCGGACCGTTTACCTGAACTTGAGGACAAGAAGAACCTGCCATATCTGGAAGCCACCATAACTGAGATCCTGCGCATCACGTCTCTTGGCCCGCTGGCAATTCCTCACAAAACGACAGTGGATACGACTCTACAGTATTCCAAAAGGCACCACAATATTAACCAATCTGTGGTCCCTCCACCACGACCCCGAAATTTGGGATGACCCTGAAACTTTCAGCCCAGAAAGGTTCCTGGACCAGGAAGGCAATTTTGTGCCCCCCAAACCTGATCGTTTCCTCCCATTTGCGGCTGGCCGTCGAGTTTGCTTGGGGGAGTCTCTGGCGCGAATTGAGCTCTTCCTTGTCTTAGCACGCCTACTGCAAAGCTTTACGTTTGAAAATCCACCCGGCTATGATCTTCCAACTCTGGAACCCATCGCAGGGCTTGTGTTGATGACACGGCCGTTCAGCGTCTGTGCACTCAATAGACATACTGCTTGACTTTTCCTATTGAATATTTTCTGTCTTTAAAGGGGTTACGTTACGGGGATTGCGCATATTGTTGGTCTAAACTGTTCTGAAATAAGTGTTAGGCAACTTAACCCATGAAAAGCAGTATCTTTGAAAATCTAAAGGAAAACATGACCTTGATTTGCGGATAGAAATCAAATTAAAGCTATAAAGATTGATTTTTTTTTGACGACACTCGGAAACAACTTGAAAAGTTTAGCCACAATTTTTCAAGTTGCAATCCACCTCCATCCAAGGCATCCGTAGCCAAAGATGCTTGTTAACAGTTTCAGTGCTCTAATATAGCAGTTGTTAATAAAAATGGACCATTCTTTTTAGGTTTCCAACGCCACAAATACAAGTTTTGGCTGTTCGAAAATCTGTTAAAATCCGTGTAGTGACAAAGCCCCTTTAAATTGCTGGAAATCGAACCTGCCTACGGGAAATTTAAATTTTTATATTGACTTAAACGTAACCACTGTGAAATGAGGGAATTCAACCCAGTGTATTATCAAAACATTATACATGCATCAGTAGCCACTCTGCTTGTTCTGTTGAAAATCCTCGAATCTGATTGGTTCTCCCACTGTTGTCAGCCGAGTTGACTATTGCTCATAGAAAACTAGGGCGAGAAGTCTAATTGTTTCAGTAGAAACTCTAGAGGATTTCAGTTCAAAAAACCTTCCATTTTTATGTAGTTTTAAGCCAAAAATCATGAAAATTGTCGCTTTAAAGAGCAACGCACATGTGATCGTTTTCTATCAGCGAATAGAAAAGAGTGGGAGAACCAATCCGATTTGTAGATTTTCAATAGAACACGACAGTGTTTCTACTAAAATTGTTTCTTTCTAAAATTGTAGATTATAGACTGCAATCACTTAAGGTTTCCACCAAAACAATCACACTACTAGCCCTCGTTTTCTATTAGTAATGGCCAACTTGGCCATGCCTTGAGAAAGAAAAGCATAAGAAAGAATGTACTTCAAAACAGGAGTTGAACCTATGCTCTTCGCTATATAACTTATTAGTTCAAATGTGACATATAACCTGCATGTGGTTAGGTTTAGTTTGTTGATGTTATGGTAGATCCATGAGGAAGCGTTTTTTTTTTTCAAATTATTTAGCAACTGCAAATTTTACATCCACGAGAAGATATTAATCAGTCTAGTATTCACGTAATTTCATTGGGCAGATGGGGTGTTTAACCCTGCTTTAGACTCCAGGTAGTTGTTGTGGTTCAATTTTACCCTTGGTACAATCTGGTATTTTCCTTTGTTTTGCATTCATTATCATACAGTATATTACCTAACACCAGAAGAAAGAAAAATACCAAATATTGTACCAAGGGTGAAAGTGAACCATAACATAAGTTACCTGTGTTTTGTATACATGTAGTCTTGTATTTTTTTTTGCAATATTATGTATCCCAACTCAGTATTTTTATTATTATGCTGTACATGGTTATCAAAGCAAAGCTATTTACAGTTTCACTACAACCTCCAAGCCTTAAGATCTATATGAATACTTTTTCCTCCCATTACTCCTGATCTAACATATATTATTTCTCCTAATACTGCTTGTACATTATCAAAGACGGGTCACGAGAATCACAAAAATCATCAACATGGAAATAGTCTTCGAGTCGATTTTCCAGCAAGTTAGGTTAAAAGAAAAGTATGGCAAGCCAGTGAGCAGGGAAGGCATCTTAACCTTGACACTGTCAAGACTGATTTAATGTTTGAAGATTTTATCAAAATATGTCAAAAATATCATTTCTTTAAAAAATGCTTTCGGAAAGTATTATTGATGATGAAATTGCCCTTCTGAATAGTTTGTATTCATTCAACAAAAGTACAAAGTTTCTGTGCTTGGAATTTGTGTACAAAAAAATTGCGAAATAAAAATGACAAAAATAATTTATGCATATTTTTTATGACACCTGTTATATTCAAGTCCACTTATTAATTAGCTCTACTGCAATCTATATATTAATTAATATATTTCTGTAGCCATCATCTAATAGTAACCCATTTGGATAACATACAGTTTAATTATAACCATGCTAGAAATTCTACACAGGTTCATGTGTAAGATCCTACTCAACATCCTGTCTGATCCTTAAGACGGTGGCAAACGAGGACACCTTGTTGCGGACATTGTTGCTCATGATTGTTTCTATGCTGCGCAAAGTGAGAAACATTTGTCGTGGATACAAAATGTTTCTGAAAGAAATCAGACACATTTTTGTGTCTCAGGCACAAATTTTGTGTCCGTGACATTGTTGCGTGCACAGGCAAACAGGGAAACATTTGTGTTCGCAACATCGTGTCCTCGTTTGCCACCACCTTTAAAGGATTCTGTAAGGCCCCATGCCAGGATCTTGAACAGGATCCTACATATTCCTATTTGTTGGCAGATCCGGTAAATTCAAGTAGGTTTCTATTGCTATTTTAGATTCTTTAAGATCATACAGGATCCTAGACGATCAAGATTCTATGTAGGGTTTCAATCAGGGATACTATATTCTTTCTTGCAAATGTCCCCATGCCCTTTCAACTTGGAGCTGGGTGAACTCTGGTTCCCATAAGGTGCAGATAGCAACATTAGCCTTTATAACTCTCTCTTCATTGCTTATTTGCGAGTTAATTCTGTTTTCTGCTTGTTCTTTAGAGATACCATCTCGTGACAGAATGCGTGATAGAGCTTCATTCTCTGGGATGAATGTCACCCATACTTCATTTGTTGCACTGTCCCAGCCAGCCTCCAAAAGAACTGCTGCATCCAAAACACAAACTTTGAACCCTTCATCTCCATATCTTTGAATTTCTACTTGAGCTTGTGCCAATATCTCTGGCCAAACTATGCGATTAAGCAATGCCAGCTTGGTTTTGTCAGCAAAAACTATAGCACCTAGAGCCCTTCTGTTTATGGTTTGCTCCTCAGTTAGGATTCCATTTCCAAAATTCTCAATAATTTCCTTGTAAGCTTTCTTTCCGGGTGTGTATGCTTGGTGCCCCAATTGGTCACAGCTGATGACTGCAGCTCCTAAGCCTTTAAGTCTTTGGCAGACGGCAGATTTTCCACTGGCAATTCCTCCAGTTAAACCAATGACATATGGCTGACCACGCCCCCTCTCTTTCCTTATGACAGGTCTTAAAAGTTTTCCTAAGAGTTTCTGTCTTTCCATAGTAGAGCTCATCTTTTCATCTCCTTTATGGTGGTTTCCGTGGACAAATTCACCTCCTTTATCAATGACAATGTCAATGACATGCACATCCAGTGGGTTTAAACCCTTCTTTTCTCGCACATCATTTACTATGAAGCCTCCTTTCTCTGTCTCCTTACTGACAACCAGGCACTGATATTCTGGATCTGTTCCTGCTGGACCAACAGGGTCGATCAGTGGTATGATGT
Source organism: Meandrina meandrites (assembly GCA_963693305.1). Lineage (NCBI taxonomy): Eukaryota > Metazoa > Cnidaria > Anthozoa > Scleractinia > Meandrinidae > Meandrina > Meandrina meandrites. Next base: position 15,524,903 of record OY855907.1, on the reverse strand, counting down.
TGTGTTCAAGGCCTGTGAAGAATACAATGTCATTGTCATGTAAGTTATAGGTCTAAATTTCGCTGAAATCTTTGACACTGCAGTTCCTTTGAGGCAAGCTGTAACAAGGATGTCTGAGCAAGTGATTGTAATATTGTTTTCTTAAGGTTATTCCACTCAGAAATAGAACCTGCACTGAGATTTTTGACAAACTTTGCCTATTGATTGTTTATCTTATAGGAACGTAAAAGTTGAAATAAAAAGTGGGAGTCCCTGTGCTTGGTTATGAGCAAGGTCGCCTCGTTTACACTCAATAAACCCTTACAATATCACCATGATTGCAGTCTTGATTGCTTGCTAAATTCACGTTTCCAACGATTGTTTCTTATTCTACACTGAGATTTAGTCGGTATTTTTTGCACAGAGAGAAAATTACTACTAATTCAAAACAACAGAAAAAAATGATAGGTCACCGTACTTGTTTTCAAGAAAATGATGATTTACCTCTTTTGGCAAGATTCATCCCTAAAAAAAATGCCCTTTTGGAATGCACATGCCCTAATGAGGCCCTGCCAGGGTAAATTCCGACAAGCGACATGGGCCAAAAAGTAGCGATAGCGCTCAAACGAAATAGCGACAAACGACTGACGAAGCCAAATGTATGTCGCTAAATTTCCGACAGCGTTGTGTAGCCTTGACAAAATGCCGACACAAGACATTTTAAAATTCCGACAAGCGACCTGGGACACCCCCCTGGCAGGGCCTCCCTAATGCATAAAAATATGCACAGTAGGGATGTGCAATGCAATACTGGGGAATGACCTTCAAAAAAGCAATCAATCTGCACTATTAAGCAAAGACAGTTGAGCCTCTACTAATGGCAGATACATGTACCTGCCAGCCACATACTTGTAAAAACAGAACATTTTTATCCTCCCATAAGCAGACACCTCTCCTAAGCGGACACTTTTTCTGATCCTCAGGGTGTCTACTTACGGGAAGTTGAACTACGGGACGTATATATATATCACGAGAAATGAGAAAATCGTCAGCTAAATAAACCAAACGGGTTGAAGTATATTATGTACTTAATTATGAATTAACTAAAGTTGTAAACAAGAAAAGAAAATACCTGGCTTTACATCATCTATAAACTCTTGTAAATTCTTTTTCCTGTCCTGAAATGGTTCGATGAGTTCTTTTAAGATCTTCCTTTGCAGGAGGGGACCCTCGCTAAGACCAACAGTGATTCGTTGCTCGCAGAGTAAAGAAGCTGCTGCCAGAAGCAGTCGATGCCCAGAATGCATATGATCAAAGGTTCCTCCCAGGACAATCTCTTTGTATGTTTGCAAGCAAGCACCGTTGGTATCGTGACTTTGCTGTTTGCCTGCAACTCCCTCGCTGATCACATCTTCTTCAACCGACAAATACCTCAGCTTTTTGTCGAGATCTGAGAGCTGAAACCGCCTTGCCATCCACTTTTTGAACTCGAAGAGACCAACTTTCGACTGATCTTGTCCAAAGACATCTCGAACAAATGCGACTTCGGGCTTCTTGAACAGATGTCGCACTTCTTCATTACTGCTGTCCCTCGCGACCAAAGTCCGTGGGAGTAGAACCCGGACGTCAAGGTGACCGATCCTTGCAGAATTGTTTCCATACACGTCGACCAAGAGATCGTACAAAGTGCGAACGTGCTGGTACACGTAATCAGGCTCGTAAATGTCAACGTATAGCACTTCTTTGACTTCTTCGGATACTTGCTTCAGTAGGGCTGGTATTTTGGCCCTGATGCAAGAAGGAGACAGCACTAACAACCCGTAGCGAAACATTTTTGTTTGGTTATTGTTTCGCAATTTTTCGGTTGTAGCCGAAATTTCTTCAAGGCGTTACACGTATTGTTACACGTAAGTACTTTTTATGAAGACTGGAACTACCTCGGTAGAAACGAGCGCCGCACGAACTTCACACGAAGTTTTCCGAAGATGTACCATCGTAAGTCGATACGTGTTCGTTTTGTCTGAAATACGAACATCAATGAGATTTTATTTATCAATTTTAACACTACTGACAGTAAGTTTTGAGCACATAGGAGTCCTTAGGAAATCGAAATGGGACGAAAAGTGACTCTGGCAGCGTGTAGTTTGAATCAATGGGCCTTGGATTTTGAGGGCAACCTGAAACGAATTCTTCAAAGTATCAACATTGCTCGAGCACATGGGGCAACATACAGGCTTGGACCCGAGTTAGAAATCCCCGGTTATGGCTGCAACGATCACTTCTTGGAGAGCGACACTTTACTGCATTCTTTTCAAGTTCTTGCATTGTTGTTGAAATCTCCAGTGACCAAAGACATCATCTGTGATGTCGGAATGCCGGTGATGCACCGGAATGTACGTTATAACTGCAGAGTTATCTTCCTAAATGGAAAGATCCTCTTGATCAGACCTAAGATGGCTCTAGCTTGTGATGCTAATTACAGGGAGGGAAGATGGTTTACAAGATGGGCTAAGGTGGGTACTGAAATCTTGGTACTTATTCAACCTCCCTCTTCCTCGTCCTCCTTCTCCTCCTAGACCTCCCCTGCCCTCCCCCCTCCACGTCTGCTTCTCCCTGTGCCAGGGGGCATTCCACATAAATCCTTCGCCGAAGATACATCAAGGGTTTCAAAATTCCATGCTAAGCACCTGATAAGCGGACAAAATCCTACGCCGATTCGACTTTGCTACCAGCTTTTTTGCCTCTGCTTAGCTGCGAAAGAGAGGCCGGAAGACTCTGGTGACTTCTGGTAACGACTTTGCCTCACGTAGTCACGTAGTGACTGATATGCCAGCACCTGCAGGAACGAATGTGCAGGCCAGGGTTACGCCAAATGTCGTCTTCATCTCCTGCCACTGTACGCCAAAAACTCTGATCCCATGCCGGTACGCCGCCGTCCCTGTGCCACTCCCTCTCAGCAGCAGCGGTGTTGCTGTGGTGAGGGTGCTCTCCTCCCACCAATCATCAATATGACCCAGCTGAGGTTTGATTCCCAGATCTGGCATCATGGTAGAGTTTGTTGTTGGTTCTCATCCTTGCTCTGAGGGTTATCCACTGAGTTCTCCAGTTTTCCTCCCTCCACAAAAACCAACGCTTCCAAATTCCAGCGTTAAATTCTAGCTTTAAACACTACTGTGTCTGAACAAGTGATATTTTTTTTCTGTTTTTATGTCAGCAAAAGGATCAAGATATCTAAGACCCTAAGGCCCGTTTCGGACGCCATACTTCACACGAGCTGAATGAAATTAAGCTAAATTAAGTTCATGTGAAGTACGGCGTCTGAATCAATTCAGAACGGCTGATTGAATTTGGTTAAACTCATCAACAATAGATAAGCTTGGGCGTTGGTGCCTCAAGGTTGGTGGAGCCGGGCGATGCACAGCAGGGGAGGAGGTATCTATGGTAACCCTGAAGCGGCCACCACCCACCTGGGCACCGTCACACTGAAGGACTCAGTGGAATGTTTACCAACCTACCACAAGGCTCTTCGACTCACCCGAGGGAGGGTGGGCCAGGCGAAAATTGCAAAGCTTGTGAGCAAATGTGCTTGTGAAATGAGCTTGCAAATGATCGCGAGCAGCACACTGCATGTAAAGGTCATGAAAAGCCCCTGCACAGGTCCTGGGGCCACCCCGAGCTTTATGCGGTCAGTGGTAGTGGCCTACTGCTTATAGGCATCACAAAGTGCTCCAGTGAACCGCCAAGATTGCGAGCGAGCTTCCTGCATCCAAAGGTTGCTGGAGAGCATTGCTTCGAGGTTAACTTTGCCTAAATTACGTTTAGCCACATATCGGCTCAGCCATTCTTCCCACCTGGCTCAGCCAGGACCAGACCGCACATCTGCATTCACAGAATACCACAACCATAAAAAATTATGTCAATGTCACTCTTAATTACCACATGGAGTATCTACTACTACTACCACTTGGTGGCCAACAGATGCGTAATTTGCATATAATGATTTGCCATGATATTTATTTTTGCAATAAATATTTGAATCAGCAAGTCCAGAGATACTTACAGCCTAGTTTCCATGTTTTTCTAGACAAAGCAGACTGAAGAGTACTTCCTTCCCCGCATGATAGCAGAGATAACTGGTCAGGTGACCGTCCCATTTGGAGATGGTGTTATCTCTACGCTGGACACCTGTGTTGGCACAGAAATCTGTGAGGAGCTTTTTAGTGTGAATGGCCCACATATAACCATGGCCCTTGATGGTGTAGAGATTTTTACTAATGGAAGTGCAAGCCATCACCAGCTTAGAAAGTTAGACAAGAGGGTTGACCTTGTGAAGGATGCTACGAGTAAGGTACATAACGTGTTTCCCCGGAACTAGAAATCCCGTAGGCCACTGTGAAATGAGAAGGACCTTAGAAGAAGTTGTTAGAAGTAGCTATAACTGATTTCCAGACAGTACAGTGATGTAAATGGTTAGTTTTGCACTTTGCAGGAACAAAATTTTAGGCTCTTGAAGAATGGATCTTAACAAAGAATTCTTTACTGTCTACTAGGGTGGAGGGATTTACCTTTACGCCAATATGCGAGGCTGTGATGGGGAGAGAGTTTACTACGATGGATGCTCAATGGTTGCTGTTAATGGCACAATAGTTGCACAAGGCGCACAGTTTTCACTGCAAGAAGTGGAAGTTGTGACATCGACAGTTGATCTGGAAGAGGTGCGCTCTCATCGTGGTTCTACACCTACTTTTGGTTCAAGTGCGATGGCTGTTTCAGAAAGCTATCCACGCATCAAAGTTGACTTTGCACTGAGCCGTGATGATGATATTTCTGTTCCTTCAGCTGAGCCAATAGAAGTTCGTTATCACACACCTGAGGAGGAGATAAGTCTTGGTCCAGCATGTTGGTTGTGGGATTATCTCAGAAGAAGCGGTCAGGCTGGGTTTTTTCTACCACTGAGTGGAGGTGAGAATTAAGTCACTGCCACCCATGCCCAGTCCAATACTAAGAAAATACTACTGGTAATGAAGCAATCTGATTGGTTGATTTAGTTAGATTTGTCCCTGTGACTACCTTTATTGTCCCATAATAAATAATGGTAACAGGACTGAGTGGAGTCCAATTCGGTCTGTAATTATAGGAGTAATTAACAAAATCAGTTGACTGCATAATGGGAGTCTGATTTGTTTAATCACGAGTATGATTACAGACAGAACTGGATGATACAAAATTAGACAAAGTGAAGCCTGTTCAGGATTTATGATCACTATCACAAAAAAGCCCATTTTGAAACTGGAGGCTTAGGAATATCAAGGAGTATTTAGTCACAGTAAGGAACCAACCATGCACTATACCTTGTAATCGGACACTTTGTTATTGGACAGGTTGCTGTGCATGCTCCATTTTGGTAAAAAATAGGGCATGCTACCAATCAGATTTGAGAATTTTGTTACGGTTATGATTAATGTTGTTATTGAATTAACAGGCATTGACAGTTCATCCACGGCTTGTATTGTGAGTTCTATGTGTCACCAGGTGTGTCAAGCTGTAAAGAATGGAGATCAGCAGGTGCTAGAAGATATTCGCAGGATTATCAATGATAAGTGAGTTGGTAAATAACAGGAGACATCCTATTACAGTCCTATGCACCATACTGTTGCCATTTGGTAATTAGGTTTTGATTAATTTTTGACAATTTTTTTGACAACTTTCTGATGCAAGAAGTGAAAGAGGACAATTGTCACCAGTAAGACACTACCTCTCTGAAACCTCTATTTTCATTCGCCCGCTGTAAACACTACCTCTATTGTTATTCAGGGATGGGGCATTGTTATAGCCTGTTATGTATTGTTTTAGGAACCAATGAAATAACTCGTTCCGAGAGGTAGTGGGCGACCCATTGTCACAGAGTGAACATGGAATTTGACAACTCCGCCTCTCACAGTTCTTGCACTTTAATTGGTTGGTTAAAATGAAAGCCATTAGAAAGTTGTGAAAAAGATGTCAAAAAGTTGTCAAAAATTAATCAAGAAAAAGGTTATCGAGTGACAACGGTACGGTGCACAGCACTATAGGAGACACTTTAGATACTATATTTTTAAGCAAACTTTTGCCTTGAAAATGTTTTATCATCTTGAAGGTGCAGTGGCCTGAATAGCAGTAAGGGTAGCAGGAGGTTTCGCACCCACCGAGTTCGCACCTTACACTTACCGCGTTCGCACCCAATAAGACCGAGTTCGTTCCCAACTATACCAAGTTTGCTCCCACGTACTATATAACTTCTTTTAATGCTTGTTACTTAGTTTGTCACGATTCCACTACAACAGAAGCCTAACCGATCATGTGAAGTTATTGGTCAGCCGTTGACTAGATGTCATGAAACCATGCCAACGCATGCTTTGAACATGAAACCTCGATTAACTTTATTCATACTTGTTAGTGAACATGTGAATGCACGCTTTGAACAAGAAACCACGATGAAACTTATTCATACTTGTTAGTGAACTTATTGGGTGTGAACGCGGTAAGTGTAAGGTGCGAACTTGGTTGGGAGCAAAACCTACATCATTCGTGGTAAGGTTTAGTGAGCTGGATTCTGGATTGAGTGGTCTGGGTTCGAGTCCTGTCCAAGGTCATTACGTTGTGTCCTTGCGCTTATCACTCAACTCTCAGAGTACTTCTCTCCACCAAGCTGTATCCAGTGCACTTACCCAGGGTGCGGGGGCCATACTCAAAATTTTTTATGTGGGTTGACTCTACCCAGAGGTCGAAACCATTTTAAACGGTGTAAATTAAGGTTTGGATGAGGATATTGGCTAACTAGAGTCTAAATTGCATTTTTTGAATGCCCATGAAGGCCACGTTTGGGCATCTATTTACAAAATAAAAATTATTGCTTTGACGTCATGCACGCATGCCACTTGCAAAGGAGTATATTGTCTTGCTGTTGTTTTTTTTTTAATAAAAGGGCTGCATACACAACAGATCAGAGCTGTGTGGAAATACTTAATTAAGAATTTTTACTCGCAAATTTAAAGGAAAAGAAAAATCAAACAACACATTACACCATCTCAGAGATTCAGGTAGTGCATAAAAATACAAATAAAAAATAAGTTGACTCTAACAGTCCAACAATCAGTGATAATAAACAGTTAAAGGGCATTTAAGGTCTTTCCCCCAAAATAGAACTGAACATAGATTTTCAACCAAATTTCGCCTACTGGTTGATTATCATAAGGGAAGTTAAATTTTGAAATAAAAAAGGGGGGTCACCACATTCGTTTGGGAGCAGGAAGACCTTGTATATACCACATAATTCCTTAATAATTAATTAATGTACAGTAAACATTGTAAAAAGTTTTTCCAAGATTTGTTTTGCACCTTCATGTGAACATGAAGAACCCAATAAAGTGCACTCGTCAATTTCAATTTTAGAACCTGTCACAGGCAAGAAAATTCAGACAGGTTGACGTCGCTTTCGCCAAGAAAACCCATAAGAGGTTTTTAAGATATAAGTTAACCATGAGCGATTAAAATTTATTTTGTACCCATATGGAGTTAAAAATATAGTGCGGCTTCTTATTTGGTAACACTTTAATTAACTAGAGCAAAAAAAGTAATAAATGGGAGCTCCGCTTTAAGACCTGCCTAAATCTAAATATTAATTCCTTGGCGATCAGTACTGGCAAAGTACACGTTTCCGGTGATAATTTATTTTTTAAACATTGAAATTGATTTGTATTTATTTTATAGATAGAATTTGATCACTACACCCAAAATACCAGAAATAATTGATAGGTCACCATACTCATTTACGAGAAAGCAATGGTTTATTTCTCTCACGGGCTAAGTCGCATAGAAAAAAGCCGCTATTTTGTTTATGTACATGCGCTTATTACGTGTAAAATTCTGCGCAGTAAGGATGCGCAATGCAATACAGGGGAATGACCTTAAACTTTTGAGGAACAGACCAATCTAACTAACTTTTGTTTGTTTGTTAGTTAGTTGATGCAGCTTAAGATTATAAACACTGTTTTAAAAAAATTCTTCTTCCAGCAACTACATCCCTACGGATCCCAAAGAGTTAGCAAGTCGCATTTTTGTTACTTGCTACATGGGGACTGAGAATTCATCTGAAGAAACAAGAAAAAGAGCAAGTAACTTAGCAGAGGAGATTGGCAGTCATCACATGGGTAAGGAGGTTATTATGTTCCTTTGCTACCATCAAGGACAGAAATACATTCAACTCCCGCCTTGCAGACACCTTGTTATTACGGACACTCCATTATTACAGACATCATCGTCGTCATCAATCTTTATTTAGATATGAAAATCAAATTCACAATAAAAGTGGTCTTCCTAAGAATTATATACATACTACACAGTAAGTATGTAAATTAATTTTATTTATATAACTTCATTAATAACAAAATTACTGAACATAAATTGTTGCACTTGAAGTCTCCAAGAATTAGAGTTACTTAATTAACTTCCGCTATTACAGACTTTTCTGTTATTTACACCAAAGAAATGGTGGACCCAAAGGTGTCCATTATAGTGGGAGTTGACTGCTGTCAGACCATGATATTGCCATTATTGAAGAGCCTTGAGGTTGCCTGGCAGTTAGAACTACCCATGCTGCCACAGCCATGAATGTTTGCAGTGTTTATACTGCTAGCTACTGCTCCTGACTGGGCGTTATAGTAACTGAAGAATCTTGGGGTTTTACAACATCGATTTCCCCAAAACTGCACTTTTTTACTTTACTACTCTAGTGGATAGTGTTATCCAAAAGTTAGAACCATGTCAAGTGTACTGTAAGAAAAAAAACATTACTTCGTGAAAGTACTGTTTAAAAACTTTCATTTGAATAGGCACACGCCCATGCTTCACCCACGGACAAAAGTTGAAACCACCTTGTCCAGCATAATAAACAGTACCACATGAAAGTACTGCACAATAGCTTTCATTTGAATGATCACACACTAGGGTTTCATCCAGACTTAACAGGAAGAACCACCTTGTACAGCATAATAAACAGTACCACATGAAAGTACTGCTCAATAGCTTTCATTTGAATGATCACACACTAGGGTTTCATCCACAGACTGAAAAGTTAAAAACACCTTGTACAGCATAATAAACAGTACCACTTGAAAGTACTGTTCAATAGCTTTCAAGCTTTCATTTGAATGATCACACACTAGGGTTTCATCCAGACTTAACAGTTAGAACCACCTTGTACAGCATAATAAACAGTACCACATGAAAGTACTGTTCAAGAGCTTTCGTTTGAATGGTCACACACTAGGGTTTCATCCACAGACTGAAAAGTTAAAAACACCTTGTACAGCATAATAAACAGTATCACATTAAAGTACTGCTCAAGTTGCTTCACCTGCGAACTAAAACGTTAGGACCGCAAAGTCGTTTGCTGACCAAGGTTCTTCCATTATGCTGACCAAATAAAATTTCTTCCAGGAATCACAATCGATGCCGCTGTTAGTGCTGTGCTCGGGATCTTTACCGCGGTCACGGGAAAAATCCCGAAGTTTAAGTTATATGGCGGGACTCATCGCGAAAATCTGGCCATGCAGAACGTACAGGCGCGTCTGCGCATGGTCATAGCGTACTTATTTGCTCAGCTGATCATGTGGGCACGCGGGCTTCCTGGTGGACTGCTTGTCTTGGGTTCAGCAAACGTAGATGAAAGGTACTTTGATTTTATTTCTATTTTGTCAAAGTTTATATGCTCCATTTTTGGCTGGGTGCAGAACTTTTCCACCAAGAGATCGTAGTTAGACATTCATAGAAAAGAGACCAATTGTAATTAATTCACTTGTCCCAGTGGAGTACTGTTGGGTGGAACTTGCAAGAAGAATTAATAATTTAGTACCTAACCATGTTCCTGTCACTGTGCACTTTTCAGTTTGTGCGGTTACCTGACCAAGTACGACTGCTCAAGTGCAGACATCAACCCGATTGGTGGAATAAGCAAGAAGGATTTAAAATCGTTTATTTTCTATTGTGTAGAGAAGTTTAATTTCAGTTCACTGATAAGAATCCTTGGTGCACCACCCACTGCTGAGTTAGAGCCACTCGCTGATGGACAAATACAACAAACAGACGAGGTACGTATTCTCAAATCGCATTGCTTTAGTTTTCTATTTGCGTTAACCTTTTAGGCCAGAATGGAAGAGATGGCTGAGCCCGCGTGTATGTCGGTCAGGGTCGTTGGTAAGTAACACGACGCATTCTCATGACGTCAGGCTGACATGACAATGTTGGGTGCAAATCTTTTTCTCGCATATGACTGAGCTGCCCAGAAGTCATTGACACTTTAATTTAAAGCTTTCTCTCTTAACCAATGAATTTGTGACCGCTCGTTTCTTCAAAGAAGGAGCTGACTATGTATTTTCATTGTAGGAGGACATGGGAATGACTTATGACGAGCTATCCATGTTCGGTCGTCTTAGGAAGATATCCCGTTGCGGGCCTTACAGCATGTTCTGTAAACTCATTCACACTTGGCGAAACGGCTACACTCCTGTGAACGTGGCAGAGAAAGTCAAACGGTTCTTTCGCGCGTACTCAATCAATCGGCACAAAATGACGACCTTGACTCCCGCGTATCATGCCGAAAATTATTCTCCGGACGACAATCGATTTGATCTCCGACCGTTCTTGTATAACACTCAGTGGTCGTGGCAAATGCGATTGATCGACGAAGAAGTCCGACGGCTTCAAGCGGCCGAGACGTCGCAGTTACGTCACCAGCAGCCTCACCTTCATGTTAACAGTAACACCTTATATGGGAGTTCACATGATCAGCACATGAGCAGCAACGATAGTTTGACGTCATCGTCCATGCCGGTAAAGAGCGAAAGGAGTGGAAACCAGTTTTGCGTCGACGAGCAACAAACGAGGCGAGAAAGGTTGGAGCGCACTTTGGAGACATTGACAAATTTTAACCGGGGAACTTCAAGAGCGCAAAATAGGGGCACACCTCCGTGTCCTGCGCTGATCCGCATCAAATCTGAACCCGTTGATCAAGAGGAAAGCTGTAATATACACGTGAATGTGGAGGAACCAGGCAGCAGGCCGCGGAAAAGAAGCGAACCCAACATGTCTGCTAACATGGGCGTGGCAACTGAAGGGGAATTTGTAAGCGGGGAAAAGTACATGCGAATTAGGTCACGTTGATAAATTAATGACTTGACTGTCGCGTTGCTGAACAAACATTCCCAGAGTCTTCCCAGGATAATGAGATAGCCGTGTCACCCCTGTACCAGTGATTAGCGCACGAGTGTTTGACCCGTCCGTTGAATATAGAAAAGTGTGAAACATATATAGACAGGAGTGGGGTTCAACTATAGAGATAGGAGTAGGGTCGTTTTTGTCATACCCACGGTTTTAAGAGTGATATGCAGCAATGTTCAGGCCCAGGTACCAGTGGAAACTTGCCTCCGCCTATTGACTGAGCCCGTGGTTCGTCAGAGGAGTTGCTAAGCAGCATGACGTGCCCTGATGGCACCATCAAGATGCGATATCTTTCGGAGAACTCGCAAGTGTTCTCACGTGTTTTGATTGGTTAATACTTTCGAGTATTTCTGCGACAATTTACTAAAACGAAGCTTTTTCTAACGAGGTATTCAAGCAGTTCAAGGATATATTTGCTAACTCGAATAGCACACTGGTTAGTGATTGGTGTCTCCAGCGTGAACATTTTGATATTTATGAATAACTTCAATCATGTATTTAACTATATGCATGTACAGTGAGTAATCGCTTTTGTAAAACGGTGGCTAGAAAACGCACTCTGATTGGACGAGTAGAGATTTTATTCATGAGTATAAAAACATTTTTGACGTCACGTTCTTCAGCTCAAATCAATTTTGGCCAAAATGCTGTTTTTTTTTTTGTTTTTTTTTCAGGTCAAGTGCATGAGTGCTCGTTTAGTGAATAAGCCATGACACAAACCTTTGTTTGACTTGCGTTTCTACATAGGTTCGAGTCCTCACAACTTCACCCTCGTGTTTCCATGTAACAACCCAAGACAAAGTAATAGTGGAGATTGGACTGATATACAACATAACAAAATCGACGTCACTCACAAAATGTTAGAGTGCACTCCTCCCGTTTGCCTCTACCGCAAAGGGCATTAGACTGGAGGGCTGGAGGCTTACTTAAACAGAAGTGTAGTAGAATTCCCAAAACAGTCGTTTTTTATGGCTCCAGACTTCTCGTTCAAAGATTGAGCGCGTTTGCTCGCAAAAAAATACAACTCTCCCTAGTCTCACTCTCCGCTTTTAAATTGGCTCCAGACTTCTCATTTGATGACCGATCACGTTCGCAAACAATACGACAGTTTTGCAGCCTAGTAGTGTAGCATATCTTTATATCTTGTAAGCTTGTAATTCTACTGTCTCTCTAGTGTAGTAGTTGCTATTGTTTTGGGGTTAGTGGTATTGTTCCTGTTGTTTGTTCTATTGTTCTCTTTTCTCCAGTAGTGCAGTAGCTCTCGTAAGCTTGCAATAGGCCATTTTCGTATTCTCGGTTTTGAACTGGAACTAGCGTGCAATGGAGGCTAATGCGGGGGAATGTCATTAAAAACAGCTTCATCTCATTTGCATTAGAAAAGATTTGCCCACATTAGCCTCCATTGCAAGCTAGTTCCAGTTCGATACCGAGAATACGAAAATGGCCTATTCTACTGGTCCTCTAGTGTAGCAGTTGCTATTGTTTTTGGGGCGAGTGGAATTGTTCCTGTTCTTTGTTCTCTCGAAGGGTAGCCAGACATGTGGGACCTGGGCGAGCTACACCCGACCCTACTTAAATTCAGCGTTGGGAAATGGGAAACCGGAAGCTAAAGGGGGTGGTTTGGTGGAGAGAAAAAAGGTTATTTTAAAAACAATTTTGTGTAGATTTGTTTGTAAAGACATGTATGCATGTTTTTAAAAATAGAAAAATTCCCATGACGGCAGATACCACGAACCGTGTTTAATTTTATTCTCGTTCCCAGATATCTTTTTGAACGAGAAAAATGTCAAAATTTTAAAATAATCATTACTTTGCAAAGAAATATTCTTTAATAATTATACTCTTGATATATTTATGTAGAAAAAAAAATATGGTGACTGATTCACAATTGGGATAACATACTTTGTTATCTTTGTCGTTAATGAATAGTAATTTAAAATATTTTGTATGGAAGAGGTAATTCTTGTGATGAAATTTGAGGAACGAATTTGACTACGATCAGGACACCAATGTTGTTAAAACTGCTTGTTACTTTGCGAATTGTGTCAATTAATCTATGACGCGAAAAAAAAAATCGTGTGGAATGATTAAGACCGCTCCGAATTTGCCCTGATCATATTTCATCTTTATAAGCCGATAAATAGCGGCCATGCTGACTGACGACTCTATAGCAACTCGAAGCAAAGAAACGCCACAGTTTGATCTTGAAGTCAAACACGTTGTGAATGAATATCACGTGATGCGAAAAAGTCATGGCACCACACAGGAAAAATGCCATCTTCATCACGTTACATTTTATGTCAACTATACCACGTGATTGGTTTGAAACAAACTCGCAACATCAGAAACGTTACTCTGCAGAAGGCGCAAAAAAAAATTAAAATGGTGGGTGTTGCACTCTACTTGGAAGAGTAATTTAGCATTTCTTACGGATGGGACTTAGAGGCATTGTCATATTTGAAGCAAGTGCGTGAAAAAGTCGATGCTTGTAACCAATATAATGTTAGGAATTATTGCATAACATGAAGAGTTTTGTAGTAAATAATGATGGTAAATTTTAAGCTCGGTGATAAATAATGAAGATGATCTTTTTCAAGATGATCTTTTTGTAACCGCATTGGTTGTTAACGAAAATGGTTATGCATCAGTCAATTCCAGCAGTGCCCATCCCCCCGCCCCCGGGCAACCCCGAGGCATTTCCTAATGTTGCCCGTCCCGGGGGTGGGGCATTTGCGTACCTCGGGTTGACCCCCGGGCATTTGACACGTGGTTTCGAAACCGTGGAGTGAGTCAAGACGTGGACTACGTTGCAGATTAGCTAGTCCATGAAGGACTAGAGAAGCTCGTGGATGTTCATGGATGTTTTTAAAGGTATATTTTCTGAATTTTAGATATTTCTTCATTGTCAAGAAGCAACAACTTGTATTATATTCTTATATCGCCTATCGAGGGATTGAAAACAATCAACCCGGGAGCGGGGCATTTGCCCGGTTCCCTCATCCCCACCCCGGGGAATTTACCAAAGAAATGCTAATGCCCGGGGGTTAGCCCGGGGGGGGGGGGGGATGGGCACGGCTGGAATTGACTGATGCATTATGCACTGAGCAAGTGCATAATATTTAACAATGTAATATATGCAATATTTTTTTCAAAGCTTTGTTGTCTTTGTCGTTGATGAAAAGTATTTTAAAATGTTTTGTATTTAAGAGGTATTTAACAAGTTTAATGTGAGATTGACAGACTTGGTTTGTGCTAGTAAGCGATAGGGAGCTGGGAACAAGTTTGACTAAAATCAGGACGGACGTGTTCTTGAGCGCGGCAAGAGTCGCTCGATGGCTGGCTCAATTGGCATCGCGTTTCCCGAGTCAGCAATTTCGTCAAACAAGTTGCTAAGCAACTGTGCCGAACCCCGGGATTGAGGGGTATTTCAAAGTTTGGACAAGAGAAGAGGAAACAGCGGATCGGTGCAACAAAGTTCGCAAAATACGAAATTTTCCTCGTCGAATCACGGTATTCAGAACCTCTCGTAGGCGACCGCGTGCTCAACTCTCTCTAAATAAGCTGATGTCAGTACACCGAAGTGAAGAAACGTTGACCCTGTGAAAAGCATAAACCGTGAACGATATGACTCAATGGTATTCTGGGTAGAAAGCACTGGAAAACTTTAATAGTCATATTCCTTTCATAGATAATCAAGATATTTTCCGCTTTCCTTGAGAGGTTTATGCAGCCTGTTTCATTATCGTGTTTGTTCTTACAGAAAACGGTTTTTTCAGATTTCCCAGGAAACATTTGGGTTGCATCGTTCATGCTTTCTGCTTTTCAAGGGTCAACGATTCTTCAATCAGGTGTATATTTAGTCAACTGGAAGTTCATCAAAATGGTAAATAAATCGCCGTAGCGATATTCCTCCACTTTGCTCCGACGAAGAGGTAACGCTCGAAACGTCAGTTGTACCAAATTCGCTAGGATGGTTTGTTTCCCTTATTAACTCGCAGTTGATAATCAGCTAAGTGTTTTACTTGTCATGCTGATCCAGCACAATAGTTTCTTTAGAAACGAATAACTTTGTTCATTTCTTATCAAGTCTCGTTCCGAGAGATCATGGAGAAATTCACCATCAATACACCCAGCCCTGGAGAAACAAAACGAAAAAAAATAAAACAACGACAAAATAGAGTAATGTTTCTAATGGACGAGGAAAAACAGAAGTTTTAAAGAAAGAAAGTTATTAGCTTGTAAAGAAAGCGCTGTGCTGCGTCGGCGAGGAAATGAAACACTAAATTGATTATCTACCTGTAGTTAATTACCGCAAAAGCAGATTTGGAAAGGCCAACGTTTAGAGCGCTTGCCCTTCATCAGAGCAAAACGGAGCTCGTGAAAGGCGAGTTTCTAAAGGAATTGGCTTACCGGTACAGGTCACAGTCGTGACAGAGAAATGAGTATAACACAAGTCTTGATACCAACTGGTAAATTTTAATAAGCACACAACTGTTGTAAAGACATTCAGTTACCTCTAAACAAATCCCCATAATTAAGGGAAAAAAATCATAATTATCAACTAATGGTGCATTGCTATAATCCAACCGAGATTTCACACGGTCAAGGATTTCTAAGTATTTGTTAGTCCAAGCTCATAGCCTCGTCCTCGTCCTTATCTTTGTCTTCAGTCTCCTGCTCTTCATCCCCGGCTGTAGTTGGCCGTGAAGTTTCATCAGAGGTACTGGTGCTGTCAGCGGTGCTTGGACGAGATGACTCCTGAACGGCTCGCACAAACTCAACCATGTCTAAAAGAAAAAGTATTCACGTTCGTTACTCCAATAAAGTCGCCGATATTCGTAAAATCCCGAGAATTTTCGGAGTTTGTTGTTGTCCAATCAGAAATATCGCAATTCGAGCAGGCGGTACGTTGTCATGTCCGCTTGTGACTCAGACGAAAACTGTAAGCTTATTATATAAGCTTGCAGTTTATATAACTGCAAGCTTATATGTGTATGGAACTGCAAGCTTAAATGTGTATGGAATGGATACAGCAAAGTGCAATCAGAACTGAAATGGTTTTTGTCCACAATAAAAAGTTGAAAACTGTCTTAGATAAATTTTATAAGTTAAAAATATAAACCCTTATGAAAACAAACATCAAGTGGAACCTGGATCAATGATTAATATTAAATTAGTTGTTTACCTCCTCTCCTAGCAGCTCCCATGACTTCATCATTGAAACCAAACTGTCCCATTAACGGTGCAAGCTGCCCTGACTGCAGTGCAGAACTGAACATTCCCACCGCCTGAACATAAGAAAAGCAGTAAATAACAGTCAATATTTTACTCCTAACAGTGAAAACACAACTTGATGTACCACAAGGGAACTGCAGCTACATGATTAATTGGGCACAGCATTCAGAAAAGCTAGCTCTTATTAATCACACGTATATGCAGTTTTTTTAGCCGTCATTTTTTTTTTGGGGGGGGGGGGGGGGGAGCATATGAACTCTACCAAAACATCCACATAACAAAAGCAAAAACTTGGGCCTACAGTAAAAAAGATAAAGTCCAGCTGTAATTCTGGTCTCTGTGGTATGAAGTTACTAGGGCTATTTCTAGTCCCCCTGGATGGGATGCTAGTCCATTGCAAAGTTTCCCCGTCTCCCAGTACTTAATTCACCAGCATACCTGGGTTGGGTGGAAAGTGGCACTGTGAGAGTACAGTGTCTTAACCAAGAACACAACACAATGACCCCGGCCAGAGCTCTTACCCAGACCGCTCAATTCAGAGTCTGGAACACTAACCGTTAAGCCACTGCACCTCCCATTCAGTCTCTCATAAGACCCTCAAAATGATAACACAAGTACTCACCTGCTGAAACTGAGGTGAACGCAAGGTGTTTGCCAATTCTGTGGGACTCTGAGGCAGCTCCTCACCAGCGGGAAGAAAAGGAGCAAGCTGCTCACGAAACTCTGGGTCTGCCAGCATAGGCATCAGTGAGTCAGGGGTGAGCACATTGGACAGATCCACAGCTGAAATGAGCAATACGGAACCGCTCAAAAGTAAGTTACCACCCTCTCACGAGAAGAGAATCTCGTCTCATAAGACGAAATAATTTTCGTATTGAGAGATGAGACACTCGTCTCCCGAAAAGCTTTACAAACTGTAAGTATGATGCCTTGATCTCACGAGATTTTAGTTGCCTATTGTAAAACATATCAAATGATACGCGAGTAAATTGATGCCACCTTTGAACTCTTGCGACGAGTTTCGCGACTCTCAAGCTGATTGTAAAATTCTTGTGAATTCTTGCTTATTAAAACCTTAATTTAATTTTAAACTCTTTGAAAGCATTTAGCTTGATTTAAAACAAGATAGGCTTTGTAGATACACTGTAACTGTAGCATGAGGTGAAATGGAAAAGGGCCCACAAATGCAGATCTGTAACGCTGGTTTCTGTAGCATGAGGCAACTACGAGTTGGTTGGGCAACTAGGAATGTTGGTCCATTGTACATTACCCTGCAGCACCAGGCTGCCCTAACAGTTGTTGGTACATGAATACCTGCGTGCAAAGAAAGTCCTGTCTAATAGACTGAGGCTAGTGGATTTATCCATCACTTGCCTGATGGCCAAGTAATATTTTGGAATTTTCACTCGGTAGATGAAATATAGGCCACTAAGGGCCTCTTCATATGAGCCCGGCTGGCCCGGTTACCAAGATCTGGACTCACTGCTATTTCCTTTGTAAAAATTTTGATGTGTTCATATGAGATTGTGGGCCAACTAGGTTACCGAGAAAAACCAAGATCTCAGCAACTGAGGCTGAAAAATTTCCCCTATGTAATGAACACTCCAGCCTGGTTACTGGAGTGGGATGAAATTTTCACTTTCACAACAGGGAGGCCAAAATGGCATAATTTTGCCTTGTATGCATTTCCACTTCAAAGGTATTCGAATGAGCTTTATTAGTAAGTTACAAGAGTCAACAAAGCTATGATAGTCATGAACGATACAAGTGCCATTTTGGTTTTGTTTCTTGAATCTTATCCCGGTAGCCAGGCTGAAATTTCCTATATGAACAGATGTCAAAATTCATCCCAGTAAACTGAGCCAGCCTGGTAGCCGGGTTCATATGAAGAGGCCCTAATATAGGCCTTTGGGTTAACACACAACGGTTCTAAAACCAAAGTTTTAATGGAAATTATAATAAAAAGTTAAAGTAGAATTTCCATCAGAGTGGATTCAATGAAACAAAACATCTAGAAGGTGAAGGAGTATAACTTTTTCAGAACACAATGATATGATTAACTCACTTTCCCTTGCCTGTTCTGCATTCTCAGCAGGCACTGTAATAAAAATATCAATAATCGTTTAGTCATTACTGTTGATACAACAAGTTCACAGATGAATGACGTCTGGGTATGTTTGAAAGGCTAACTCCATTGTCTTCCAAAAAGAGCTACACATAGACTACAAGAGGGTAGCAAAGGAGGGGGGGGGGGGGGGGGGGGTTCCTGATCCCATTTCATGAATAACTTTTAACCAAATTCATGTGTCACATATACTTGAAACAGCAGATTAAGTAAAAAATTCACAAATCCTGTTTCTTTTCTTGCTATTTTCATGCATCATGGTCTCATTTTTGCTGTTATCATGCGTCACCCATGAACCCTTTGCTACCCTTCCTCTTGTTTCTTAGTCTACTGAGTATGAAGCAGTAAAATAAAAGTGCAGAGTGGAATGGTCCACTTGTGCTCTTTAAATTAAGCTACATGGTACAACCGTACAGTTAAAGATGTCTGTCTGTCCCATCCTCGTGAATATTGAACAACAGAAACTCATAAGGGGTTGAAACCCGTAATGCGTGTTCACAGTGTTTCAATATTCAGTTTTGCCAAATACCATATTTGGAAACATGAAGAGTTTGTATGCAACTGTTTTATACACATAATGGCACACGCAATAACAGTTTCACTTTTGCAGCACGTTACTTGAACTCTGACCTAAATGCCGTAAAATTTCTTACAGAAACCAAGTGTAATCCAATTGAAGTCTTAACTACTGAATGACAATGAAACAGAAGAATTTAACCAAATTTAACTTTATTCAACCAAGCTTGTTCAAAAAGAAGATTAGCCATCTAGCACAAAACTTGTGCACACTGTGAATTTAATCCAAATATTGCAATTTTGATTGGTTAAGTTCTCCTCATGATTTTCCAAATATGATACATAAATGGAAATGAAGTTCTAACGTTTTGAATATGAATATGAATCATAGGGAGTTACATGTTTCAGTGCCACTAGCTCTCAGAACGAGTTACTTCATTGGTCCTTAAAATAATAGATAACAGGTCCTAACTGTTACAATGCCTCAGTGAAAAACAATAGAGGTAGTGTTTACAGTGGGCAAATGAAAATAGAGGTTCCAGAGAGGTAGTGTCTTACTGAAACAAACATGTGAGAGCTGAAGAATAAGTGGTGTTCTACATCCATGTGATACAGTAAAAACCTGATTTCTCGGAACGCAACTTGGTTCAAGAAATCTGGGGTTAAATTGTAGCATTTGACTGAGTGGAGGCAAGACTTCTGATTTGAATTATCAAGAGGTTCAAGAAATCACTGGTTTGAGGAATCAGGAGTCCACTATATTATTTTTCTTGTTGTTGTTGTTGCTTGTCCTTAGATGTTTTTCCTCCATCCAATCCAACTACATCCATTTTTAAACTGGCAATTAAAACTTTTATAGAAGTACATTCTTTTACTGCCTTCATAGTCTGAAATATTCCATTTCCACAGATTTTATTTGGCTGACAGTAAACCTTTATTATTAGCAAACCCTATTCCCCTGAAAACATGCACCACTGTTAACATACACATCAAATACTTTTTAACAACTGTTTAAGTCTTGATCAAATTAAATTAATTATTAATGTTGTTCTTCCTATTACAAAAAATATGCAACTGAAATATGCCTTTCTAATGATGTTATGGGGTTAATTTGCATGCAATAGCCGATCACTACCAGGTCTTAAAAATTAAGTTTTTTAAAAACAAAACACAGTCCTCAGTTTCACTACCTTGAATGTTGGACAAGATATTCTGCAAGTCACTCAGTTGCACAGCATGCCGAGCAGGAGGCTGAGTTGGACGGGACGGGGCAGGAGGGGGCACAGTAGGGGTAGCTGTCGCAGGACGTGGTGTAGTTGTCCCTGATGATGAGGCAGAGGAAGTGCTCCTGGGCCCTGGTGAGGACTGTACTCTGGTAGGCCTATGACAAAAAATGGCCACACAAAATAAAAATATATTATTAATAGTGATTCAATTTAGCACCCTAATTCCAATAAGCCTCCCCCCCCCCCCGACGCTAGACGCTAAATCCGTCCTTCAATTAAGCACCCCCAGTCAAAAGTATTTTTTGTATTAAGTACCTCTATTCCAAAGAATACCCCCACATTCTGGTAAGTGCACTTTACCAATTGCACCCATCTCGTTCTCCCCAGATTATTAATGCAGTATTCATGTACTCACGTAGGAGATCCCGCAGCAGGTGCACTTATAGAGCTGCCTGCACTAGACAGCCCGCCATGGCCCCCCAGTCCACCATAACCACTCAACAACTGTAGCAACTGCTGTTGATCAAGATTACCCAACAGGCCTTGCAGCTGACCATCACCTGCAAAACAATTACAAATGGTAAAGATGGAATATTCATTTCTCTTGCAGAAACAATCTGAGTCCTTGACAGGAATCAAACCCATACCGGTTGCAATTGGGTGCTTTAACCACTGAGCTGCAAGAGACTCTTGACTAAAATGGGTTAGTGGTTGGAATTAAGGGTGAGAGCTAATACAGTTCAACTAAAAAGACAGTTATCACTGCCTCATTAGACACACTTCTTGTATCAAGAGACAAAACACTTGTCTTACGAGAAGCTTTAAAAAAAATACAATTATGGAAGATGGCTTGATCATTTCACAAGATTTTTAATTAATGGTTTATAACATAGTTAACAGGTTGTACAACATTTAGGAAGTAATAAGCACATGGACGGTGTTACAAGCTGTAAATTTCACTTGTTACTGCCTGATAGATTCCACAAATAATATAATTATACAAGTAAAATTACTCACCTAACTGCTCTGTCAGCCCAGCTAAGGCAGGGGGGAGCCCACCACCACTACCTCCTGACCCAGGGGTGGGAGGGTTGTTCAGCAAGTTGTTCACTTTGGTGGTGTACTCATCATCTTTATCAGTCTTTGGTTCTTGCATCCAGAAAAAGAACTTCCGTGTGGATGACTTAAATTTTAGGATAAACGCCCTGCCTGTTGTACACTGTTTGACGCGCTTGTACTCAATATCATCTGGGAAGATGATCAGGTCCTGTTTGGGAATGTGTTAAAAAATATTATTTGGTTGTGGTTGGGTAAGATGTAAAGAATGAGAGACTCATAGGCACAGCAACCCGAAGTTTGAGAGTACAGTTGAAGGTAACTAGTTTTAATTCAAAAGAGTACATGTACGTATATGTACAACTAAAACCATGACTCAACTAAAATTGAATGCATATACAGGGTTCAAAATAGCAGCCGGCTGTCGGCGGTAGCCAGCACTTTGACGACACTTGCCGGCTACTTTTCACCGAAGAAATAGAAAATATCATGCCTTGATCGGTCAACTGAAATCATATTAGACAATAAAGCAGCTACAGGGCTAGAAAGTGCGACTCACTGGTCGCTAATGCGATCAACATTTCATCTTTGGCGACTAAAACTTCTGGTTTTGCAGTTTAGTCGCCAATATGGCGACTTCATTTCCGTGTTAAGATTGTGTCCCTCCAGAAAATTATATTGGAAGATCTTATTTGCTTCTCCAACATTCAAAATAAGAAAAGAAGTCACATTGCTCCCATCCATTCTTTTGCTATAAAGTATTCTATCACTTCAAACTTGCACATGGCCGACTGTATTTGAAATCGCCCCAGAATGCACTGCAAACCTATGGGTACGTCATGTATGCATATGGATTGTGTCCCTTGAAAACGCATGGCTGTTTAACAGCCGGGAAAAAATGAGCCTTGACAAAAAAGCCGACAAATTCAGGCTAAAAACGAAATTTTGTTTTGAACCCTGCATAACCTTGAAACAGTGAGTGGTAACTCTACCGACAAAGCAAAACTTTATCAAGAATTTAGATACATGACTGTGTACATATGATTGTCCACAATTGACAGTTTTGTCATTCTGGGGAGGAGGGGGTCTTAAAGAACAAAAAAAATTTTAAAGCAAAAATAAAAAAATATATATTGAACAAGATATTTGAAGACCCCTTTTTCCATCAACATATTTATGTGATCAGAAATAATTTTATGATATTTTTATGAAAGTCTTCATTAAAACATGTAAAGACTAAAAAAGTATCTGTCATCTCTGCCAAAGATTTCCAAATGAAAAAAAAAAAAAATGGGATGAAAACGAAATCTGAGGGTGCCCATAGAGAGAGTCAATGTTGGAGGAACAAAAAGCTAGGCTAAACTGAAAACAACGTGAAATGATCAATAATTCTTTCACATTACTTCCACTTAACCTCAAACTCCATTTTTTTTTTTTTAATAAGTTTATTTCAATAGAGAGAAAAAAGATACACAGAAATGTCGTACAAATATACCAATACAATGATTGAAAAAAAAAGAGGATACAATAAGTGCAACAGAAAATAAAAGACAGTCGAAAAGTAAATAATCTGTTGGTTACAAATAAGATTACTAACACACTAGATCACTAGGTCTGAAATCACAATACATTTTTAAAACAATGTTTTTCATGACGCTTGGCTCCTCCTATGATACACACTTTTTTAATAATTTGCTTCAACTACACTAACAGCTAAAATTTTTCGAAGTTATATTTAAATTTAACATTGCCTATAAATTCACTTAATGATAGCTCGCCATACAATAATTTCTGATTGTAAAGATAATATTTCGCATATAAAAAGGTGAAGTTTAACTTTCTAATAATAATATCTAATTCTTTGTTTACATTATTCTTGTCTTTGCCGAGAATTAATTCAGTTGGAGAAAGGGTGAGAGAGGTGGCATTTTCTTTATTAAACCATTTTATAACCTCTGAGAAGAACAATTGGCTCCAATTACAATTATAGAATGTGTGAATTATGGAGTCGTTCATTTCGCAATATGGACACTTTGCGTCCTCTGTCACGCCGAAAAGGAATAATTCCTTTCTGGTGACGACTATTCTGTGTAAGAGTTTGAAGTAGAATTCCCTAAGCTTATTGTCTCGACATACATTTCTTATGCGACTAAAAAAAGGTTTTAGAGAAGTTTGGCCAATCTGAAGGTCTCTTGCCCATTTAGAATCAGCCTTCAATTCAATTTGTTCTTTATTTATGAGGAGCCTGTAGTAGTCTTTGTTTTTCATTTTGGTTAAGTTGATGGAAGTCTCTGGGGAGAGGTGAAACATAGTGCTCGACAACAAATCTGCTCTGTCTACAGGACACGCCCTCGCACGTTCTACAAGATGCCTGGGAACTGCAGAAACTACTTGAAAATAAATGAGGAAATTGCATCTAAGATCATATTTCTGAACAAATTCTGAGTAAGAAAGGAATTTACCATCTGATTTTAGAAGGTCTTGTACAAGATAAATGCCTCGATCAAACCAGTTCCTGTAAAAAATAGTGTGGCCGTTGATTAGACTATCTTTGTTGTTGAATAAAATTAATTCTTGAACCGACTGGTTTAGAAAAGATTCTTTTATTTCCAAAAAATACCGAAGAATTAAATTGTAGAACTGGGGCAGATCAATCTGCTCGAGGAAATTTTTGTCATAGTTGCATCGTAATAGAAAGTTTAAACCGCCGTATTTTTCAAAAAAGTAATTAGGAATCGTCTTCCAAGATTCACAGCAGCTTTGTTCATTGGCTAGAAATCTGGAAATCCAAGCTAACTTTAATGATTTTTCTAAGACATCTATACTAGGTGCACGCAGACCTCCTTGGTCATAATCTAAGATCATCAACTTACGCTTAATTTTGTCCTTTTTATTTTTCCAAATGAATTTAAAAATGGCCGAATTCGCCACCCCAAGGCATTCCCGAGGGACATCGAGGCTAGAAATTGTGTGTACCAATTGCGAGATGCCAAGGCTTTTCGTTATAAGACATCTCCCAAATAGTGTAAGATTGCGACAGTTCCATATATCAAGAATGGTCTTTAATTTTTGCAATTTTAACGTGAAATTAGATTTTTCATTTTCTTTCTCGTTGTAAGAAATAAAAGTACCTAACACACGGATTGGTTTTTCAGGCCATTGAAATCCAAAGGGTTTGTCTTTCCTATGTCTCCACGATCCCAGCCACAAAGATTTAGTTTTCGACGGGTTCAATTTCAAGCCAGATATATCACCAAAGTTGTCTAGTACAGTGATTGCTTTTTTTACCGAATTACAGTTACTGTTAAGAAGGGTGGTATCATCAGCAAACTGGCTTAGTTTTAGCTCCTTCCCGAAAATTTTTATACCTTGTATTTCTTTATCTTGTCTGATCTTGCACGCTAACAGTTCTACTGCCAATACAAACAGATATGGGGATAGAGGGCAACCTTGTCTTACTCCTCTTGAGAGATGAAAATAATTTGTGCAGTCTAAGCCATTGTTCAAGACTGCACTTTCTGTGTTAGAGTAAAAGGTGGAGATCCAACGTTGAATGGAATCCCCAAAATTAAACAGTGCAATTGTTCTTTGTATAAATTCCCATTCAATTGTATCAAAAGCCTTTCTAAAATCAAGCTGTAATAATATACCAGGGATGTTCTGAAGCTTTGTTTGCTCAAGAATGTCATTAATTAGCCTAATGTTTTGTCCAATATATCTTCCTTTAATGAAGCCTGTTTGGTCCGGATTGATTAGAAGAGCTAGAACTTTTTCTAGCCTCCTGGTAATAACTTTTGATGCAATTTTATAGTCTAGATTCAATAACGTTATCGGGCGCCAATTAGCAAGTGTAGAAAAGTCCGAATCTTCTTTCGGTATAAGTATAATTACGCCTCTCTGTTGGGAGAGTGACATTTCACCTGCTCTATACGAAGCATTAAGGCAGTCGACAAGATCATGACCCAATAAATCAAAAAAAACAGTTATAAAACTCCCAAGTAAATCCATCTTCACCTGGTGATTTCCCGCTACTAAATGTGCATAGAATATCCTTACACTCCTTAAGAGTGATCTCACCTTCTAATTCACTACTCACCGAGTCCTCAAGTTTGGGTAATTCTAAGTTTGCGACGAAAGTTTCAAAGAACGCGTTTTCTACATTAGTAGTAGAAGTATAGAGGTCCTTGTAAAATATTTCAATTTCCTTTAGTATTTCCTCCTCTTTTGTCACTGGATTACCATCCGGATGCTTTAACTCCGTGATCGTTTTATGGTTATAATTCCGTCTCTCTAGGTTGAAGAAATATTTTGTCGGTTTTTCACCCTGCTCAGTCCATTTTGTTTTTGAACGAACAATTGAACCCTTGCCCTTATTTTCGTAGATTAGACAAAGTTCATGTTTCAACTGGAAATATTCCGCTTGCGAAGAATTTACCTGGGCACTGTCGACACTATTAGAAATGAGTTGGTCTAAATCGCTCAATCTCTTTTGAAGATCCTTTTCTTTTCTACGGAGATTTTTCGCCTTGTTTTTGGCATAAGGGATTGTAAGGCCTCTCAGTTCCATTTTGACTAGTTCCCATTTCAGTCTTTTGTCTTCTTGTCTAGCATATTTTTCACTAATAGAAGAATAGCTTTCTCTAATCAAGTTTACATATCCTTCGTCGTCCAAGAGAGAGTTATTAAATTTCCATAGTCCTGGGCCTCTTCTATTATTGGAACACTTAAATTTAAGTTTTACTGCTCTATGATCTGGAGCATTTGAGACCAAAGTTTCTATCTGTTCAACCAGATGGATCAGATGTTGTGGTAATAGAAAGAAGTCGAGGCGCGAACATAGTTTAAGCGCTTTTGATTCGTACGTGTAACTTTTTTTATTCGGATTTTTCGCTCTGAAAACATCCACTAAATCAAGTTCCTCCATCATCGTCACCAATTGTTCCCTAGAGGCGGTAGGTTTCCATGGGCTTCCACCTTTTTTATCAATAGCTTGCAATGAAATATTCCAATCACCACCCATTAGAAGATTTTCAATGTCAGTGTTTGACACCAAAAATGTGCTTAAATTATGTAAAAAAGCTTGTTGTTGGCGTTGGTCATTTGGTGCATAAACATTACACAAAGAAAATTTGCTTTCGTTCAAATTCAAATCAATCGAGATGAGTCTACCAGTTTGGTCTTTGTGGATATTTTCAAAGGTGTAGTTTAGTGAGGGGTTCAATAGAATACAAACACCTTTACTATGTAATGATCCATGTGAAAAGAAAATGTCACCTCCCCATTCGCTTCTCCAAATAATTTCATCTTTCGGTTCGGAAAATAAACATCGCAGTTTTGATCTTTTAGAAAGCAAAAAATGCTTCTCCTTTTTAAACCTCTAACATTAAGAGTTAACACATCGCATTTACCTTGCGCAATCATGATTTAGCAGCATAAAAACACTAAGGTAGCGGGAGTGTATAAAGTAGGAGTTTATCGTGGATTTCTTGTATAGAGATTGAAAAAACTCGAAAACAAAAACAAAACGCAACAAACACAACAAGGAATCACGCAACAGCTTTACAAGGAAATTAATTAATTGCATACAGGCCGCAAGACTCATTTAGCATTTCCTGTCCTCGCTTATTTCTAGTTCACTGAGATAGAGTGTGCTAATAATAATACCGTAGCGACATAAGTAACAGTAGCTTATAAAGTTATAAATTGTTGAGATCATCTTCACAGTAGATTCTAATGGGCATTCCACTTGGAGAGGTTTTAACATACAGCTTACCGTCTAAGGACCAGACACTCTGAATCATCCCATCCCTCCTCATCTTGTTGGCTTTCTTCATGATCCCTCTCCTATACTGAGTTAAATTTTCGTTGATGAAAATTCGCGTGGATTGTACAACATCAGCAGTCTAGCAGTCCGGGAATAGGTCGGAGGTCTTTACGTTCTTAAGTTCAATCCGCTTTCTGTAGAGTTGAGCTTTTTTCTTATGACTAAGAAATTTAACTATAATGCCTTTCGGTTGGTTTTTTCCGCTGAAGAGTTTATGCGAAATATCAATGTCTTCGTTCGTAACGGGGACATTTAATCGTTTGCCAAGCTTGATCACCACGTCCTCTGTTGCAGTATACAGATTCTCTGGAATACCATGTATTTCAAGCGTGTGTTTACGCGTGTATTGATCGAGGTCATCTTGTTGGCCGTATAACTCATTGATGTTGCGGTCCTGTTCTTCGACTTTCTTCTTTAATGAATCTACCGACTTTTTTAACTTGTCGTTGTCCTCGAGTGCCTTGTTTAACGATTTCTTCAGGGAGCTTATTTCGGTTGAATGTTTGTTGAAAGAAGACTTCAACTCCGTGATTTCAGCCGCCATTCTCCGGTTTTCCGTCCGCATATCGAGAAGCGTTTGCTGGACTCCAATGAGTAGACTCTTAATTTCTTCAAGACTTGTTTCTTCTTCTTCTTCTTCTGACTCAATAGCGCCTTCCTCCTTACTGCTTTCATCCAAGTTTGCCACCATGTTTTGTTTCTTGGCGATACTCACGCTGTTCTCCTCTTCAAACGAACCCCTGTCTCCTCTTTTGTGTTTTTTTCCCTTGTTGAGCATGAATACCGTTTTGTTTTAGAGAAAGCGTCGCATTTCGGATTAATAACCGTTGTTAATTTAAGCTGAGAACGGGAAAAAGGTCGCCGCTTACAAAATACGTCCGACCTCTTCGGTGGCGCGCATGCTCCCTTGGTCCTCAAACTCCATATAACTAATCTATCCTCCATTCCAAATTCACAAATGTTCCCTCCAAACCTTCCCTCCAAATGTTCCCTTCAAACTTATCTTAGTTAATGACTGATCATCGATTAAATCGTCGATTGCATTAATGCAAGTCAACCTTTATATCAATCGATTGGTTTTCCGCCCAAATTAATTAAGCTTGACTCAGTCCACTTCTGATTTTTCATGATCAGTTTGCCTATTTCCTCGTAGTTGATTATCGTTTTGGGAGAGCAATAGTGAGCAATAGTCTAAGTGAGCTATTCAAGTAGAAATTAATCTGGAACAAAAGAACAATTGTCAAATTTTCGACTTACGTCTTCAACATTTCCCGTGCCCCTATCTTTCCAGCAGAAGTGCATCAGTGAGTCCTCACTCTGATAAATGTACACCAATCCCTTCCTTTTATCCGGTGTGACAGTTGTTCCGTTCAATGTCATCTTTCCAGCGCGAAATTCGACGAGATTTTTCGAGGAAGACCTGCCGGCGTGACCGAAAAGTCCGCTCGCCATCTTGAAAGTTGTCGGAATGAGTCAGCTTTGCGCAGAGTTGGCCTGGAACCGAACATAAGCGACCGCGTCTCCCGCGTCCAAAATGGCGGCCGTAAATGGTGAAAACGTGGTCGATGAAAAGAAAGAAAAATCTGCAGTTTGGACGCGTGATCAGGAGCTCACGTTGTTACAAAATGTCCAGAATCACTTGGAAAGTGCTGGAGTGACTAAAGATATATATGTGAAAGACATCGCGTGGAGTAAAGTTGCGTTTGGGGGCTTTGATGAAGAGGATGTCCACAAACGTTGGAGTACTTTAACATCTAAGGTACGCAAAATGAGAACAGCTAAGGAAATCTTAGACGATGCCAAACTTAAGGTCGCTGATAAAATTGAGAAGGAGGATAGCGCTAAATCGAGGAAGAGGAAAAGAGAAGACAAAGATTCAGCACCCCCCAAAATGCCACTTACATCGTACCTGATCTTCTGTGAGCAGAAGCGGCCTCGATTAGCGCAGAAACACGCAAACTTGGGTAGCAAGGAGCTGATGGTCAAATTATCCAAGAAATGGAAAAAGCTCAGTGATGAAAAGAAGCAAAAATACCACGATATTTACGTCGAAAATAAGAAGAAATATGATGAGGAGATTGTCCAGTATTATATAAAGCACTACCCTGACGAAAAACCGCCAAAGACGGCATTTGATCTCTGGTCGAACAAGAAAAGAGAAGAGATCAAGAAAGACCGCCCTGATATTTCTCAGAAAAAAATGGATAAAAAATTAACAAAATATTGGGAAAAGCTAGAAGATGGTGACAAGGAACATTGGCAAAAGAAATCAAAGGCTGAAGCAGGCAAGTACATCAAAAAACTGAAAAATAAAGAGAAGGTCTGACAAGAAAGAGTCTGGGAAGGGTAGGTGGGAGAGCTCCCTTAATGAAAAAAAAACTAAATAGAAAAATAAATAAATAAATAAATAATTGGTGTGCGACAAATGCAGACCAGCAGACTTCTTAGTATATATCATGTTGCCATGACAATTATTGAGAGCTAACTGCAAACAGGCTAACCAGAGTGCGATTCAAGCTACCTGGAGTGATAGTCTGCAGTTTGCATTTGTCGTACACCCTCTTGTTTTGTGCAGTCAGGGTCATCTTTGTTTTTGTAAATGCTGGTCATATTTTATCCCTAGGAAGGCAATAATGTATCTCAGATGTTTGTATTGTGTCTCTGATATACATGTATTATATGTGTAGCGGCAGGTTAATTTGGAAAGTAAAATGCATTTAAAAAACAGTTAATCACATTATGTAATGTGTATTATGCATCAGACATAAATTATGATACATTTGGTTTAAAAATATACAAGAAACATAAACAAGCTAACCTAAAGGAGTGGTCATTATTTAGAGGGGTGGGCTGGTGCAAATGATGAGAGGCCATGTTCAAATTCTCCTGACCCTCCCTTTTGTGAAGCACATTTTTTCCTGACCTTCCCCCAGCCCCTTACCCACTCCGTTAATAGACCATATTCCTATTCTTGGTACTGGACTGGAACTAGCTTGCAATGGAGGCTAATGCAGAGGAATATCATTAAAAAGAGCTTCATGTGATTTGCGTTTGAAAAGATTCCCCGTGTTAGGCTCCATTGCAAGCTGGTTCCAGTCCAATACCAAAAATACGAATATGGCCTATTGACTGTTCATTTATGTTTGCATAAATTTAGGTGGCCCCTATTTCCCTGGATAAATATCAGTGACCCTTCCCTTATTTTCACCAGCCTCCCCACCCTCCCTCCCATCTCTAAATAGTGGCTGGTGCCTAACCAAACTGTGCAACTGTTCAACTAAATTTTTTAACCAAGGAAGAAACCACTTTTCCTAACAAAATGTTTTGTGAGCAGAACATATACCACTCTTCCATTTTAAATGTTGGTACATTTCTTAGTCTTCCTCCACAAACATCAACCTTAAGTCCGAGCCAAACAAGGATGAGAGTTGACTCTCATGAGAGTTTTTGTCAAATCTCATCGAATATCATCAACTCGGGCCAAACGAGAATGAGAGTTGTTGAGAACCCATCACTAGTGAGAGAAAGAAAGAAAAATCTTTCATTGACTCTCATGAAAAATTTGAGCATGTTCAAAGTTGATGTGAATGCATGAGAGTGGATGAGAGTTTCATGATAAATGAGAGCAACAGTTTGAACTCTCATCAACTCACATCCTCCTTTGGCCTGCAGGCTTAAAATGATCATAATTCAGCATTTTTATCAACGGTAACATGTTTCAGAATTGACCACTGTGTTTGCATATCAGCTAGAGAGATAGCGAGTGTGCTTGATGCACTGCATTGCTAAGTTAAATATCATTCCAATTTTTTGATCGAGAAATTTTACATCTCATGATCCACAAGAGTGGTTCCTTTAACCTCCCTTTTTGTATGCATTGAGAATGTTGTTGGATTTAGTCTTCCCCGGTTTAATTTTTCAATGTAGAAGTTTTTGCCTCTGGTGTTTACCCAGATGCATTCAATGTTAGATACATCATTCAAACCAGATAATCGGTAAATTTGTATGGCCAAATCATGTGAGTGACAGAACCCGACAAAAAGTTGTTGCTAATTTGCACATTCACAGTGCAGTTATATTTTGTACTTATGCTTGAAAAGAAAAATTAAATCATTTCTATCTCTGATCCTGGCGATCCATTAGACCAAATAGTTTGACTGAACATCCAGAACTGTAGGTCATAATGCAATAATTTTATTTCACAGTTTTAGTTCAAGAATTTAATGGGAACATTGCAGGAGAATGTTAGAAAAAGTGACCTTACAGCACATTTAGGCTTACTTTGCAATTATGCATGTTATTGGTATACTTGTAGTAACTGCAGACTGTAAATAGGTGACAGAAAAGATTAGTTGCTCAATTATTAACTTACAGCACTTTAAGAGAGTTATTGTATGTATCAAATGAATATTTATTTATCGCTTGAAAAAAAATCAGTTTTAATCTTTTAGCTTTTGTCCTGGAATTCCAGGAAACTTTCAAAGAATAATTATAGGCAATTTTTTGGTATGTAGGTTACAAATGTTTTTCATAATAGCCCATGTTATGGCTAGAGAATTAAATAGAAACAAGAATGGAGGAAAGAAAAGAGTGTTGTTTCTGATTTTGAACAATATTATTCATTATTTTTGTATATAAGCTCGGCACGTTACATACTGCCTGTACAATATTGATGTAACATTTGGATTTATAGTTTCAGTTATTGTAGAAGTCAATTTCTATTCAACATAATAAAAAACAGTTTTGTAACTTCTCAAACATTGTAGAATAATAAAATTTTACAAGGAACACAAAATAACTGCTAACTAGTTACCGAGTTTTATTAATTATTGTCAAACTCGGCAAATTATTTAAAGCTCTCCTAAGTGACGGCAATAACCTTGATCTTTGAATGTTTTTAAGTTCTTGTAAGTGAGCAGTTAGCCGAGAAAGATTGTATGTCATACGTGTACCCACCAAACGCCGTAGCTACAGCAACAAACGGACCGAGGCATTTGCCTCGGTAAAAATTTTGAATTTATGTAGTTTTTTTTTTCGACTCCTGTTAGAGGTAGCCTGCGTGGCAGGCGTAAAAAAGGGAGGAGAGGCTAGTCAGAGGCTATCGCATTAACAAGTAAATAAAATTTGAAAGAAAGTTGTTTTTTTCATGATGTTGCCTCTTATATCTGATTCACACCAACAAAACATGTTTAGTTAAACCAGGTTTAAGAAAATAAAAATCAGCAACAGACAACTCACAGACTAAATTTTACAAGTATGCCCTAACTTGTGCTTTCATGGTGCCACATTTGAAGTCGATAAACATCAGTCAGCAACTTCCATGAAGAAAACAATTTTGAACCGTGTTTAACTAAACAACATTTAAACATGTTTAAGCGTTGGTGTGAATGGGGTATAAGACGTTTTGTCTAGCTACCGGCCCTGCCACCCCCAAGTAAAAGTAGTGCTCACATTTATTTGATCACCTTAACTGTGATATAACATTGCCTAAAAATGTTCGTTGATAAATATTTAAAATTAATACTTCGAGCTGATTTATGTTTAAAAAACAACCCGGAGAAAACGCGACCAGTCTCTCTTGTTTCAGCCTGTGGACGCTTTTCATCCCCGTGGGTGGATCCCATATAGAAGAAACGGAAATCCTTGTCAAGAAATTTGAACAAACCACAAAGAAGTTCATGCCTTGTCTGATTACACCGACAATACAGTCGAACGGCGTTTTATATTATTTCTTCCGTGTAACCCTTAAAGTATTTCGCAGATTCTTTTGTCTAAACTGTTCTGAAAATTCAAAAATCTCTTTAACCCGTGACAAAGCCCCTGTGAGGCGAATCCGTAATTTACACTCCACTACGAGTATCCTCGTCCCTTTCATACGGGTTGATACGGGATTACCCCTTTCTGGGAGACAAGCCTCTATACGAGAACTAATAGCTCCGTCACTTACGAGAGCCTCAATTGTCATTTAAAAAAGCAAGCTTATAGCATATCCGCTAGAGGATCACTGCTTCACAAAAGAAATGTTTTTATGCGTCCTTTCTGTTTCATTGCAGGAAATTTTTCCTCTGGGTCATGGGTGTCGCCCAACACTGTTCTCTCTCCAACGTGGGTGCACATTTACTTCCTTTTTCTGCTGCAGAAAAAAAGCTTTTGGTCAGTTACGTAAAAAAAAATCAAATTTAAGGGTAAAAATCATCGTTCAAGTTCTCGACAGGGTTGTGACTTGAATGGCAGAAAAATAAGATAATAATCAACCTAGTGATCCTGTTTCACGCACAACTTTTAACCAAATTCATGTTCCACGTGTACTTGAAACAAAAAATTCACGAATCACGCTTCTTTTCTCGCTATTTTCACGCGTCACGATCTTCTTTTCTCGCTAAATTTTTCCCTTATCACGCGTCACGCATAAACCCTTTGCTACCCTCGAAGTAGAGATCTGCATTTAGTTTTCTAGAACGTCTTGCTTTTTGTCCATAGCAATACGTACAATTTGAGTCATGCTTTGCATTGTGTTGGCGTCAAACGTTAAGTGACTTTTTTCTCACGTGAAACGGGATGCGCTAAACAGCCGTGATTTACAGTAAGACACTACCTCTCTAGAACCTCTATTTTCATTCGCCCGCTGTAAACACTACCTCTATTGTTATTCAGGGCTAGGGGCATTGTTGTGAGCTGTTATCTATTGTTTAAAGAACCAATGAAGTAACTCGTTCCGAGAGGTAGTGGGCGACCCCTGATTTACCGTCGTTGTAATTATCCGTGGACTGAACAAAACGCGAGTAAATAAATAAAAAAAGATGATAAATTTTGAGCTCCGTAGTTCAGTGGAAAGAGCGCCCGCCCGGTGTTTGGGAGGTCATTGGTTCGACTCCCGTAACGGGACTCGGATTTTTTCCTTGCCCCACGCTCGTGGGATGATGAATATTACTTATTTCTCGAAAATCAAGTTCTTGGTTTTATCTAAATTGTGATTTTCCCGGTAGTTATGTATAATGATCCTAGATCAAGTAGGATATCAAGGAGCTTGAAATAATAATAAAAAAAAACATCTCATCTCGCTTCAGTCGTTTGTCTCTATGTTTCCAATGAGGATGTAAAGACGGAAAAACATAGATAATAAAAACCAACTAAATAGCTATAAATCAACCCAGAAATCTCACCAGAAACATAAATAACGCCAATTTAAAAACAATTCTTCAATTAAGCCAAATATAATCAAGAAATTAAAATTATGACCACAACGGGCTTGAAAAAAATGACCCAAGCTGCGCCATCGGTTAAACCACATAAAAGTAGCTGAGACTAAATAATTATCGACTTACTGTTTGGTAGAGGACAATGATGGCGGAGATATGTATCAAATCGCAGCTTCTGTACTGGCACTTGAACCATGCAGCTTGAGTCAGCTATTTCGCGAAGCTCTGCTTTCAATCTTGAAGCTTCTTGGGACAAGCTCTCGACTCGAGCTCTGAGTCTTTCATTATCTTCTTTTAAATCGCTCACTAGTTGGCTTCTGCGCCGATTAGCAACTAAGCTGCTGGAAGCACCCATATTGAGTTGTTGCTTCAGTTGTTACGACCAGGTAACCTTAAAATAATATTTACTCTTTTATGACTTTTATTTCAACTGCTTTCAGTCTAACTGTAGTGTTACTATGGCTCCTAATGGAACTCCTTTTATTTTCTCTTGCAGGTGATTCGTTGACGAAAGAATTATTAATAATATCTTTGACGTATGCGGAACTAATTATTGAACTTTCAGCGCCTATTATATTCTCTTATTCGCGAAAAATCTACCAGTTAGTTCCTTTTTCAGTCTATTTTATTCTCGAGCCATTCAATTTGTTCACGTAATTCTTTAATGACGTTACTAAGCGAGAAAAACAGTTCGAACAACAATTATATTATTTGTAACCGAAATTTCAACAAAAAGTGTTCTGAAGTGCACTGTTCTTTTTATAAGAACGTCTAATTTTGGGGCCGAGGCTAAGAGTTCTTATTTTTTTCACGATTTGAGGCTGAAGGTGTTCTTAAGACGTTCTTTAGTTACAGAGGGGGACATTGGGGTTTGCGGTATTGCGGTATTGGCCAATTTTTCAAGCGGTATTTCGGTAATTTTAATCTTGAATTGCGGTATTGCGGTATTCTCCAAACCTGCGGGACGCGTTTTCTTGGCGTTTTGGTAAAAAAGACGTATCCTTCACATTTTCCGACCATTTTTAGCCGTTTCTGGTCGTTTCGGAAGCAACCCGAAACAGCCTTATTTTATCGCACATTTTAATGAACAATTTGACTGTTTTAACGACCAGTTAAAAGCCTTGTCATTGTCATTGTTTCCTCGGTCCCACCGCTCGTTATTGCCTCTAACTTTGCCCTCGCGTCAACGAATTCGCCAGCTATACAGGCTTTCTATGAGATTGCGGTATTTTCCGGATTTTTTGCGGTATTTGCCGATTTTTTTTTGCGGTAATGCGGTTTTTAACAACCCCCAATGTCCCCCTCGTTACATGTTATAGTATTTCATTTAATCAATGCGGACGAAACCAGGAAACGTATCAAACAGCATTGTTCGCCGATTGTGATTGTTGGCGGCCTGCTTCCTGTGATCTGGTGCCGCGGACAAATTCATTTTAAGCATTCAGTTCATGACTAATGTAAGATCACAGTTTTGCATTTATTTATACTGCTCATTTTACAAAAAATTGAAACAAATGGTCAAAATGAAGACGTTCTCCGACTCTCAGCCTGGGAGTATGTTCTTAGCATGTTCATAAAATCTGGGTTAATCTCAGCCTCAACGTTCTTATAAAAAAAGGTTCTTATAAAAAAAGAGTGTATTACTACTGTAGCAGGATTTCCATAAAACTAGTTGCACAAAAATTTATCATTCTGTGCGCAAAGATAAAAAAATAGAAAACGTATGGGCAGCCTATATTAATTATTGTAATAGCTGTAATTATGTTTTAGTTTTTTTAGGTAGGTGTCCAATATTAGTAGAGGGGACTTTTCCCCTCAGCTAAACATTTTTGACACGGAAATAAAGTTATCATTATTATTATTAGCTTGAATTTCTTTTCTGGCTCTCAGGCTGCTGAACGTCAGTGAAGTATGCGCGTAAAGGTTGATGCACATCTTGATTCGATTCTCATTTCGGGGGGATATATGTCGGCAGTTCACGTTTCACGTGAATCAAATCACTCTGCACCTATACTTATGTCTGTAATTTTCCGAATATGAAATATGGGCAGTTTATTTTTTTCACGGTGATCTACTTTTGTGTCCCAATATTGTTTCCTTGGCGCCAAAACGAGACAAGAACCTTGCTGGGGAAGTAAAATATCTCCGAAGAAATAATCCAGAAAAAAGGTTGTGTTTCTAGAAAATGTTGCTTGCGCGCGCAAACAAAGAAGCATTTACGGAAACCGGCAATATTTCCGGAACAATGTTTCGGTTACAACGTATTCTCGTTTGCGGGGGGCCTATTATGTGGCTGTTAATGGTTCCCAGCACTTTCCTGCATTTCAATTTGGCGGATCAATACCATTTTTAGAAGAATTCTATTACTGTTCCGTTCTCATGCTGCATTTTCACTGCCTGCGTTATTGTACTCCATCAGCCATTAGTGCGTTGCGGCTTGAAGGGTGGGCCACGTTTTGTCGCTTCTTCGGTTGAAATTTTGGAGGACGTTTAGAAATATTACTGGATAATTCAATTCACAAGAAGACTTAAACAACAACATTCAACACAAAAAACGCCAAAATTGTTGAATTAACTGATGAGCGCGCGCACACAGCTAAAAGTTTCAAATGACAATTTAGTCCACGCGCGATTTCGCTAAAGCGTCAAGTTTTTTTACTACTTCATATGCAGAGAAATAATGGAATCTTGATCCTCATAACAACTCGAAACAAAACGTCGTTTCCCTTGCTTTATCCAGTGGAATAATGAAACTATACTCCCGATTTCTCCGCTTTGCTTCCCTCGAGGATCAAAAAGTCAGGATTTCCCTGCACAGCTTTCTGCAGCGTTTTACAAAAGTTCTGCGAAGTTCCAGAAATCCAGAGATTTTTAAAATCTTGAATTTCGAAAAGAAACATTTCCAACAATAACTACAATGACAGTAACGACAATAACAATTTATTTGTACAATAGAAAGGAGCCTACCAACTGGTGTAATACGTTTACAAGAAATATGTACAGTATATTACTTGGGAAAATTTCGGACGTTGTATTTCGGGCACTTTTTTCCCTTTTCGGACAAAAATTCCGGACACATTAATGAAACATAGCTGAAGAGAATTTACGCTTACAAAACACGAATTTGATCATGACTAAAACAGCATCTGTGAAAATGATAGTTTTTTTTTTAACACGCTCGATGTTTTACAGATACACCAACGCGAAAATAACACAAATGGTATCAAGCTGTTATTTGGGTATTTCCACTGGCACGATAGGCACAAACCCTGCCTCGTTTCAATGTGATTATAGTTCTAGCGTTATTGCACGTTGTCATCATTCATTCCAAATCCCCAGGGTATTTAATATTGCTATTTTTATGGCCTGTTTCAGGCTATTTCTGTCTCGTTTTGCCGTTCATTACGCTTCAGTACAACGTCACGTTGTTTTACCCACCCTCCTCCCCTTCGGCGAGAATTTCGCCTTTAAATCGCCCAGCAATATTATTTTTCCCATCACTTAATCAAATTCGGGCGATTAGTGGCTATTGTGCCAGTGAAGATGTGGAGCTATTTAAAAGGGCCTTCTGAAATATTCTGAATAGACCCACCAATCGGTTTGTGCAGGAAAACCACCTGTTGTAGTTTCAACACAACGTTAAATTTCTCTTTGCTGTTCTCGTGTTTGGCATTTCAATTCAAGAAAAAAACTAACCTTATGCAAATACAGTCCCTAAAGGATGTCGTAACCGTTGGTTACATACCTTTTCTATAGACTATCACTGATTATTTCATTATCACAGTTGATTCACATAAATGTTTTAAGGGGTTGTTGAAGTGAAAAGTTTAGAAAAACCGATGCAAAATCTCTATTGTAGGTAAATAAAAAGGCTTACTATTTTCTATCAAACGTATATGAAGAAGGCTTACGTTTTCTGTAAAAAATGGTGCATACTTTATGAGGCCACCTCGGGGTGGAACCTCCGTGCACGTGCACTCCGGGATCCGTGCGCGGGAAAATTGGGTGGTGGGAGGGCGGGGGGGGGGGGGGGGTAGGGGTTCCGTCTCCGAAGCTTTGTGCCGGATAGTTCAGTCAATGACCTAATAGCCCTAGAGAGCCCTGGTAAAGGTAAAGTCTGCATACGAGCCTAGTGGCCTATCAGGCCGGAGTTTATCCCGGTTTCCGTAGCATGAAGCGACTAGGAGTATTTCTACTCCCCCCTGGATGGGATACTAGTCCATCGCAGGGTTACCCCCAGCAGTAAATTCGCCGGCACCCATTTATACACCTGGGTAGAGAGACGCACTATGAGGGTAAAGTATCTTGCCCAAGAACACAACGCAGTGCCCCGGCCAGGCCTCGAACCCAGACCGCCCGATCCGGAGTCCAGCGCAGTAACCATTAGGCCACCGCGCCTCCCTAGAGAGCCCTGGGTCAGGCGTTAAATTTCTGGCTTGTTAGAGGGGTTGGGAAAGTCAGGTTTTAGTCACTTTCAACAGAGACTTTGCCTCATAAGAATGTCATGGCATTATTGTCATGATTGTGATTTTCTGGCAGCTGAATTCAGCTGCTTGCAACCCTGTGACAGCTTAGCTGTGATCTGAGACGACAAGACACTCCACCAACCCCCCTGGGGTAGCCATGATCCCACAGGGGGAGGGAGGGTGTGTCCCAGTGAATTGGAGGCCTTTCTATCAATCCATTGGGTATATTTTGTTGAAACAAGGCAGATATATATACAAGGCAATCGAAATAATTAAGTCAAGATAGTAATACCTTATTTAACATTATTAGCATGATCTTCTGTGTTTGAGTTCCGAGTTCATATCGTTAACAAGTTAGTTAAGTTGTTATTCCCATGTGCTTTGCTCTTCTTCATTCTTCTTTTCGCAGCCGGCAATATCGCTACATTCTGTGACTGAATCCTTGCACTTCAATTCTTCCAGCTCTCTGGCCAGCTCATAGTTTTCTTGCTTCAGTGTCTCCACTTCCATCTGTAAAACCTGCTCGGTGAGGCTCGATATAGCCATTTCATTTTCTTGTTCATTTGTTATTCCTGTTGCTGGAAAATATAAAACAAAATAACGTTCTTTTAGACTACAATTAGTCCTTAATTTTTTCTCACGGTCAGTAGAGAGAAATCGCGAGAAGAACAGTTGCGGATTTAGAAAAATCAGAAAGAGGGGTCCAAAAAAATTTCGGCGACAGCGTAACCTTGCCCCATACCCTCACCAACCCTGATTGCACAATACCACTCGAAAGACGGTTGATGACAATGGTTTTTAGAATAAATCCGAGACAAAGTGGGGGGGCCGTGACCCCTCACCCCCCACCCAAATCCGCCCATGAAGAATGCAAAATGAAGGACTTTTTGCACATGTTCTTGATACAGTATTTCTTTGATTAAGCGCCTGGGGTGCTGTTTTAAATTTCATCTTTTTCCTCTTGTGAATCTCCATGATTGAACCAGCTTTAAGTTTTTTACCAGCTTTAATTTTTTTAGGCAGAAAGAACCTCGCGTAAATTCTGCCCTTTTTTGCTCCAAACCAGACAATGGCACAACTTACTGCTCTATATCGTCCATACAAAATTCGAGGTTCACGGAAAGACTGACTTTTATTCGTTCTCAAAATTTCGCGCAGAATTACTCTCCATCCACGTGACACTGATCGCACGACTCCGGTAACATCGCGAGAACCCACGCAGATTTGCGTATATCCGCAAGTCGGTACGTGATACAACACCTGCGGTATTCAGTTAAAGTATTTTAAGTTAGAGAAAAGAGTTCTGGAAAAATCGAGCTCGTTAAAAAAGCCAGCTGAAAGGTGTTCTACATCGACTGATTTACACTGAGTCCTGGATCATCGCTTTAAAATATCTCAAGAAAAACAACATATACACCAATCTTTTTCTGTTCTGCGAAAGACGCTGAATCTGTTATCAGAAAGGGTGAAATTCTATGCCTGTTTTTTTTTCTCAACAAAACCTATCTATGTATGGAACAACTTGAATAAAATGTGGTGTAGCAAAGCTTGAAGAGTTTATGTAAATTGCCTCCCTTTCTATTTCATCCGCCAGTCTTTATTTCTGTCATAGAAGTTGATACAGCAGGTGGCACTGTAATGGAACCAGGTGCAATAAAAATGGTTGCCAGGGGTGGGGGTGGGGGGGGGGGGGGAGGTAAATGGGGCTTTTGTTGCTTAAAAAGTAGGGTGGAGGGGCTGGGTGAGTACAGCTGCCAGTGGGTCTTTTTTCCTCAAACCAAGTTCCGTGAATATAAAACTTGTTTCTTGTATGCGCGTTGGGGATTAAAAACACGCGAGATTGTCGAAAGAAACAGCTCAAAATGTATTATGTTCTATAACCGTTGAATTTTAATTTGAAGTTTAATCCTGCGTGCTGTGCATATGCTGGTTTGAATCATACAGTTATTCAACAATCAGCAGAAGAAATCGCATATCACTGGATACTAACGCCATAGGCTGAGTTGGCTAAAATCAGACGATATTCTACAGCTAAAAAAACTGTGGTCAAGCGGCGCTTTGCAAGATTTCCGACGAATTTTAGCAACGCACGTATATTGCAGGATATCTGTCAGTGATTAATAAATTTCAATAGCTGTCAACAGAATTTTACATTTATCCTGAACCGCTTGTAAATTTACTTTACAATGCAGATGGTTTTATTCGACGAAGTCTCCTAGTACATCAAAATGCTGAGACTTGGACTATTTTATAATACGCAGGAAAAAAAAAGGTTATTAAAAAAAATTGCGCTATAAAAAATATATACTGAATACTTAAATGTTCGGTAGATGCCAGAATGAATAGAAGTTGTGATGGAACTAAAATTAAAACATTGTTTGCCGCTCTAGTGGCAGTGTACTTAATATTCTTATCGGTCGATAGATAAACAAAGTTAAACGTGCTAAATATAATGACCGTTCGTATATTTGGTTCGTTTGTCTCACCGTATTTGATTTTTTTTCTTGATTCAACTGGTTTTATGCTACACTTTAAGAATGGGGCCCGGATAAAGTAAGCGCGTGTTCGCTTTCAACTGCGAAACAGGTGAATAATACAAATGAATCATTCTCATTTTCATTTTTAGCTATTTATTGGCTCTTTTAACCAGCCCGAAAGTGAAATAGAAACGGTTGGTATTTTATTTGCCCAAAAGAAGATTCGGAATTCACGAAACGCACTTAACTTCCATTTGAGGTGGTAATTTGAAAATAATTTCAAAAAACATTTATCGTAACACGAAAAGAAATAAAGCTCAATATATTATTATTAGAAAATCAAGCAACTGTGATCGGTCGATGAGCACTAAAAGCACTCCTTTATCCAAGATAATTTCGTTTTTAGTGTAAAAAGGTTATTATATATGCATGTCAACAATTTTTCGTTAATCCACTATAACGGCGGAAGAGGTAAGGCATATGATTTGCAGATGGAATTCAACACTGTCGCAAAAATATTAAATGGATAAAATTATCGCAGCATTGCTGCCGTTTTCAAATTCCTAAAATAGTTAATGATAGTTTAAATTCTTCGTGCGAGACTCACCGTTCGTTGTTGGGGAATCGCTGTGAAGATGTTCGTCGTTGTGTGCTTTTGATTCTTTCTCTTTAAGCAGGGTGTTTATTTCCGCTTTCAGTCTTGACGATTCCTCCGAGAGCCTTTCGATTCTTGCCTGTAGTCGAACATTTTCCTGTCTTAACTGTGTGACGATCGTTTTATTTCGGCCGTCCGCCCCTCTTTCTATTCCAATTGCCGATCCCATGTTGAGTATGGGCTATCTTTCTCAGCAATTTGAGTTTAACTGAAAAATAAAATATGATGTTTGTATTTTGATGGTTTGATGGTCTGGTTGTTTCCTGGTAGCTTTTATTTTCCAGAACAAAGCTTTTATTGTGCGGTGTTCAACATC
Organism: Meandrina meandrites; assembly: GCA_963693305.1. Taxonomy (NCBI): domain Eukaryota; kingdom Metazoa; phylum Cnidaria; class Anthozoa; order Scleractinia; family Meandrinidae; genus Meandrina; species Meandrina meandrites. Next base: position 15,482,573 of record OY855907.1, on the reverse strand, counting down.
CGGCAAAGAAAATGATTTCCATTCGATTCACTTCTGTTCAGAGTGTTGTACAAATCTCCGTAGGGCCGTGCAATTAAATAGCGCCTAAATATGCATACATCGAAATTAAAATAGCTTTAAAATGCGAAAAGGTGGCAGCGATGCAAATTCACTGTTCTTTTGATACACCTTTGCCAACGTGAAGCAAAACTGCGGTGTACTGTACTAGTTATATCCATGTTGCTTAAAGCACATATTGAATTGGTCGTGGACGTCATGAGTAACGCCTGAAAATTTGTGTAATTCATGTTATGTTATGTGCGTATAAAAGCCTTTCTGAGGCGCGCATCGAAAGACGATAGCAGTGACGTCACAGCTTCGAACTTTTACCAACTCGCTCATTAAATTGTCGCTGTGAAAAGCGGCCAATTTCATTGATTCTAAACTTCTGGAACTAGAAATTAACGTACTTGCTTGCTAAATTTCCTCGTAAGTACTAGCAAGTGGCAATAACTGCATTATTTGACTCGTGTTTCTTCGTCTCCTGCATAAATCACAAATTCACCGCCCCATATTTTTGCTCGGTCATTCAAGGCCGTTCTTTTATGGGGAGACTGGAAATATGAATGGGTCGGGGCGGCTAACCACCCAGGGGGGCGGTGTGTGCTCGTGTGGCAGGAAAAATTGAAACTGAGCCGGAATAGTCATAAACCAAATTATTGCATTCTTCACGCATATATGGCAAAAAAACTTAACTTCGTAGTAGATGTCTGTTCTTTTTGACTTAAAGTGGAGGATTTCAGAAATCAGCGACGGTTTAAAACTGGCCGTTTTGGAGGGAGCTTCAACTGAATACGCCAGTATTGCGTAAAGTTATGCCTCGTGCCGACAACTTCCATCTCTTTCGCTGGTGATCTCAAATGTTCCTAAGCTCCTGGGAGTAAAATCACTCGCGTGCTTTTGTTTGCTCATAATTTGGTTTGTTTGTCATTCAGAGCTATAATTAAGTTGAAACTTCTTTCCTGGTATTCTTGTAGCGTTTTACGGAGGTGGCAAACGAGGACACATTGTTGCGACAGACAGATTGCTGCTGACATGCTCTCTTGCGCGAGAAAAAAAGAAAACCCTATTTAGCGGACACAAAATGTTTCTGAAAAAAGAAATCAGAAACATTTCTTTTTGTCGCGGACACTGATTTTGTGTCCGTAAGAAATGCGCGTGGAGATAGTGAGACATTCATATCCAACAATGTCCTTGTTTGGCCATTGCCACCGCCTTTAGCCCTTGAACATGCTGGACGAAAATTTAACTTCCATTCATGAGCTCAGTTTCCCGTTAAACTTTGGGACAGCTTAAAATTGCAACAAGCATCACTAATTACCTTTAGTTCAGTTACACGGAGGTAAGACAACAACAACAACAACAACAACAACAACAGCGGGTATGGAGGTCGGGTATTGGTTAAAGGGGCAGTCTCACCAAGATTCAGTGCTACTTGAAAAGGTAATGGTATCAAAGGGGCACTGTCACGGACATTTTTTGGCTTTGTTAGTAAAACGGCACCAAAATTACGACTAAGTACTTTGAACCATGTAGGAAATGCTCCTAGAACTTAAAGGGAAGGATATCTAGCAAATTGTTTAAAGAAGAGGGTGACCGTAAATAGTTTTCATTAATTTTTCCAAACCACAAGGACAAAACTTGAAAAAGTCAGGCTGACTTTTTCAAGTTGAGATCAAAAGCTCCCGATGGTATCACAGTGATATCACTCTATATTTAGCTTCAGTACACTGGTATAGTAATTTTAGGAAAACTTGACCACTGTTAATAGGTTTCCAATGGTGTAAACACGTTTTTTGGGCTGTTGAATTTTTGAAGTTATGCTCGTGACAGTGTCCCTTTAATTGGAAATCCACTAATAGGTGCGCGGCCATGCTACAACGCACTGCACTGGTCCTGGAAGTTGTTTAAACTGGTGTGGCTACTTACACGGACGGGTAGGTAAGAAGTCGTGGTCTAAAATTTTAAAACGCCGGGCCGACGCGTACGTTTTCAAATTTGACCGTGTTATTGGAGGAAAATCTCTAAAAAAAAACATTGATTGTGGTTTGAGTGAGAGTGAATTTGTGCCAGTTGTGTTGTTCAAAGGTTATTTTGTTGATCAGTGAGACAGTACAACTTTATAATTCTATCATAGTTTGCACAAAAACTTTAAGGCATTCTTGATGTTACTTTGGTGGGGTACTGCTTGCTGTATTCGTGATTAATTTAGGTCCGTCACGCAACAAAGAAACGCGTAGCGATCGATGGGCCAACTTACTAAGAACTCTCGGAGACTAGCGTTCTTTCTCAAGTTTATTGACTTCTGTGAACAAATGAAATTCTGTTTACAATTCGTTTCGCCAACATGACGTCTTGTATAAAAGCTGAATGGATTACTAAACAAGTTCCATGTCGATGGTTTCAATCAGAACCCCTTTTCCACTAAATTGCTACAATTTTGGTCTCTTCGCGTGGACGTAATGCCATCTGTCAACTGTTGGCGAAAAAAAATGCGATTAAAAATCAAAGAACTGAGTAAACTAAGGTTTATAAAAGGATCTTGCAAGTAAACAACCCACTCCTCCCTAAGTCCTATCTAACAATATTAATCTAAATCTAAAAGTTAATCGTCCAAACTTGTGCGTTTTCGTTGAGGGATGATCATTTTGAAACTTTGTCGTATATAGTATAACTAAAATCAACCAGATACCAGATCTATCCGCTTTCAACAGACCCAAACTACAGCGCAATATTGAACCAAACAGAAAACACGCGACCCCTGGAAAGCGCGGGAAAATGCGCGCCAGTCAAGTCATGATTCATTTTGGCTTCGCTTCTGATTGGTCGAAAAAATATCACCTTTGCTATGATTGGTTAATACCAAAGCCAACACACAATTGGCCATTTCCGAGTTCCTTTCTGCCTCATTTTCAAAACGAGTCCTCGTGCGAAACCATTCAAATGAAAATGACTTTGATTTGCATGAAATGGCCGTGCAGGTGAAACTCATTTTCATATTGAATGGTTTCGCACGAAGACTTGTTTTAACACAGAGGCAAAAGGTAACTCGGAAATTGCTTATTATACTTGCAAGAATCAATTGGAAACTGCTCCGGAACAAGATTATTCCCGGCAATCAAAAGATAAATTCCCTTAACAAAACCAGCAAACGCCAGAGATTGAGATTGGAGAATTGATACCTTGATGTCGAACACTCACCTTCAAGTGCAGGGTCGATTGGCTGTGGTTCAGCTAAGGCAGCTGCCTAAAAAATCAAAAGAAGGAAAGTCAGTCGACTGAAAACAAAGGCAACCAAAATCAAAAATTCCGGTTTGAATTTCTGAAAAAAATTCTAATAACAAATGGAGGGAGAGCATTTTCCCGTTGATTTTTCGAAAATTTTAAGAAAAAGGGCAGTTTCGTGGGGTATACCCAAATTTCAAAAAAAAAAAACAAAACTGTTTTCTAGAAATTTCGATTCCATTCGATTTTGCCTCTTTAATTTCCGGGATTTTCGTTTGAAAAGTTTGCATTCAGGAAATTCAAAAGTTTTTATATTTTCTGGAAGATCTCCGGGGAAATTTCAATATCATTCGCTTCTGTTCCTAATTCAAGGTATTTTAATTTTTTAACGCATATTTTCTAATATGCTCTCCATCACCCTCCCAAAGATCTTGAAGAAAAGCCTCCCCATCCACAAGTAATTTTACAGAGCTTATTCCTTTCTACAAAGTGAAATATGACTATTATATTCGATGAAGCACAAACCAATGTTTGTACAACAGGCATATGGCAGTTTATCACATGACTGTTTCCTCACAACTGGGAGAGTTTACATAGCAACAAAGCTCATGTCCCAAACAGAAACAGATTGTTTCATTTTGTTTCAAATAAACATATGCCGGCCGCTGGGACGTCACGCAAAAAAGCTCGATAACAGTCCAAAGTTGAAGGAAAATAATATGCACTTTTGATCTAGAAATTTAAAAAACTTACATGTTTTAGAATACCCGTTGCTTCTTCGGCAGGCATTCTGTAAGGTGAATCATCTACCGTGACATTTTTGCTGATAGATGAAAAAAAAACATATCATGTCAATAAATAATGTGTATGATATTTTAATTGTATGTAAACGCATAAAAAAGGAACTTATTTTTAATTTTAATTTGGTACCACAGGAGTAAAAGTCTTATTAAATACAAGGCTCTCAAAAAGGTGCAAACATCTGCCCTTTAGTTTGCTTGTTGTTATTCTTTGTTTGCAAATAAAAGACAACAAGATGTACAAATCGAAAAAATTGAGGGGAAAAACTTTAATTTTCCCAGTTTTCAAGAAAAAACTAATCAGGTCATTGATGAAAAAAAAAACAAAAAAAAACAAAAAAACAGGCAATTAAGGACTGGAGAGAAAACTGCAGTATTTTACCAAATGAAAGTTAAAGTATTTATTATATACTGTATTTATAAACTTTTGTGTATGTGAATGAAAGCTATTGAGCTGTTTACAATGCTGTACAGGGCAGTTCTAATTTTAAGTCTAAGGATGAAACCCTTGTATGAGAGGTTTGATCGACCCCTACCCCCATAGTCTAGTGACATTTCAGAGTATTACCAAATAAGGTAATGAATACGTGCGAGGATCATCAGGAACCGTAATCACCTTTGCAAGCTTTGTTTGGATTTATCACGTGACGGAGGGAGCGTTGCATGATGAGCTCAAACAACGGCTGCGAAGGAGACTACTACAGGAACCGAAATGAGACAAAAAACAGCGAGTTTGTGAGCTTTAGTGAGTTGTTATAGCTGTGAATAAGCCAGGAAAACCGAGAAAACCTGGGAATTCTGTGTACCATTTGGAGAACAGCTCACCCTAGTGGGAGAACATTCAAATAAAAGATGCATGTACATCACAGTATTCAGCAGTATTATCATGCGCTACTGTTTATTATGGTGTACAAGGTGGTTCTAACTTTTGAGTCTGTGGATGAAATCTTAATGTGTCACCATTCAACTGAAAGCTATCAAGCAGTACTTTCATGTGGTACTGTTTATTATGCTGTACAAGCTAAGGTGGTTCTAACTTTTGAGTCTGTGGATGAAACCCTAATGTGTGACCATTCAAATGAAAGCTATTGAGCAGTACTTTCATGTGGTACTGTTTATTATGCTGTACAAGGTGGTTTTAACTTTTGAGCCTGTGGATGAAACCCTAATGTGTGACCATTCAAATGAAAGCTATTGAGCAGTACTTCCATGTGTTACTGTTTATTATGCTGTACAAGGTGGTTCTAACTTTCGAGTCTGTGGATGAAATAAAAGCTACTGAGTAGCAGAGTGATGATCTGGTTTGGTTTTCAAACTCATTGAAGTTAATTTTTTTTGCTTTAATTCTAGCTTTGGCGCTATTATGAGTGAAAAGCATTCTGTGCTTCAACCATCTCTTTGGTACACTATGGTGGGTGCATTCTTTATCGTGAATACTTACTACATGTAACTCAAAAATCTGAAACACTGCATTATTGCAATTCCTGTGTTTCATAAACAAGGGTGAATGGAAAGGGACACCAAATCTTGAGTATTTTCACCAGATTCCCCTGCATAATAACAACAATGCCGGTACATGTACAACAGTATAAAGTTCTCACCAGGCAAGCCCTGCATCATTTTCAACTTCTTTGAGAACAAGCTTCCTCCAACTGACGTGTGTTTCATTGACAATCTTCATAGCAAATTCCTAAGAATCAAGGAAGACAATGGTAATTACACGTAGAAAACATTTTCTATACAATACAATTTACTGTCTTGACGTAACACAAAATTCTTCAAACTAACATCACACCTAGTGTGGCTACTTGAACCAGGCCACTTGGAAGAAAATTGACTAATAAGAATGCTAATTGAGAACAATGGATAACTATCCTTCTTCGCAAAAAGACCAATGACATTAAAGCATCCAGACAACTTCTCTGGACCAAATTTTGTAACCAGGCAAGTGATTAGCAAGCAAAGTCTCTTTTCACCTGAATTTGCAAACTATCGACTCCACTAAATACTATATACACTCTGGTATACAGTATCCTATTCTTGGCAGCAAAGTAGCATAATTACTACATAACTTTTACTTCAAGCAGGAAGCAAATACACAAGAGAGATGGTTGTACAAACAACCTTTTGAATCCTGTATTTTTTTCTATTTCTGTGCATTTTTTACTCGATGACCTCAAAAGCCAGGAAGTAACATACAATCAGGTGTTCTTTTTTAAAAAAAAAGGTAGAAGGAAAAGTAGTGATAAGTAGAGAGCAACAAAGGGCATGATAAAAATAATCGTTAATGTTTCTTAATGACAATAAAATGCACAGACGACAATAAAATGCACAGACGTTTCGGCAATACTGCCTTCTTCAGGGTGGCACGAAGTTTATACCACCATTTAGCGTCATTAAGAAACATTAACATTTATTTTTAGCATAAAAGATGCTAAGCAGTTTTCAACAATTAGTAAGGGCATGATCTCAGGTTACCAGGAGTATACTCAAGTCTGCTTCCATTTTAAGGCCAAGCTAGTAATGGCTTACTTTACTTGCACAAGATTCTTGTCTACGAAAGAAGTTTAATAAAAGTAATGTACCTTATTCTTTGCTTCATCATTGAATGCAAACTGGTTTTCTCCACTGCCAGCAGGAATTTTGTAGATCTTAAACCAATCCACTGTGGCCTGCAAAATGAAAGCAATCATCATCAAAATGCCTGTCTTCAGGACTGAAAGCAATCTCAACAGCGTTTTACAGTCAAACTCTGTTCATATAGAGACACTTTATAGAGATTGTATCAAGTTGCAGGACCTGAACTATACATGTAGATGTCCTGGGCCCAGTTGTTCAAAAGAGGATTAAATTAACCTTAGGTTAGCCCTTCACCTGAGGCTAAATTTCTTTACCATAGGTTTGTTAACTCGACAATAAAATTGTGTTGCTCAAAGCACAGTTAGTGCATGCGCTGGTTAGTTAACCTAGGTATACCTGCGGTTAACCCAAGGAAAGCATCCCACAATACTCTTTGTTTGTGTGTGTTTCTTCGGGCCATTTGTGTTTTCTACCTTAGAAAACTAATTACAGTGGATTCAGGTTGAGCGTTTAACGGTCTCAGTTGTCTCGTTCATTGTCACAGGTGATTGATTAAGTTGCAAGGCAAAATGACAGACGTTGCTAGGCGGGAATGACAATGTTCTGTCTGGGAAAAAGTCTGTTGTGGTTTTCCCAGACAGAACGTTCTCATTTCCACCTCGCAACATCTGTCATCTTTGCCTTGCAACGCAACCAATTCAACTGTGCCACGAACGCAACAACCAAGACCGTTAAACGCTCAACTTAAATCTGCTGTATTACTGTGGTGTTTCCTTATTGCAAAGTAATTCTCTATGTTGTGGTTTAAATTTATGTTTGCTTTAAATTTTTCAAACCAGTTTGATTTTTATTTCCCATTGTTTTGGGAGGCCCTACATGCACTAACAGTCACCATGCTGGACTCCAGATCGAATGGTCCAGGTTCGAGCCCTGGCCGGGATCACTGTGTTGTGTTCTTCAACAAGACAATTATTTTACTCTCGTACTGCATCTCTCCACCCAGGTGTATAAATGGACCATGCTGGCAAAATAATGCTGGCGGTAACCCTGTGATGGACTAGCCTCCCATCTGCTGTAGAAAGCAGGATAAGTTCTGGGGGTATGGGCGACTTGGCTTGATGCAGACTTTTCCTTACCTTTGTTTCATATTATGATAATGAATAGGAGACAGTGAAAAATCAAAATCCAACTGGTTTGAAAAATGTTAAGCCATTACTTTGAAGATAAATTTAAACCACAACATGTACATTAGAAAAATGACTTGAAACAAGACTAGACATGACAAAGATGCAATTACATTGAACATTTTATATTTTACAATTAGATACCTTCAAGAGTCCTGGCATGTATTTTTCAATGTCATCAATATCTGAAGAACAAAGAACAGACAGGTTCACTGTCATAAAATTTTGCTCAAAATCACAAATATGACTTGCAAGACAAATCCTACAATTTCATTTGGTTACAGAGAGTATATTAATTAATAAACAGTGCAGCCTTACCATTCATATCTTTGGCTAAAGGATCATTCACGTCGATGCAGAATACTTTCCAGTCTGTTTCACCTTCGTCAATCAATGCGACAGTCCCTAAAATTTTTACTTGCTTGACATCTCCTCGTTTGGCAATCTTAATATTGTAAATACAGGCATACATGTATATTCTTAGTAAGGGTTAATAATGCCCCACTTTTCTTTCCATCCACACCAAGAATGCAGACGCTGGCTAAGCCAGATCAAAAAGTCAGTGACTCACAGACTTTTAGTCACACTCAAATCTAAGCAGCTGACAATTGAAAATTAATTAGCAGTCTGCTCATTCTTAAAGAAATGGACTGGGCCAGAGCCTGCACTCTTTGTCAGGTGTTGACCAAAACAAAAGCAGGGGATGAGAATGCAAAGCAACCAAAATTTCTATTTTTTATAAATTAAAAGCAGTCAGGTTTTGTTCTAGAAATTGGCCCATGAGGGCGAGGTCAGATGTCCATTTAAATTATTAAGTATGTATTGAGAGAAAGATCTGTTTTAGTGAAACTAGTCAGCTCAACATTGCATAAAACCATTACACTCACCATGGTTCCAATCTCACAAGCGTCGAGTGGATCATTGTCGCCATTGCATTGTGTGTTAGGATCTTTGTGGTTCGGATCCTCCCAGGTCTGAAATCAACAGAACTTGCATATTACGGCCGTGTCACTGGGATATCAATGGGAGACACAGGTGGTGGCCTAATGGTTTTTGCACTGAATTCTGGTTCAAGTGGTCTGGGGTCAAGCAAAGGCCAGGGTTATTTCGTTATGTTCTTGGGAAAAACACTGTCTAATTAATAAATACTCAGATTGCAGGCTGGAGCTCTCTCCACTCTGAATAATACATTTATCTAAATAGCTACTGGCCAACTGTACGACAACCTGGTAAAATGTTAGCAGGTAGCCCTCAGTGGACTGTCATTCTATCGCATCCTAATAAAAGCAGCTAAGGATATTTCAAGGAATACTCTTTTAATAGTAGTTGTCCACGAAGCAATTTAGCTGGGACATGTTCTGACAGCATAAGCCATTTTGATGCAAATGCAGACTTTCCCTTTTCCATACCAAATATGTGATCAGTATGGCAGCATAATTTTGGAAGTTAGAAAAGTTGGTTAAGATGACTTAATTTGTTTTATGGCAATTGCTAGAAGTGTTTTCAATAAAGATTTTAAGATGGTGACTGTTCTTGTACAGCACCCGTTTGAGAGCAATATACGAAGCTGTAAACACCTCACCTTTATAGGGAGCTGCATGAATTTTAGCTGTTGATTCCGTCAAAATACCCACAGGAGCTCTGGCAGGTGCTGCACTGACTTGATTGACTGGTTGTCAATCTATTAAAGCAAAGAAGTTACACTAATGTAGGATTAGAATTCACAGTTTACCTGAGGCAAAGCTCCATAATTCCAGATGTAACCATGATATGGGAAGCAGTTGTGTACAAATCTGAGTTTTCCCTTTTTACAGTCCTGCTTGATGGGATTCAGGGCTTCCTTCATGGAAATCTGTGACAGAAAAATTCAGATATCAATAATACTACATAGTATAGACTGAATAACACCCCTGTCAGCACTGCATGCTAGGGTGATCTGTGTAAACAGCAAGATTGGTACCCAATCAGGTCTAAAGCCCAGGCCAAAGAAGGATGAGAGTTGACGCTCGCGAGAGTTTTCGTCAACTTGAGACCAATGTTATCTCAGGCCAATCAAGAGAGTGAGTTGTTGAGAGTGACTACAATGGGAGAAAACGCTCATCAACTCTCATGAAAAATTTGAGCATGTCCAAAGTCAATGAGAGCACATGAGAGTGCACAAGAGTCAATGAGAGTGCAGGAGAGTTTCAGGCCAAACAAGAGTGAGATCAAACTCTCGCCAATTCTTATCCTTGTTTTGTCCAGGCTTAAAAAGTAGCTATTAACAGCGCCTCATTGCCATTGCCTCTGGGCCAGTTTCCTTGAATTCTTAGAATCCCAAAACAAAATAAAGTGGTCATTAATTATTTCCTTTAGACTAGTCTATAAGGGAAATACCATATTTGAATTTATACACATCCCAAAGTTGTTAGCAAAGTGATATATGTAGCATGTGACTTAAACAGAATGCAATAAGTATTCTGCATGAATCTGAAGTCACCTGGCAATAACAAATTAAAAATAAAATCAAAACAGTGTCAGATCTTTATATTATACAGGGCATCTGATAGGGTGCGGAAAAAAATAACAAATTATGCGGAAATTTTCAGGAACATTATGCGGAAGAAAGTGTTGATTATGCGGAAAACACATTGGATTATGCGGAAAATTTTCGGCTCACTTCGCTCGCCAAAAATCACATATTTTCATGCAGCCAAAATCGAGCTGCCTCAGAAGCCGAGAGTCTGCTCGCAGGCAACGAATTGCGGTCGTTTCGCCCGATGGCACGTCGCTCACAGGCCACTTTGCAGCCTCAAAGCTCGCTTCACTTAATTCGTCGCTCGTCTAGCCCGTGAGGTCAACTTGTGGAAAGTGTACAGCGAAGTGGCGATCCTTCTTGGTCTCTTTGATGACAAATTTATCCATATACTAGGTAACCACAGAAGAATTTTTGATCGACCGAACGAGCGAAACAAGACAACTGGTGTCCAGGCCCATCACGAAAAGACGCGTGGAACGCCTGGAGGTTAAAAATTGCTCACGATCGAATTGCCGTGTTTTCGTCGCTATTTTAGGAGAAAAACTATGTCAAAATAATCAATTTCTTCGAAATTTACGTTTGTGAGGGTGGTAAACAGCTGCTTAATCATTAATATGAAACAAATTTCTCTGTTTTATGCGGAAAATGTTCTCAAGATGCGGAAGATGCGGAAGTCAGCGAATTATGCGGATCCGCACCACCGCATCCTGTCAGATGCCCTGATTATATACTTGTGAAATGTTTTAATTCACTTAATTTTCCACTTCAGAACAAAAATTTGTCAATCTTAAGAAAAAGGTAGTCCAATTATTAAACTGCTTGTTATTTCATATTTAAAGGTGTCTGCACATGAGGGGGCATGTTGTAGGCCGGGACATGTTGCAATGACATGTCACAGGGACAAACTCACGTAATGCTCACAGTGATGGGATATGTACATGTAGCAGGGACGTGTAGTGGGGGCATGTAGCAGCGCTTGACAAAATCACAATATGTACACACATAAAAAATGAAGTGGGATATGTCCCAGGGACATCCCGCATGTGAACAAGCACACCCCCAAGTTACTTAGATGCACAACTTATGTATAAATATTACGTAAATCTGACACACCTCCATTTTAGCATTTGTCCATCTTGGAACTTCAACAACCATGTTGCAGATTGTTTTCTAAGAGAACAAAAAAACATATCTATACTTATTAAGTACTTATCTCTACATGGTCAATGCTGAAATCACCCAAAATTGCATGACTTGGCCCCTGCAAAGGGTAAATGATCGATACATTTACTCACCTCAGAATCAGCAAAAAGTGGAATATCATGGAAGGGAGAGATAGCTTGGCCTTTGCTATCACCTAATGAATGAAGCAAATTAAAACAAATCAATGTTGATAAATATCAACTGTCATAACATTTAAATAAAAAATGTGAGATGTTATGGCCTAATGGCTTGCACAATGGCAACCTTTTTGCCAGGATTTGAAATGTGGATGAACAAACATTTCTACAAGGCCTGACTTCACCCTCATACAATGGTCTGAGGACAAAATTATTAAAAGCATGTTTCAAGGTGTTTCTGTAGTGTTGAATGGGAATTTAGTCAAAGATTTTCAAATTTGCTGAGAACACCTCTCAATAAAGCAATTCATATAAACTGCATCCATATCATATCACAACAGGATGACCATCTGGCTAAAAGCCTGCATAATTATCGGATTCTGGATTAAAAGGTCCCAGGTCAAGCTGGCTGAGGTATTGTGTTCCTGGGGTGGGCATATGCAAGGGACGGGGATGCTCGTCGGAAATTGTGAATTTAACCCCTAAAAGAGACCAATCTGGGTGTGGCAGAACATTATGCAGACCCCTAAAGGAGTAAATATAACGAATCAAAATTCTTTCTTTTTGGTTATTTCTTCGCATGCAACCCTATACGAGACCTTGACGGCTAAAAATAATGACATTTTGCCCAGAACACCCTAAGCGAGACCAAAATCCGAAATTTACACCCCTAAGCGAGACGACGAGCATCCCCGCCCATTTCATATGGGAGTCACCCCTCCCCCCCCCCCCCCCCCGGGATTGTGTTGTTGTGTTGTGTTCCTCAGAAGTAGCAGCTCTCGCAATCTAGTAAATTCATGTATACTGGTCCTCTAGTGTTGCAGTTGCTGTTGTTTTGGGGGTTAGTGGCATTGTTCCTGTTGTTTGTACTATTGTTCTCTTTTCCCCAGTATTGTAGCTGCCCTCATCAGTTTGTAATTCTACTGGTCCTCTATAGTGTAGCAGTTGCTGTTGTTTTGGAGGCTAGGTGCATTGTTTCTGTTGGTTGTTCTATTGTTCTCTTTTCTCCAGTATTGTAGCAGTTCTTGTCAGCTTGTAATTGTACTGGTCCTCTACTGAGGCAGTTGTTGTTGTTTCGGGGACTAGGGGCATTGTTCCTGATGTTTGTTCTATTGTCATCTCAAACGGTAGCGAGCCATTCATGTGAGAACTTGCGAGAGCTGCCACCCAAACCACCACACCACTCTCTGCATTAGGACTTCAACACGGTCAAAGTGTGTCATTCATTATGTATTCAGTTTTCATTTCACACATGCGCAACATAGTGATAGAATTACCCAAGGGAGCCTTGGCACTACTTAGTATCCTAGCAACTAAATGCAGGTTCGAAAAAAATTTTTAAGTGATCGCTAAAACCTGTTTTGACTCCGATAAGATCGATCTCGCCGCTTCGCTGCTCACACGTGAATGTACTGCTCGAAGACAAATTGCCACACTGTATAGACTCTGCATACTCTCAGAGAGCTTGTGGTCTCGCAAAACCCCCAAAATATTAGCGTTTTGAAAGAAGGCTTATCGTTTCAATGAAAATCTATAGACAACAAAAAAACTTAATAAGTTACCGACCGGCCGTTCGCGCTAAAGCCATTGTGCAGTCAAGGAAAGGTATACGCATTTAAAGTTGTTTGTTAACTCGGTGAAGGTTTGTTATGATCAAACGAAAGTTTCACATAAGATGGAGGAATCTATGACAATAATATATACATGGAATGTTTTATCTTTCAGTAACATTTACAAAATCAAATGTCCAACAGAGTTGTGATTACGCAAATGTCGGCTTCTTCCAGTTGTTTAACATTTGAGTGTGACAGTGTGTCCGGCTATCTTCACGCTTAGCTTATAATAATGAGCAGTCACGAAAAGGCACGAATTAGAAGTTTGTTCCTAACTCGCTGAACACGAATGAATGCATCAGACAAATTCGAAGATTCTGGTATTCACTCTTCGCACGTATTTGCATTTTATCGGCAACTCGCCGGTGTTACATTCACGGCGACGGTAATGTAAACAGAGCGGAAAAAGGCATTTCCTTCTTCGCCATTCAGCATTCTAGCTCCCTTACTACCCTTGATTGGCATTTTCTCTCTTGCGACTTTCGGCTGCAAATAGTTTTAGCGTTGTATTATTCTTTGACTAAAGGAAGAATTAATGGCAACACATTCGTGAAACATCATCGCGACAGATTGTTTACACATGGGCGCCTGTATAGATTAGCCGCCAGATAAGGAAACCTCAGTGCCAGAAAGATTTTGCTAACATTCCAAGACTCTCTTCGAACGGTAGAGGTTAGATTTTCAAGTTCTTGCATTTTGGGAGATTTCACAGGTAAACCACAAAAAAAGTTGTGTTAACCGTCTTTCGACCTCTTGCTTATTCTTGCGGTGTAAGATAACTTCTTGCGCCGATTCTTAAGCGTGCATTAAAATGGCTTCTGTCTATTCTTTGACGCGCTTTCAAAGTAGTATCGGAAACTTACTACTAGAAATATCTTCAATGTTTGGAACGTAAAAACGGGTTTTTAAAATTAGTCCCAAGTTGAGAATCCCAATGGGACGTGATGTAAAAAAGCGTTGAGCGTTACTAAGATACAAGACTCATAAATAGGTAATTGTGAAGAAGAGCTCCCCTCACCCGACTGTCGGCTGTCTGTCGGCCGACAGGTTACCGACAGGCCACTGACAGATGACCGACAGTTTCCCAAAACAGACATTTTACTGTAAAATAGAACAGAAAAAGCCGGAGTTAACCGACAAAGAAAGCAATATTAAAGACTAGATAATTTGATTAAAAAGTTAAACGCTAAAATGTTATGAAACATCATTGTAAAAACTTTTAAAAACTTTTAAAAAAGCAGACGACGTTTCGGCGCTACTCTACGCCATTATCAAGTCAAAAGTTATAAAATTACAACAAGAATATATAAAAAACGTAAAACAATAGAAATATTTGTGTGTCCTATGGGTATAAAATAAGAAACAATAGAAATATATATATATGTATAAAAAAAAAAGAAAGAATGAAAGAAATTCTATAAAAAGTGTCAAGTGAATAGTTTGGCGCGAATGGAGTCACTCTGGGTGTTGAGAGATGGTTTGATGTCTTTAATGAAGAGCATCTCGTATATTAGGCAGTCCAACTTGCTTCTGCATTTCTTTAAGACTTTGAAAAGGTGGCCGATCTTTGTTCTTTTGTTTTCATGGTGCGTGTCAAGGTGTCGTCCGATGGCAGAATAACGATGTTCACTAATGCGTTGATGTAAGTGTCGAGTAGTAAACCCGACATAATTTGCATCGCACAAATCACATTGGAATGAATATACAACGCATTGCGTGTTGACAATCGGGGGTTTGTTTTCCTTTACACTCAAAGTTTGCGATAGTTTTCTGCTGGTAAAGACGGGTTTCACGTTGACATTAATCATCGATCCCAGGGAGTGGATTTCTCTGCGGACGCGATTTGCCGATCGTTGATCTTTAAAGGGTAATTTAATGTAAACAGATGGCTCTGATGGAGTCACGGCGTGCGGCTCTTTGTCAGTTCCTTTCTTAACTCTTTCAATTGTGGAATTGACCAATGTGTTCGGGTAACGCAGTTTTGAAAAGATTGTGCGCAACTTGTCGCATTCTTTTGAGAAGGCTTCCTGAGAAGAAGATAAACGGTACGCTCGATCAACCATCGTATGAACTAGGCCGTTTTTGTACCTGTTATCAACGTGGCTGTCGAAATGTAACAAGAGTCCTGTGTCGGTTGGTTTTCTATAGACTTCTGTTGTTAGTTTGTTACCACATCTTGTGATTAAGGTGCCGAGGAATGAAATAGAGCCTTCATGTTCAAATTCCATGGTGAAGGACAGGCTTGGGTGGACACTGTTGAGTACTTGAAGGAAATCTGCCGCTGATTCTGTGTTGGGCATTTTGACTAGAGTGTCATCGACATATCTTCGATAGAAAGACGGGATCATGTTCTTTTGTTCTAATTGGTTCTCTATATGGCACATGAAAACATTGGCCAGTAGTGGACCAAGTGGCGAGCCCATGGCTACACCATCTGTTTGCTCGTACAGTTCACCGTTGAATTGAAACAGTTGGTTCGAAGTAGCGATTTCTAATAACTCTGTCAGTTGTTGCTTTTGGAGTTGCATGCTGTGCATCTCATTAAACCAGTCGTTGTCGAAAGCTTTGTCAACGAGAATGCCAATGGTTTCTTTAAGAGGAACATTGGTAAATAGTGCAGACACATCGTAAGATACGAGGATGTGGTCAGATTCGATGTAAGTGTTTCGTATTTCGTCAGTGAAGTCAAAAATATCACTGATGCAATATTTGTTGGTGGAAAGTGGCTTCAAAAGACTAGATAAACATTGTATTTCATCGCAATACATCATCTACTTACTGATACAAAAAAAATTGACCGCTCACCGAGATTTTCTTTTATATGAAGTTTAATTTGTTATAAATTTATCAACTGCTTAATCTTTAGTTCACTTGGCAAGCTCTGAAATCATTTTCGAAGATGATTTGATCCAAAAGTTGGCAAAACGTAGGCATAAACTTCTCGAAACACGCACTCCACTATTTTCGCCCTACAATGCAATGCGAACACTTATGGTATGTCATGTAAGTATAAATAATGTTTTCCAATATGGCGGCTGAAAATGAAATGCTGTACTCGCGTAAATACTCTGGTAGCTTTTGGCAACATTGACGCCAGCTTTGAGCAGTGACTACCCTAACTGAAGAGGATATAAATTTCTTTTCAATTTATCATACATCTTGGGAGCGGCATTTGAAGAAAATCTAGAAAAAACCTGAAGGTAAACCACCGACAACTTACCGACACATTACCGACATGTTACCGACACATCACCAACTGTTGGCCGACAAACGGCCGACAGATCGCCTGCACATTAGCCAAAATCTGTTGGCCGACTGTGGGCCGTTTGTCGGCCGACAGTTGGCCGACAGACGGCCGACAGTCGGTTTGGGGAGCTGTTCTTCACAATTACCCATAAATATGCACGAACCCCACTTGATTGGGGTTTGCTGAATGACACACTTTGACCGTGTTGAAGTCGTCATGGGGTGCCTCTCTTGACCCAGGAGTATAAATATATACTATACATATAGCAACCAGTTGGGGGAAAATTAACAAAATGCTGGGGATAGCATGAAATGGACAAGCATCTTATCTCAAAAGAATAGATACTGTCAGCATATCAGTCAACACTTAGTCAATATCCAGTCGATCATTAACCAACTGTCTACTTATAAATCTATCAAATGCCGACAGATTTCTAGTCCAACGCCAACTGTTCACCAATATATCAGAGGGCATTTCACATAGTGAACATTAATTAATTTGAATATCAACAAGAGAACCCTTGTTTTTTCTATTTAAAAGCTGGAGTTGGTGAAAGCCTGTAGTAGGTTACTGTTACGTTGACTCTATTCAAGAGAAATAGGAATTAGTTGAAAAGTGGACATAGATGGAATGCAAGTTTGAGATATTTGGGCAAGCTGAAGAGGGCTATGGCCTTATGTGCCCAAGGCTGCCATGACGACAGACTGAGGATTGAGAGTGAGTGAAGAGGGCTAGCATGCTGGGCTTCACAAATACAAATCAGTCCAGGAAATAAATTTCTTATCTCAGTGTATAATTAACTAACCTTCTAGCCTGCATAGGAAGCATTCCCGTACGAGCGAATTGCTATGTGTCGCGTGCAAGCGAAGATTCTAGTCGCGCAAAAATTGGGGTGAGAGCAAAAAAAGGGAAAGGAGCGGGGAGGGGGTGGGGCAGCGAGGGAACGCTTGCAAGCAAACCCCACGATCCTGAAAAACCCGTTCGCCTACGAAAGGGGCTTCTGATTGGTGCGGCGCAGTCATGCTGATTGAAAAGTGTATTGAATTCGCCTGATTGATTTGAACCAGGGTGCGAAATAATATTCGAGCATGACTCAGGCGACAAGGACAAAACGAATAATTGTTTGAATCGTTCTAGCTTCGATAAACTAGATCTGAGCTCAGCGGAATTCGCTTGTTCTCTTAAGATGGACCAACGTAGGGTATTATATGCCATCAATATAATTTGTGTATTGATTGGGCCTGTCTGATGGATTTGGCAAAAGCTTTTAACATTCTCCAGCTGAGTTGTGCGGGTGCGAAGGAAAACGGCAAGGAGGAACAGGTTTTGCCAGCATTATTTGGCAACTTCAACTTAGATTTTCCGAGTCGTTTTACTTATTCTGATGTGAAAGAAGTCGGCGACGACTCATCCTTTGTTTTGCAAAATTTAAAGCCAACCAATTTGCACACGCTGACAGTTTTCAAAACAACCACTTCCAGTGTGGACGCTAAACGGTTTTAAATAATTTTTCCCCGTAGGACAATATAATACGGTTAAACTGCTAAACTGTAGAAGTTCAACCTCACAAAAACCTGCTCTTTAAGCTGAACATTCTACTAATTATTTAAAAGCTCCAGATAAACTGTAGAGTGCTTTTGTGATTTTCCTTTGCGAGTTTCCGGCCGATTGAAATGTCTTGTTCAGCAGGTGAAAAATTGTTCTGTTTTGAATTTAAATTAAGCTTACAGTTAAAGTGCTGACACCATCACTTTCGCTAGATGGAAAGCGCTTCTTTTATTCCCCGAAAATTTGAAGTATTTTGGCTTTTAAAAAGCATTTTGAAGCTAAATGATGCTGTTGTGTGACTCGCTGAAAAATAGCGCCATTGACAAGTTGTCAATCTATGAATGAACTCACCCATGAAGAAATCGGTGGGCATTTTTCAGAATCATGGGGTTTGCCTGCAAGCGTTCCCTCGCTGCCCCACCCCCACCCCCACCCTGCTCCTTTTCCTTTTTTGCTCTCGCCTCCATTTTCGCGCGACCAGAATCTTCACTCACGCAACACATAGCTCTTCATTCGCACGGAAACGCTTGCTACGCAGGCTACTAACCTTCTATACAGATGTTCTTTTGGCTCATCACACAATCTTGGAGAGGAAGATTGCATGACAAGCCAAAAGAATGTCTGCATAGAAAGCTGGGTACAAATTTGAATATGCAGGAAGTAATCACAAAGTTTACCTACGTTATCTTTTACGCTAGATTAATTCTTCACGCAATTTATGTTGAACTTTGGCTCTATATTTCCTTGATATCCCTCCCCGGCCACTCCCTCTTTGTCAGTCACTGTTGACAGAAACATGATCGTACTCGTTGATTACAAAGGTCATATTTTGGTCGAGACTCGCAATCTAACGCATACATTGCACCAAAGTGCGACTGATCGATTAAATAAATATCTGATTCAGCAGTCGAATTTCTAGTGAATTGCGCCAACAGAATTGAATTTCTCACGGTATGAGATCAAATTTCAGGCAGTTGTAAAGATTACAAGGCATAACTTTGCTCAAGGATTTTTAGGTCCAGAGATCGAAATCTCCTGGAAATATGTGTGATAAGCTTATATCACGCCACCTAGTATATTAAAAGGAAGTTAACATTTCAATGCATTTTCTTTTTATGAGATAGTGCGCTGGCTTTAACTGATTAGCGACGGCCCTGGAATTAAGATTTAGCTTACAAAGGAGAAAATATTTTAGATGTTGCTAATACTTACGAAAATACATCCTGAAATCCAGGGTGTTGGGAGCTCCACTTTCGTAGGTAGAATAAGACATGTTCCGTTTCATTAAAGTTGAAAAACGCGGTGTTTTTCTGGCGAAAATCGCAGAAACAGCAGCAGAAAAAAGCAAGCTTCCACGACCTAACGAGGTTAGCGGGAGAAAGGAGGCCACGAACAAACGAGCCATGTGTAAAGAGGCGATTCGTTATAACACGCTATCCTATTGGTTCTTCCAGACATAAGCCGTAATGTGATTGGTTGACTTTTTTACGTTCCAACCGATGTCTGCAGAGTTTCTGGGAAACACTGGAGGAGTGTACGCGTTAACTTAATCGCAGTGGGTGAGTAAGAAACCCGGCTAAAAATAGCTCATGAGCGTTTTCCTTTATCACCGGATACCTGTTATCCACCATTATTTGTTTGTCTTTCTTTTTTGACTATTTTAACCTATTGCGTGACAGTGCGTGTGCTTGCGTGACTCTTAAGCGTGACACTGTCGGTTGAAAACATGCTTCTTATCATGCTTATCTGTGGTATTTTGGAACTCGAAGAATTTAAAAAAAAAAAAATTAATTCTGATTCTTTAGTTTATCTGCTTGTGGGGTTGTTTTATTGGGGCATATCAGCACCTTCCATTTGCCATGACTGTACTATTGGTGTAAATATTTTAAAAACACAACAACGCTTTTTAGTTTTTGGAACATGTTTCGATGTTTCAAACATCATCATCAGCCATAATGAATATATAAGGTTTACAGAATGATCGTTATTATATATGTAACAGCCTATACAATGAGCCTTTATAAATTCAAATTAACGTAAAATGCAAACTTATTTAAACTAACCAATAAAAAATAGAAAAGAACAATAGTGGTTAGTTTAAATAAGTTTGCATTTTACGTTAATTTGAATTTATAAAGGCTCATTGTATAGACTGTTACATATATAATAACGATCATTCTGTAAACCTTATATATTCATTATGGCTGATGATGATGTTTGAAACATCAAAACATGTTCCAAAAACTAAAAAGTGTTGTTGTGTTTTTAAAAATATTTACAACACTTGTGCTATCAAGACCCTTTGGTACTATTGGTGTACCGTTTGCTGCATCTAAGTTTGCGTTCTTTGGACATAACATAAAAATTTTCTTTCTCAATTTTCTTATCAAATATTTTTTTTTATGTTTGCTAATATGAGTGGTCATGATTTGGTAACTGTTTGTGCCAAAAGACTTAATTTTGGAGACTTTGGACTAAAGTTTCAAGTCAGTCTCTCTCAGGCTTATGTAAAGCCAACATGCAATTATAATTTTTTGTGGTTTCAGCTTCGTAGAAGCGAAAGCCACTTTGTCAGCGTTTTGTAAGTAAGTAAGTGAGTAAGTAAGGACGTACGTAATTCGGAAACCCGACGTAATGCCGATTGGACGCGGACGCCGCAGTCGATGGTTTATTGACATGTCCGAAGTATTTTCGTGACAAGCGTTTTATCATGGGCCTGAGAACGAGGTTGTGAATTGGCAGTCGATATTTCTTCGCAGATAACATGTGAATCGTCGAAGCAACGTTTGTTTATGCGTTTCTCTGGGCGGTGGATTTCGGAGGAAAGTTTCATTAGCAATGGTTTTGTGCTATTTTAGTCTGGGAACCAGACAGAGCTCTCGATGAAGGAGATATTTCTTGATGTGATTTGTGTAGTACTTTTCGAGAAACCACTTTCGAGCGTGTTTAATAAGGACGTTAAGCGTAGACAGGGCGAATCAGCCATGCGGAGCGAGCTAGCAAATATAAATATGCAAATCATCCATTCGCGTACAATTTGTCGCTAAATTTTGGAGAGCTTCCACTTTCTGATGCAATTTTTCCGCTCAACACTTTCTAAATGCTTCCCAAGAGACTAACATTGATCACAATCGTCAGGGTTTTCCGAAGAAACGGCCCTTTCATACCCTTCATAGCAAGTGATGCCAGCTTTCGTTATCCTAAACAGCTCTTGTTTATACCATGTAATTAAATATGCAAAAATTTGCTCTCGCAGTTTTAAAGCGAAGTTCAGAACAAACAGGGAACAAAACTATTTTGCGCTTTGAAATACCTTTCGGAAGGGATGCTTCTTGATGTGATTTGTGCAGTACTTTTCGAGAAACGACTTTCGAGCGTGTTTACTCGTAAACACGGCAGTAGACAGGTCGAATCAGCTCGCAAATATGCAAATCATTCATTCACGTGCAATTTGTCACGCATTCCCATATGTATGATCATAGTTAATAGAGGGGACTATTAACTATGGTATGATTTTTGTGGGGTTGAAAGTGGTACTTTTCAAAAGAGAGACTTTTGTAAGTGAATTCCTTTTCAAGCTTTTTGACCATGAGAAAGTTTTACATAATTGTAACAGACAAAACATACATGTAGCTGAAACCACGTGCACTCCCGCGAGTGCTATTTTTTTTCTTAAAGAATCTGACCCACCCACTTTGCATTGCGCGCCTGTTGTTGTTGTTTACGAGCGCAGAGGCCCACAAAAACTATCGTTTCACGATAACGCTTCTTTCAAAAACAGCGATCGTTCGAAGATAACAAACTGAAGAGAAGCTATAAGAAGCGATGAGACTTGTTTCTAGCATTCACATCGCGATACAAACAAATTTCTCACCTTTGTCAATCCGCCATTTTTGGGGCCCCCAAAAAAGCCAGTGATAGCGACCGAGAAGTAAAATCTGTTTCCATCGCGATGTGAATGCTAGAAACAAGTCTTATCGCTTCTCTTCAGTTTGTTATAATCGAACGATCGCTGTTTTTGAAAGAAGCGTCATCATGTTACAATAGTTTTTGTGGTCCTCCACGCTCGTAAACAACAACAGGGCGCGCAATGCAAAGTGGGTGGGTCAGACTCTTTAAGCTCTGGTCCTCCTTATTAAAGGCCAAAAGCATCTCCCTCCGGTGTCATTTCCATTCACAAAACTGTTATTGCATTATTCTTTGTAATTTTTAGATGTACCAATGTATAGACTGTACATGTGCGCACCATCCAAAGATGAACACTTCTCGAAAGTGCATCTAAATGTTATTTACCTCACTAGCATGTTACTAATTATAACCTGAGTATCCAGAGTATCAGGCTTCTCCCTTCCCCTTTAGAAAAGCCTGATACTCGGCTATTAAATTACACGTAATATAATTATTATTATTATTATTATTATTATTATTATTATTATTATTATTTTATATAATTTTGGACCAACAAACACCTGCAGACATATGACAAAACTTATTGATGTTATAATAAATTGTTGTTATCTCAACTGCTTCATACACAAGGAAATGACTGCATGTGATAAACAGCCATTTCTTTTTTCTGTTAAAACATACCAGTACAGTCTCATCAAAGTCTTTTACTCAACAAAACATCTTCCTGCAGTGATTGAAATGATGTAATATCTAACAGTTTCTACTTTAAATTAAGGCATTCATAAATTACTCTTTTATCAAATTATAACAAATAAAACAGTTTGTGATAACAATATTTCTAGGCTTTAAAATTTCTGCTAAAAGGTAGCCAGCAGGCATAAAAATAGTTTAATAATAAGAACATTTTCTGGTCTAAAAGAAGGGGCACCCTCAGTGACCCAGGGTTAGTTTCAGTCAGAGTGAGACAAAATAAGCCAGGCACAGAGTTTCGAACATTTACAAGAACTACTGTAAAGGAGCCTCTGGGTACTGACGTCTTAATGGCACATTTTCAAACACCTCTGACGCTCTTTTACCTATTCCAATTAGTTTTTAAATTCTGCCATGCCAATTTTTTGTGGTTTACACTTGCTCTCACTTTGATGGCATGTTGAGTTTTGCTCAGGGTAAATTTGAGGATGGTCCCAGACTTCGTTTGGTTTGAAAAAGCAAATAAAAGGTCTGAAAAGTGATAAAAACTTCTGTTGGGTACTTTTTTAGTCCAGTTAAACCTTATTTTGTTTCTTCAGGCCCCTAACTTGTATGTACACAAGTCTGAAACTGCCATTGCTCTTCTAAATTTTTGAGCACCTTCACCTTGTCCTTGTAAAAGAAGGGATTAGATTTATATAAAGGAGATAAAAATGTCCTCCAAGATTTACCAGGGCCATAGGCAGGATTTTGCTAGAGTGGGTTCAAGCGCCAGAAGTGTGAGCGTCTAGTGGGAGATCCGGGGGTAGATTTTCCCAGGAAATTTTGAAAAATCAGGTTGTTGAAACCCACTTTTCCTGCATTCTGAGAGTCATTTCAACCCACCCTCTCAGATTAAGCGGACCTTTGCGCCCCATAAGGGGGTGCAGACACACACATTGCACCCCGCTGTCTATGGCCCGTTAACTGATATTCTAGTAAATCCTTTCTCCAGTTTTTTGACAAGGGGTACATCTAAATGTGCAACAAAAGGCATACCTTTGGGACGGTCATTATTTAGAGGGGGGAGGGATGTTCAAATTCTCCTGACCTTCCCCTTTTATGAAGCAAATGTTTTGCTGACCCTCCCCCCCCCCCTCCTGCTCAGTCACCCCATTAAACTTCCACAATGTACAGGCATTAAATTCATGTGCCCCCCACCCCCCCCCCCCACCCTTTCATTGACCCTCTCCCTATTTGCACCAGCCCTCCCCACCCTCTAAAACAATGACCGTTCCCTTGATAGCCAAAAGCTAAAAAAAATCCCTTGGAAAAGGTAATCCTTGATTGTCAAAGTTTATTCTTCCGCACGAAAATATACTCTTGAAATTGTGTTCCTACTAACTCGCCATCACTACCACCACCGTTACAACCTTCCAAGACAAATCCATGACCGTATAATAGATCAAAAGCATCGGCCTTGGTCAATTCGGAACCCCCGGGCCTCCAGGGAACCCGATAATCCCGTACATATCCCCGCGCGGGTAGCAACGTCAACACGAGTTCCGATGGGTTGATATACCCTTGAAAAACTTCTTTGATAAGATCTTCCCGGCCACTCAACAAAAGCTGATTTCGATACCTGTACGTGTTCATGTCCACAGAAACAATGATCGACCCTTGCCCTTCGCTAAGCTGCATGTTTCGTCTCCGATCCTCCCGGAAGATTTGTAACGCTTCTATCAAGTCTTCTACTTGGTAAAAATCTGCCTCCGCGCTGAGCTGATCAAATTCGTCGAAAGACTGAGGAAGACACAGCTCCGAAGTGCGTAGAAAGTTTAAAATATGGCGAAACAGTGCTCCGTCCCTGTCAATGAAGTAATTTCCCCTTGTGTCTTTGGCGATATGTTGTCTTCCGCTGAACATTGCTCCGAGCATAGACTTTGGATCGCGTGTTAGTGTGTCCAGAGTCGTTGTATAAACATAACCACCGACGTTTAAATTTAAAATGGATGGAAAACTTTCCTCCATAGTCAAATTCCAGAGCGTAAAATGCAACAAAAACACTCAAGCAGCTTGATGAATAGTTTGTGTTTACATCAGTCACGTGGCGTTAGGAACTATTAGCGGCGGGAAAATAATACTTTCCGGGGTATAGAGAAACAATTAAATCAAAATCATTTCGTTCCGTCAAAACAAGAGGAAGTTTTTCAAATAGTGACGAGAGTTGCATTTTATCTTTTCTTAAAATTGCGGAGTTTTTATGAAATACGAATTTTTAGTTTGCAATGGCATGCACCATTAACTTGAATCACGCCCCTACCCCCTACCCGCTGAGTCTTGCAGACGTGCCGCATACGGGCCAGAGAAGTGCACAAAATGGCGGTCGAGCAGTGCAAACTTTGCTTATGAAAACTTTGACTAGCCTATGAATACAACAACGCGGTCGGTCTCGTTCGTCGAGAATCTACAGCTCGAAATTACTGATAATTTGTTCAATGAAGCGCTGTTGTTGGCCGATGTTGACAATGATGGGGACAGCGAACTTGTTGTCGGTCAAATCAATGGCGAACTATCAATATTCAAAGGTAGTTCTTCAAAGCCATGGCGAAGTTGTAATCATCTTGGTATGATAACCTGTGTTGGAGTGGGGGATTTGTGGAATGAAGGTGAAAATTTGCTTTTCTGTATAACCGCGGAAGGATGGTGCCACTTTTTTTACGTAAGTGATGTTTAATTAAAATATAATTTTATCTTTATAATAACTTATGTATAACTATGTCTAATATGTAAACACTATATGTAGTCAATCTTAACACTTTTCTTAAGTTGTTCAAGGGCAAGATTTTGTAAATATTATCAGAATGACAGTTTGCAGAGGCAGGGGGTGTCGGAGGGGGCGTGGTGGTGGGTGGTGAGAAGGAGTGGCTGGTGGCTTGGCACATGAGCCCAAAAATTGTTACTTTGGAGCCTGGAACCCTGAGTCCTTTCTGGTTGAATATGTATCAAAATTTGATGTACCTTAGACAAATTTCCCCCCAGTTTACATTTTTTAGACTGTTTTAATTTGCTATTTACAAACCTTCATGGGGACTGAAGTATATATTATTATATTTATACTTAGATATTTACTGGCCTGAAAATACTTAAATTTTTAAAATAAATTTTTATTAATAGAAATCAACCCAGATCACCCAATCGATTGCCCAAAAGGCTATCACTGAGGCAACTGTGACTCCCTGTAGAAATGGCATAGATTTGTTATGTGTACATGTAGTTTGAATTGTGTTCGATGTTGTTTTTAGATCACTTCAGAGTGGACAGAGGAGAGATTAGAACCAACTTCTTCCCAACTTCTTCCATCCAATTGCAAAATGCTTTTGTTAACAGATGTAGATGGCGATGGCAAGTTAGAACTTGTAACAGGTCATGCGGACAGAGCAGTTTATGTCCACAAACTAGAAACCGATTCTCAGGAACAAATCGATGTCCAAAATCAGCCCAATAAAGGTATCATTTTTAAATTTCCATTGATTTACCATTCTGTTATTTGTTCGTGGAAGTTCTTTATTTGTTAGTTCTGCTAGATTTAGATTATTTGATTTGTAGTTTTGTCAGGTCAGGGAAGGGTTTTTTCGGGATATTTTTTAGGGGGCTGGGTGTGGGTGTATTAACCAAGTAGGGGACTTATGTCCTATTGTTAAGCACCTGTACTTGTACGAATCCATAAATAAATAAAAAAATAAATAGAAATTTTAATAGTAGTGTTTTTGTTTTTTTTGTCTGAGTGAATAGATAAGATTTTTCTCATGCTTTGGGAGATGTGGCACCCCTGGAGACTCACACCCTGAATCACTACTGCTACTACCCGCGGTGCTTGCTACCTTGCTTACTGGCTCACTCCACTTGAAATTCGAACCCCTGGAAAAATTGGCGCATGTAATTTAGCATGGTTTACAGGGTTTGTAGTTTAAAATGTTGATGATGAGTAAACAGAGGCAAACGATCTTGGTCATATTTTGAAGAAGTGCGTCTGTTGCGTAAATAATTCCTAGTGTTGCCATGCCATTCTTTTTGCAAAACTGAGCCGTGGAAGAGGCATTTGCACCTGTCGTATGGCAAAATGAAAAAATCAAAAAGCGGAATTCGAACATGCATGGGACAAAAAAAAAATCAAACTTTTAATCAATAGATTTTTTTCATTTTCTCACAAACCGTAGATAATCATTAACAAATTAAAGTGATCTGTTTAAGTTAAGAAAAAGGTTGGGGTCACAAACTGCAAGCGAAGTTAACACAATGGCTACTCACCCTATATGTGATTAAAAAGTTTCTTCAGTGCACGCACTTGATGCATGACGTGGTGTAGCATTGCAACAAGAATTACGTGCGCAGTAAGAATGCACACAAACAATTAGTGTGAACGTCCTTAAAATCTTGGCTTCTGTCCCTTCCCTAGTTCCTTTTTCCTGTCAGTGTTATTTTTCGTCTTTTGTAAATATTACTGTCACAATGCTGCAGAATTTATACTGGTTCCTGGCAGCTTGGAAATCCCATTTCTGGCTGTTTCTTCTCTGGACTGTCATAGAATTCCTGCCCCCTCTACCCCCAACGGGTTAATGAATGACAGCTATTTTTTACAGAAAAAGAACCCAAGGAAAAGAGCAACATAACAGAAACATCCTGTGACTCGCAAGCAAGTAAACAGGATTTGACAAGGGAAGCTGCCAACGAAGAAGGAACTAAGATGACCAAAAAACCTAACAGGAAGGATAATTCTAAACAGCGCGAAATGGATGCAAAGCCAATAAATTCCTGCCACAATGAACAGAAGGTGTCTGAAGTTGTAGCAAAAAGTCAGTCTTTTCCTTATCGCCTTGTTACCATCAGTCATTGGACAGTGCCATGTCAGATCGGTTCCCTTGCAGTGTTTGATGTTGCAACAACAAGACACCTCCTTGCCTCATATCCTGGAGGCACGTATGCTATCTTGACATCATTTGATTTAAACTGTCAAAAATTGCCTAGTGAACAGGTAGGGAAGATTGTTTAAATTGTTCCATTAGTTCATAAAAAGCAAAAGTGGAGAGTATTGCAAGTTTTAACAATCTCAAACATAAGTGACAGGTCACCAAATTAATTTTGCATTAGGTTTGGTTGCCACAGGTTTTAATTCCCACCAGATCCAAACACTTACCATTTTTTAATTGACCATTTTAAAACAAAAATTTGCCCTTTCAAGAAAAAGAAAATGGAAAATGGTACCCATTTTTACATACTTACAGAACGGATAGCACATCTTTATTCTTGATATTTCACTTGAATACCCTCTTAAAATACTTGAATAGATCAACCCCTCTGTGAGTCTGTTCTTTTTTTAAAGGACCTTTTTCAGTAGTTAAATGACAGTTCTCCCTGCCCTTTTCTATAATCCAACTCATGAAATATCTACCCTTAATATACCTACAACCACTGAAAAGGTACCCTTTCGGGTGGAGCCTCCCCATGTACTCCACTATAGAGAGCACCCCCTCTCATTCCTCTAGAGTCTGGCATTTCAATCTATCGCTGTCCGCACACTTCAAATAAAGTAAGCGTGTTTCATTGGTTTTCCACCAGATGTCCTGTTCCCCTTCCAACTCCATCTTCAAACAGTTGCCACTTGTTTGTGGAAGAAACAAAGACATTCCCACAAATCTAATCACCCTGAAATGCCATGACAGCAACAGTCCAGCGGTCAACTCAGCGGAACAAGATCAGACATTCTTAACGTTATGCACACAAGATGGTCAAGTGATTTTGATGAACGGAAACAAACTCCAGTGGTTGCTGCGTATCAACCAGGGTTGCTTCAATCTGTTTGCTCTGTCGAAACTTGACACCACAGACGATGGAAATGAGGAGATAGCTGTCTGCTCGTGGGACGGAGACACTTTCATTATTGACTCCTTCAAGAATATTGTACAGTTTAAGTTTGGGGAAAACGTTATGGCTTTCTGTGCTGGCCACTATGCATTTACTCCTGGAAAGAATCTCCCATCGCTGGTTTATGTGACTTCATCAAATCGAGTGGTTGTCTATTGGAATGCTCGCTTGTCATTGATGGTACCAACCAATCTTGGGGTCAAGATGAGAAACAATATCGAAGCTACTCAGGACAAAGAAAACAGGTCTGCTTCCAAAACTGCTACTCTAAATGATGGTAACAAAAATAATGGATTCCCTGAGCAGTTTTACCAGCAATGCTTGTAAAAACGGAAAACAAATATGGAATGCTCAGAAAAGAATACATTTTTAAATATTGCAAGGTCTGTGGTTTCTATAGTTTAATTCTCAGAGCAGAGGTGTGCTGGGAAAATATTATATTTGGTGTAACTTATAAATAAATTTTCTTCTCTCAAATACCCTTGCCGTTATCACACCTTTATGGAAACAAAAACAGAAAAAACGTTTTGTTATTCTTAAAAGGATACAAACACTCTGTTTTGAACAAGTGTTTTGTGCACTGGGGATACCCAACGACCTCTGTTTCTTCCCACTACGCTTTCCTATTATCTCCAGCCTGAATCAGGTCCCCTTCTGGGTTTCTAGCCTGGAGAAATAGGATCATAAAGACATCACGTGGATGATCTTTGTAACTACAGGAGATTAAAAATTCATACATTTGTACCACTTGGGGTGTTGAAGTATAAAAGGAACGCCTCTAGAGATAAAGTACCTGGTACCTTTAAGTGTATCTAGCCGGCTTATAAGTTATTAACATCAACCGCCCCCTACTCCCTCCCCCCTCCCCCCCCTCTGCCTGAAATCTCAGACTCGATGAGTGAAGGTGACAGTGGGGGCTTATTTACGGGGGATTTATTTTTGGAGTTTTACCATACCTCCACAGAAATATGGACCACAGTTTAATTCATATTAAAGATGTATAAATTAATATATCAATAAATATTAAGTTATCCATACAGTGGTTGGCAATTGTACTTTTGTTTTGTAAGTGAAGTTTCATAATATTTTGAATGATGATGTAAACTTTTAATTCTAAGTTATAAAAGTTCTGACTGGAGCACAGGTAGCCAAAGCTTAAGATAAACCTCCACGAACCATCCGCGGCCCGAGCGCCTGTGCAATTTTTCTCATTTAATCATATGCAATTTGGAACCACAAAAGCCACTTTCTAGGGGAGATGTATGTGATGCCGCGTGCAACACATGATGAAGTGTAATCAAATCATGTGTCGCACGCGACATTGCATACACCTCCCCTAGAAAGTGGTTTTTGTGTTCCAAATTGCATATGATTAAATGAGAAGAATTGCAGAGGCGCTCGGGCCACGGATGGTTCGTGGAGGTTTACCACTGAAATATTGCCGTTTTGCTGGGGAAAGGATGTAACATTGGGCACTTTTTCGGTATGTATTTATAGAATGACTATCGAAGCCTTTGAATTTGAGGCGTTTTGAGGGGAAGATAGCAAACTTTGAGAATTACAGCACAGGGGGCCCACACAAATGGAGCGACTGTTGATGTTCAAAATTATAAAGGAATGTATGGGAAAATCGTAACGTTTCTATTAGAATGAACGATAGCGAGTAATATTTACATTTATGTTCAAAATAAACGTAAACTTACCTCAATAGTTGTGCCTTGTCGTCCTTGTAGCTCAAAACGGCGAATTTTAGCGATTTGGAGGGTTTTTGCGATGCTGTCTACTGTCTATAATGTACAGTAGACAGCATCGCAAAAACCCTCCAAATCGCTAAAATTCGCCGTTTTGAGCTACAAGGACGACAAGGCACAACTATTGAGGTAAGTTTACGTTTATTTTGAACATAAATGTAAATATTACTCGCTATAGTTCATTCTAATAGAACCGTTACGATTTTCCCATACATTCCTTTATAATTTTGAACATCAACAGTCGCTCCATTTGTGTGGGCGCCCTGTGATTACAGCTCATTTCATGAACATGGGTCGGCATTCTGGCGGTTCGAGTGTGCTACCTTTCGCTTCGCTTTGATAGTTGGGAGGAATTTTAGAATTAGCATATTATGCTAATTTTCAAAGCTCACATGAATATGTAATATAAGATTGATAAAACAATAAACATTTGACAGTTTTAGATCATTTTATTTATTTTCAGTCGTATCTTAAGCTTTGGCTACCTGTGACTGGAGTGGCTTCTTTTGTTGTCTTGTGTTAATACATCTTCCTAGTCCTTGTGATATTCACATCTTCATTTAAATATAAATAATTAATTATTTAAAATAATTTAATTGATTGTACTTAATTTTAAGCTTATTATTGTCATGCGCTTTATACAAGAGCCTCTGTCTCGAATATGGAGAGCAACTTCATCTTGCATCATGACATTGATACATTGATTGATTGACTGACTGACTGACTGACTGATTTTTTTTTTCTGACTGACTGATTGATTGATTGATTGATTGATTGATTGATTGATTGATTGATTGATTAGAAGATGAGTATGTTCATTCTTTTGCGCTTGTGCTTGTGCCAATGCCCAGTCTACAATGATTTCAAAGTTTTGACCATTTCGATTTAAGCTTGAGTTGAGGCATCTTCCCGACTGAAAATGTCATTCGAATGATTTGCGCCTTCAGAGCATTTTAGTTGGCTGACTTGGCCAAAGACCACATCCAAATTCGTTTTTCAAGCTCCAGGTTGTTCAGGATTGCATTTTAGTAAATTTTAGAATTACTGACAGAGTGTTTCAATAAAAGACTGTGGTAACCGTTTCTTTTTTGGGACTAACAAATTGCTAAAAGTTTCACCGATTGCCTGCATGCGAACTGAGGCAATACACCTGCGGGGCTTAAGGGGGGAGACTCTTAACTACAGATCCAGAGCAGTTGCTAAGGGATTGTTAAAGACTGTATTTTGAAGCAAGCGATTTTGAAGCTTTATGCTACGCTAAATGGTGAATTTTATTTGGGGGTACATCTGCTTTGCAAAATATATCATTGCGCGTGCGAAACTAGTGCCAGTCCCAAACCGTGTGTTAAAATTTAAAATCCCTAAAACTCCACGGAAACAAGGTAAAATTCCGATTTCTTTTGCGAATCAGAGATAACGTAGCCATCTTTATGATCTGACGTATGCTTTTATCGTTCACACGAAAAAAGGAAACGCTAATGATTAAAGTCTGTAAATAAGAGTGTTTATTACGCTATAACTCTTATAATAATGCGAATTTCACAAAAACGATACGTCACATTACGCATGTGGACGTTCTTTATCTATTGACGCTCATTTAAATTTTAAAATCTATCTGCCGTTTGAGTTTTAGGGTTTTTTCTGTTCTGGTCACGTGACGCGTTAAATATGGCCGTGACTTGAAGGAATTTTCAATACAACAAAAGTTTATCCATATGAGGTCTGGCAGGTCTGGAGGTCTGGTTTCCAAAATATGGCAATTAGAAACCTGCCTTAGAAACAAATTGGTAGTTAAGAGTCACCCCCCTTAACCACTAACCACTCGCCCTGATTTCCAAACGTGTACTTCCTTCTTGCAGGCAAGGTATTAACCGAAGGAAACAAGATAAATTTTATGGTGAATTTTTTTATCTGTTAATTTCTTTTTGGCAATTCACACCTCAGATCTCCGTTCGTTTTCGTTTTTCCCGGGAGCTTGACGACATTCTTTACGCTCGTGTGAACTTTTTCTCATGAGCAATGTTTGCGTGACTTATTGCTCTCACCACAAACATCACGCGAAGCTGAATCACGCAAACTAATTCGATATGTTTACTTCGGAGTTCAGTTAATGGGTTAACGCGCATCAAAATAGACACGATAAAACAGTTCTTTACCTCTGTTTCTTGGCTGGAAGTACTCCGAAAAGTTTTAAAACAGTAAGTATACTTTATATTACTGATTGTAGGTTTGAGTTGCATGATTTTCAAGCAAACTGATCGAAATTTGTGGGAAAGAGTTACCGATGAAAACACAGAACATTCCTTGTTTATTGAACCAATATCAACATCTCAATCCTTGAAGACGGAATATAAATACTCCGTTTCAAACACTCGCCAGCCATTTAATGTTTATGCTTTAAGCAACTAGGACTATCGCAACTGCAGAGATCTGAGTGAAGTAAACTGTGACTCTTTCAAGGTCTTTGAACTGGGATTTCTTTCGGCCATTCGTGTTTAGTGAATTCGTTGTAACTGATTTATTTGCGTTCTGTCTGAGGCCCGGTTTAAACGTCGCATTTTACATGCGCCGAGTTAAATTGCCGAATGAAGTGCATGTTAAATGCGACATATAAAACAATTAAATTCGGCAGATTTGAATTAAATGCGAGTTCAGTCGAATATTCGACTGAAGTTCGAAGGAGGCCATCATTATGCATTTATTCAAAGCGTATGCATCAAGCGCAACGACTGACATCGACAAGTGGACGGAATATTCATGACCAAGTAAAATATGGCACGTGATTTGAAGTGTTCACGTCTCCAGTGCATTTTTGGTTGTATTTTTTTTCTTTGTAAAACTGAGAGCATTTTGCCCCTCGATGGTGTATAAATAATTTGTCGATGTTGGATCAACGGATTGCTTGGACAGATATTTTTTTTCTGAATGAGAGATTATTTTCATTAAATAAATGCATTAAAATTCAAAAGCAAGCGTGTTCTTTGTACGCATTGTTTCTTTTTTGATCGCAACAGTTTGGAATTTTCCGACAATTTTTTGTCCAAGAATTCAGCGGGGATTTAGAATTTCATGAGCTGGCACTTCAGGCTAGACCGCTAGAGAGGTAAACTAGGAATACTATAGTGTGTCATGACACAAAATTGGACACAAAATCATGGAGTTAAAATTTTGGCTGTAATGGTGCTCCAGCGTCACCGTAAAGCGTAATCTACCGAATCAAAGACAACATCTGTAAGTTTCCATCATTCTTTAATGTCTCTGCAAAAATTCAGCTCAATCGCTTTCAAAACAGGCGAGATAAAAGCGTTTTTAAAGATGTATGACAATCAAAATTTTGCCTAATGTATTAATTCATGGCTAGGTGTCCCCCGCGACCTTAAAACGATGTATTTTACGTGTGCCGAATCTCATTCATAAATTATGCTAAATTATTTTTTACCCATAACTCCACAGTTTTATACCACCTGACATCGCACAAAAAACTGACAGGAAGCATTCTCGTCCCCAGAGCCCTCTGTTTCTTTTGGTCACGTGGTAGGCGTAACGGCACAAATAAACCGAGTAGCTCTGGGGACGAGAATGGACAGGAACTTGAAAAAACAATATGCCGGCTGTTGATACAAGTATATGTGGTTCGTGCTTCGCTCCAACAAAGTATACATGTTTTACATGCAGAATTTTTTGTACGAGACGCTCTGTTTTTGAGGAAGCTGTTCGTAGCCGTTCTTTGCAGAAAAACAACGTGAAATGACCAAATTCTGTGCATTGTGGACAACCTAAACAGCGACGGATAATTTTTGGTTTTTATATATGGAATTAAAAGCGCTCTCTTTACATATTCAGCTTGAGCTACAACGTTGGACGTTTTGTCTTGGACATTTTCCCCGCGCCCCCTTGAATGTTGGAGATGCGAACTGAATCGATCGAGAACAATTTTTAAAACAACATTAAACAGGGGGAAAGAGGCGAAAATTTTCTAGCACTTGAATCCATGGTTGCAGTTCTTTAAAAACCGATAGATTCACTGAAGACGTCTGGACAAGAGAGTCATACTCTCTTTTCGGACCTTTCACACTGCACTTCTCAAGAGATCAATAAAAGTAAAACCTTGTGTCTTACAAAAAACCAGGATGCACAAACCTTACGGTCCCTGTTTCAGACCAGAGTGATTCAAAAACGATACCATTTGGAGCTGTGTATATAGCTAAAAAAAGGAGCACCGTACCTGGGAAAAGAGGAATTTGGAATTTCGATTGTCCCTAACAGGTTGCGAAATATGCCACTCTTTAAATCACTAAATCTTTTTATAACGACGGAGTTTCATATTTCTAATAGGACTGGAGTAAAGCAAAGAAAGGTGACACAAGCTGAGTATGGCGGCTGCAGCAGAATACACTAAAGAACAACTGAACTATTACAGGATTTGTTATGTCACCACTGACATACTAGCTGACGGTCTGCGATCAATCTTCAAACAAGAATGGGACAATCGCTACTCGGCAACATTAGGAGAATGGAAAGATGAGCCAAAAAATGGACTGGACTTTTGGAATGGGGAGTCGCCTCAGAACCAACGAAGAAATGCCCGTCTTTTGGCAACCATGATTAACGGAAATAGAGCGGAATGGGATTGTACCATGCTGTTTTACGCCATCCTTTTCTCAGATTGTATTCATAGCCTGAATCCAGTGGTCCAATCAAATGTGGATGATCTCAGGAAGTTCCGAAATGAAGAATTTGCCCACATACCACAAGGCCATCTCACAGACGGAGAGTTTCAAACCGCCATCCGCAAAGTTCTTCTCGCTTTCAACGCTCTCAGTCTATCGACTGTGAAAATTCAGAGGATCAGCAATCAGACACGTTTTCCTACGGAGGAATTAAGAGATGTCTTGAAAAAAGCTGACGACTTAAAGCAAGAAATTCAGACCTTTGAAGATCAGCTAAGCAAAGATGTTTCCTCCTTTTGTATTCTTCCTCCTAAACCTTCACACGACGTCGTAGGTCGCGACAGTGAAGTGGCTAATATTACAGAACAGCTTAAAGAGCTAAAAGGGGCCAATGAAAACAGCTTAAGTTACCTGTACATCTCAGGGAATCCCGGAAGTGGTAAATCGCAGCTGGCCGGACTCGTAGCTAAGCAATTCTTCGACGAAGTCAAAGGAATTCCTTCTGCTATTTCATTTGTCACGACGATAAATGCTGAAAGCCCTAAAACGCTTCTCGAATCGTACGTCTCCTTTGCTCGGAATTTGAAGTGTCCAGAATACGCAGTTATAAACACTCTCAAGTCCAACGATTTGAATACGAACGAGAAGATCACTAATCTAAAGACAGTAATTAGCACAAGAGTAGAGTCTTACACGTCATGGCTACTGTTAGTTGACAACGTCACTAACATACTTAATGTGCATGCTCATTTACCGGAGCCTGGAAGTGAGCAGTGGTCAAAGGGCCAATTGCTTATCACAACACAAGACACTGCGTCTATCCCTCTAACAGGCTCTTTCCTCCAACACATCTCAGTGAGCAATGGTATGGAGCCTCAAGATGCCAGTTCTTTATTATCAATGCTTGCTGGTTTCACCGACATTGAGATGGAAAAAGAGGTTGCACAAGCATTGGACAATCAACCCCTTGCCTTAGCAAGCGCTGCAATGTATGTGAAGCAGGTTCGGAAGAACAAATTAACTTCAAATTTTGGCTGGAACGACTACCTGACGAAACTAGAAAAAGGACAGAGAGGTGCGACTGAAATCATTCATGCTCAGACCAACCCAAGCTACCAAAAATCAATGACCAAAGCAATAACACTAGCTGTGGAGGAAGTGATGTCATCTGACAAAGTCATAGATCATATGTTTACTTTACTCTCTCTGTGTGCACCACAACCGTTAAGTCTAGAAATTGTGATCAATTATATTCTCAACATCGATGAGAAATTTGAAGATAAAGAGGCGATTGGTATGAGGATTCAAAAATGCTCACTGCTGTTATTTGAAGAAGGGAAGAGTGGCGTCTACATTCGAGTACATCAGGTTGTGCACGACGTCATTGATACTGTGATTAAAGATCGTCAGAGATTTAAACAAATTGATGCCGTAAATGGGGCCATACGGTCATTCAACCAGTTCATAAAATGTGATTTAACTATGGGCTGGGACACCTTAGATTCTCTCGTCAACAAGAAGCACATTGTTCACCATTTAAAACCCTTGGTTATGAAAATCGAAGAACATGGCCTTACTCACGTTGCTCAAAGCGGTGTTGCAAACAAAAGTTGTGCGGAAGATCTTGAAATTCTGGGCCAAATATGTGAAAATGATTTTGAATTTTCTTTAGCAAAGAGATACTATAATCTAGCATTAGGAACCTTTCAGCGTAGTGACGCATGCAGTGACAGTGATGTGGCACGTTTATGCGTTATCATTGGAAATGTAAATTCAAGCTTGAGTGATCTTTACCAAGCGAAGAAAAATTATGAATTTGCGTTATCCATTGTTTTACAAGAGAGTGGTCCTGCGCATGTCGATGTCGCAAGTGTTTACCACAGTCTCGGTGCTGTACACATGGACCTGGGTGACCTGGAGCAGGCAAAAGAGACTTTTGATCGTGCGCTGGCCATTCGCCTGAAAAAGCTGGGTCCTAATCATGTTGATGTCGCAAGTACTTACAACAGCCTCGGTTGTGTACACAGGGAGCTGGGTGACCTGGAGCAGGCAAAAGAGTATCATGATCGTGCACTGGCCATTAATCTGAAAAGGCTGGGTCCTGATCATGTTGCTGTCGCAAGTACGTACCACAGACTCGGCAATGTACACAGTGACCTGGATGACCATGAGCAGGCAAAAGAATATTTTGACCGTGCAGTTGCCATTCGTCTGAAAAAACTGGGTCCTGATCATGTCGATGTCGCAAGAACTTACAACAACCTCGGTATTGTGCACAGTGACCTGGGTCATCTGGAGCAGGCAAAAGAGTATTATGATCGTGCGATGGTTATTCGCCTGAAAAAGCTGGGTCCTGATCATGTCGATGTCGCAAAATCTTACACCGGCCTCGGTATTGTGCACCGTGACCTGGGTGACCTGGAGCGAGCAAAAGGGTATTATGGTCGTACACTGGCCATTCGTCTGAAAAAACTGGGTTCTGATCATGTCGATGTCGCAAGTACTTACAACTACCTCGGTTCTGTACACAGTAAGCTGGGTGACCTGGAGCAGGCAAAAGAGTATTATGATCGTGAGATGGTCATTTGCCTGAAAAACCTGGGTCCTGATCATGTCGATGTCGCAAGTACTTACCTCGGACTCGGCAATATACACAGTGTCCTGGGTGACCATGAGCAGGCAAAAGAGTATTTTGATCTTGCACTGGCCATTTATCTGAAAAAGCTGGGTCCTGATCATGTCGATGTCGCACGTGCTTACAACAACCTCGGTTGTGTACACATTGGCCTGGGTGACCTGGAGCAGGCAAAAGAGTATTATGATCGTGCACTGGCCATTTATCTGAAAGGGGTTGGACCTGAACATTCTGACGTGACATTAGTTCAGCGTAACTTGGCAATATTACAACAGAAATGGAGTGAATACTCATGCCCAGTTCAGTAGGAGTTAAAAATATAATCAGTCGCGCGTTACATGTGACGTGTAATTGGCCATTCCGGAGTTGCGCAGGGAACGGGGCGGGTTTTAAAAGTGGCTTGTATTCATTTTGTCGACGAACTTAAATATAAAAACGTTCCCTTAAAATGATCTGAAGGCTGGAGGGATACGAGGGTTAAACAGAACTAAATGAAAAAGTGGTAGCACTGACCGATCTTACCTTGAATTGTCGGGATTGGGTGCGAGTTTATTAGTTCCAGTTCTGTTAGACTTCACTTTCAGGTAAGTAAAATCAAAAGCTGTTTTTTAACCGAACGTTTGTCGTATTAGGCTTCAAACGAATTTAGAAGTCGCATTGAGAGAGCTTGGTGATCAAAGAAATCTGTGCCATCGGACGAGAATAATTACTTTTAAGATTACTTGTAGAGTTTTTGGCAGAAGCAGCAGCAAATGACCGTCCAAGAGAATCCTGGATGGAATCAGTTCAGCAAAATTATCAGGTAGTCTTTTAATCGAGTATTTAGAGTATTCCATCGTAAACAAATTTGTAAATCAGGGTACTTGTCGTCTGTGTGTGTTGTGAGTTTGCCGATCAAATTATAAACGTGGTTTTAAAATTGCTTTGAATGCATGTTGTAATGTTGGCTTATTTGTATTATAACGAAAAGTATAAGAAAAGGGAAACGCTATTCTGTTGACAACTATCCCCGGGCAATAATCCTCCCATCGTAAGGTTTACTTCTTTATATCTGCCTTGTTCATGCTTTGATTGAACTCGCTAAATAAAGTAACACTCGAAAACACAAACAGTCGTCAACAACGCCGGCAATTTGCAAATTTGTTTGCATCGAATACTGTGAATGTTCGATTAAAAGACTAGCCGATAATTTTACTGAAATGATTGCATTCATGCCTAGAAGGTCATTTGCTGCTGCTTCTGCAAAAAAAAATCTACAAGTAAGCTTGAAAGTAATTATTCTCATCCGACGGCACAGATTTCGGTAAAAGTAACGAATCTGATCCAACCAACGCGTCGGCCAACGTGTCGGCCGACGCGTTGGCCGACACACTACCGACACACCACCGACGCGTCGGCCGACACATTACTAACGCGTCGGCTGACACATTACCGACGCGTCGGCCGACACACTACAGTTTGGGATCGCCCAGCCTCTCAAGTGTGCTCTCGTAGGTGACGTTGTTTGCGATCTTTAGTTCAGCTATTCCAAGGAAATCGCGAATGGTACTTCGGGCAGTACCGGCCAGCCTGTACGCGTTGTTTAAGCTGCACTTCTACTGCAAGACATCGCTGAGCAGTTTCCTTTGCAGTAAATAAATCTCTATTTAAACAACGGCTCCTTTAGGAGCCACCACATACAAGAAAGGAAATAACCAATGAATTCTAAATTCGTTTCAATCCTAATACGACAAACGTGCGGTTAAAAAAAAAAACAGCTTTTTACTTCACTTACCTGTAAGTGACAGCGTCGATGGTTTGGTGATTATTCCGGCCGGGGCAATTTTCTTGTTGCGAATAGAACTGGAACTAATAAGCTCGCACTCGTTCCCGACAATTCAAGGTAACCTCGGTCAGTCTTATGACTTCTTCTGTTAGTTTTGTTTGACCCTCATATCCCTCTAGCCTTCAGATCATTAATTTTTGTGGGATATTTCTGTGTTTTTAAAAGCTCGTCGACAAATGAATACAGGCCACTTTCACACCACTTTCCTGCCATTGCGTTTTTGATCGTCTCCCAAAAACAGGCGAGAACATCCACGAAACGCGCGTTAACATCTGCGGATAAGCTGGGTACCATGTCTAAAAATAACTAAACAGGAATCATTACCTTTGCAATAAGGCCTATATGGGGGATTTAAAACTCTCTTACTTCATACTCTCTTGTCAAAATCTATACAAATGCCTCAAATTTTGAGATAGGGTCCCCCAAAACCATGTAAACTCTTAATTTTTTGTATGATTTCTGTTATACTAGTAGGTCCATGTCAGAATTTTACAGTTGTCTCAAAACTGAGAAAAGATAAGAGTTTATATGGTTTTGGGGGACGCCGTCTCAAAATTAGAGACGTTTGTATGGATTTTGAACCATGTTTAAAGGTCCATAACTTGGTCTCTGTTCCTTAAGGTATCAAACTTGGTCAGATGACCAAACTCGATGTGATCTTTCATATGGTGGCGTGCATTTATCTATTGGTTAAAATTTGAAATTCGCCCCAGTTCCCTGCGCAACTCCGGAATGGCCAATTGTTGTGTTGTAGGATCAAAAATGTTTTCTATATCGGAGTTAGTTAGCGGAAAATTGAGTCCACCAGACGGCGGTTTGAATTTCAAGAGTAGCAATTGGCATTAATTACCTTGCTTATTTAAAATAACTTATTCAAAATATGGCAGTTTGTTGCGGTCGTACGACAACAGTCACGCGTCTTTTTTGCCCGACTATTTTGATGTTTGATTAAACAATGCCCGCCGTTTTTACCCAGGATAGTTAGAAATGCAACTGCAATAAAGGGACTTCATATTTTTATAACTGTTCTGCCGTTCAGTTGTTTTTCATTTTTGCGCTCAGTGTAATTTGTTTCAATATTGCAGTGGTGAAATGAATAGTAACGTTGAAAATGTGATAAGTTATAAGAGCGAGTTTCACGAGAGTACCAGGCAGGGGGTGATACATGCCATCCCAGATTAAAGGACTTACCCAATAACTCTAATACAGACTGGTTCGGCTTTGCGATTTTTCCCCACTCGTTTTTGCCACCAAAACCCACAAATTACACTAAAATAGACATCAATTTTAAGCACCTCTCGTCACTACAGAATATAATGAATTTTATTGTTATTCCACACACATAAAGACTAGTCCTGTATTAGTTTACACTGCAAGTTTCATGTCATTTGGATTGACAGGTGCCAATCAAGAATTGTCAAATTCTACCCATGTCATGCAACATTTATGAGTTATGCAAATGCACTCAAATTCTGATCCAAATATCGTCAGAGTCCAACTTCCTTTTTCCAAACAGTTCTTACCACGTTTCAGGCTTGTCCTTGTTCTATTAAAATCGCGATTAAAATTTTTGGCATCTTTTAAATTTTGGTAACAACAGCTGTTAAAATAACGTGACCAGAGACTGGTTCTAGCAAAGAGAAAAGGACCAAATTCAAGAAAATAAATCACTACAGATCAGTTCATGAACACAATTTCCAGGTTATTGAGATTAACAGTGTCTGTAGACGCTATTTAAGGCAGAAAATGCTAGCGACTGGTTAGTCCTGAGTCGCTCTTGCCTTTTTTTTAATTCCGTTGCGGGTTCAAACGAACTTTTAATTACTGTGTTTGGCTCATCGTGCATGGAGGCAAACATTGCAGGCTGTTCGTGAACGCGTCACATCTTGAGCAGCGGTTACTGCAACTGCAGAACATAAGACCCGACGATAAGAAATTGAGGTTTTTTTTTTCTGCTCTGGGAACGGAACAGGAAGGTGTATTCTTCACTCATTTTTGATGTGATGTACCTTTCTTCAGGCTCTTGATTCTACTCAATGAGCGACGGTAAATTACCAGTAGCCTACAAAACGAACCCAGCTTAGGAGCAAGCTAAGACAGCCATTACGACGCGATGCTTTGAATTTTCGTTTTTAAGAATAGTTATTGGATTGCACGCAGGCTCACAATTAAAGTGAGAACATAAATGGAAGGCGACTCGAAGCTCCTTTCACTCATTCCAAGTAGCCGCTTGTGGTGGAGGGGGGGGTGGGGGTGGGGTGGGGTATTCCCATATTGTAACTATACAGGTACAATTCACTCAAAGTTGTCTCAGCAGATTTGTGAGATATGGAGTTTTCCTTTTTAAAGTTGAAGTCCCTAACTCGTCAGTCTATCTACGGATTGACTAACATATTACCTAAAAAACACACTTTTATCGCTCGGGAGAAGGGCGGGGTACTCCCATCAAAATAGCACATTTAATTCGTGTGTAGACTATTCACAGCCCCCTGTTTTCTCGCAGTTTTCTCCAATCATTGAACGCACGAAAGAAAACGTGCTTGCAGGGACCGCGTAGGGGGAGGGGCTGGTAAGGCTATAGCCCTGTCACTTTTTTGCTTTGGTTGATTTTTATGGCTCCAGATCTAGATGCCAGGGATAATGTTTGAATTTTACCGCTTGAAGTAACAAACGGCTTCTTCTTTTGCATAACTAAGTCAAAGGATCGGGACAGCTGCGCAGAAGAACCGCTTTTGAAGGTATACCAAGTGAGGACTGCTATGTTATATTTCTTGGGGTTGTAAATATGATGGTGCGCAAATGCATGATGAATGGCAGAACAGTGACCCCAAGTGCTTGTTTGTATTGGCCAGATTTTTTAGCGCTTCCACTTTAAAATGGTCTCCGCTGTCCCTTCGGGGCTTGGTAGTGTGCACAGTAAGCTAGGTGACCTGGAGTAGGAAAAAGAGTATTTTGATCGTGCACTGGTCATTCGTTTGAAAAATCTGGGTCCTGATCATGTCGATGTCGCACGTTCTTGCATCAACCTCAGTAATGTGCACAATAAGCTGGATGACTTGAAGCAGGCAAAAGAGTATTTTGATCGTGCAGAGGCTATATATCTGTAAAAGGTGGGTCTTGAGCATGTCGATGTCGCAACTATTTTCAACAACCTCGGTATTGTGCAGAGTGACCTAGGTGACTTGGAGCAAGAAAAAGAGTATTATGATCGTGCACTGGCCATTCATCTAAAAAAGCTGGGTCCTGATCATGTCGATATCGCAAGTACTTGCGCAACCTCGGTCATGTGCACAGTGACCTGGGTAACCTGGGGCAGGCAAAAGAGTATTATGATCGTGCACTGGCCATTTATGTGAGAAATCAGGGTCCTGATCTAAATGCCGCATGTACTTACAACGACCTCGGTATTGTGCACAAAAATCTG
Source organism: Meandrina meandrites (assembly GCA_963693305.1). Lineage (NCBI taxonomy): Eukaryota > Metazoa > Cnidaria > Anthozoa > Scleractinia > Meandrinidae > Meandrina > Meandrina meandrites. The sequence continues at coordinate 15,439,671 of OY855907.1, read as the reverse complement.
GATAACCTAGAGCAGGCAAAAGAGTATTTTGATCGAACGCCGGCCATTAAGGCGAGAAATCTGTGTCCTGATCATACCAATGTCGCAATGACTTACAACGACCTCGGTAATGTTGACAATAAGCTGGATAACCTAGAGCAGGCAAAAGAGTATTTTGATTGTGCAGAGGAATTAAGAAATGTCTTGAAAAAAATAGACGACTTAAAGCAAGAAGTTCATATCCTTGAAGATCAGCTAAACAAAGATGTCTCCTCCTTTTGTATTCTTCCTCCTAAACCTTCCCACAACGTCGCACCTCGCGACAGTGAAATGGTTAACACTACACAACAGCTTGAAGAGCTTAAAAATGCCAATGAAAACAGCTTAAGTTACCTGTACATCTCAGGGAATCCCGGAAGTGGAAAATTTCAGCTGGCTGGCCTCGTAGCTAAACAATTCTTCGATGAAGTCAAAGAAAATCTGTCCGCTACTTCATTTGTCATGACGGTAAATGCTGAAAGCCCCAAAACGCTTTTGGAATCGTACGTCTCCTTTGCTCGGCATCTCAAATGTCCGGAATATGAAATTTCAAGCACTCACAATTCCAACGATTTGAACACAGACGAGAAGATTACTATTCGCATTGCATAAATTATCGACATGGCATATAAGTACCTTTCGTTGAATTTTTCGTCGGAAACTGCAACACAATCTTCAGACTTGACTGCAGACCAGGGGGCTTCAGATTGACTGTAACTACAAATGTGTATTTCATTGCTTTTCCTGGTTTCATGGTAAACATGTGCGAGTTTTCGCCCGACAGTGTTGAATTTTATGGATTGAATTGCTCGACGAGAACGTTTACGCGAAGACCTCAAATGCGGCTACATCGGCTCCAAGGGAAAAGGTGGAACGCTTTATAGTTCTGGACACGAGCTTCCAGGAAAGTGGTTTTTGGCAATGCTTTTGTAGAGCAGTTCAGCTGCCTTAAATTATCAATTTATGGAACGTCTAGTGCGTTTGAACTTTAGGCGTGGTTCCGAAAGAGGGTGTTTCTTTACCTCAATTTACCCACGTGGTCGGGCTCTAGGGTAATGCCCACCGTTGAGCTCCATATTTACTTAGTGTCATGATTCTTTCGGCAAGGGACCGTAAGATGATCGCTAATGAGTGTTTACTGTATGATTGCTTTGAGCTCAGGATTTATGATTGTTCTCTTGGTGACATGATTCTTTCGGCAAGGGACCGTAAGGTGATCGCTAATGGGTGTTCATTGTTATAATTGTTTTTTTTTTGAGCTCAGGATGTATCATTGTTCTCTTGGTGACATGATTCTTTCGGCAAGGGACCGTAAGGGTCCGTAAGATGATCGCTAATGATGGTTTCTTGTTGTGATTGTTTGGAGCTCAGTATAAAGATTTTTTCTCTCAGGGACATGATTCTTTTGGAAAGGGACCGTAAGATGATCGCTGATGAGTGTTCATTGTTATGATTGTTTTGAGCTCAGGATTTATGATTGTTCTCTTGGTGATATGATTCTTTCGGCAAGGGACCGTAAGATGATCGCTGATGAGTGTTCATTGTTATGATTGTTTTGAGCTCAGGATTTATGATTGTTCTCTTGGTGATATGATTCTTTCGGCAAGGGACAGTAAGATGATCGCTAATGAGGGTTTCTTGTTGTGATTGTTTGGAGCTCAGTATAAAGATTTTTCTCTTAGTGACATGACTCTTTCGGCAAGGAACCGTAAGATGATCGCTAATGAGGGTTTCTTGTTGTGATTGTTTGGAGCTCAGAATTAAGATTGATTGTTGAATGCTTACAATTATTTTTGGCTTCGAGAGCATGGAACTACCTTAATTTGATGAACTGCCCACGACAGGAAGAAGACTACTTCTAACTGACATAGGAAGCCCTTCCATGAAGTTTCATGGTTGTTCTTTGCACAGTTACGCGAGTACCTTTTGCCTCTGTTAAGAGACAAAGATTAAAAGAAGAGCTTTGATATTGCATTGTGGCAAAGGTCAAGAAGGATCTGAAGGATGACCTCTGGGTGTGACTCCCCCGAACTAGTAAGGCAAGAAAACATTCGAGGAACTGGCCAAATGTTTGAAATATTATTTCAGTGGCGTTAGTTGAAGAATAGATGTTTTTACCATACTGATGGTTTATTCTTGACTGCTGTTTTTCTATAACCCATTTTTCTCAACCCTTGGGACTGCAGTAAGTGACAATTGTGAAAACGGGGTACCTTATTCCAACCCTCCTAGTCATTCTGGGTCACAATTGTCACCTCCTGCTGGCCTTTGGGTTTTTCCCCTCGTGATACACGACTGTTGCTATTATAATAATTTTAATTCAAAGCTTCACCCATGCTAGGCCTCCTCCATTTTCACCTCATTGTGTCCGTTGGGGTTCGCTGTAGGGGAAACCCTTCTAAGGCCAGTATGGGGGTGACAATGATGTCGAAGTATAGAGTCAGATCACTTTGTTGAGGAACTAGACAACTACGCGGAGCGATGGAAACAGATTATGGTTGATCTTTCGAGCGAAGAGGCCTTCAACGTTTTAACAAGGAGCATAGAGTGATGAAACTTGGCTGACCAGCTAGGAAGATGCTGATTGGTGGCATCTTTTAAATTAGTATTGAATATAGTTCACAGACTTTTGAGTCTTTTGGTGTAAGGCTTCTCACAACCAACTTGTGGCGTAATTTTAAATTACTCTGAAAGCGGTTTGCTAATGAATAAATGATTGTAAATCTATCATTGTGTGTTGTGGCAAAACCGGGAGATGGTTGAATGTCCACTAACAGCTGTTCGCAAGGCTTGATAACGGCAGTATGCTGTAAAACTAGACACCTAAAGTGACGCCTGGGTTTGAGGTTTGGGACTAAGGTTTGGGGTGTAACGTAAAGGATTAAATGACCTCGGTAGGTGTCCATCAATGGTCTCTTTGTTTGGACACGAGTTTTGGGAGTAAAAAAGCCCATTGACGTTTGGGATTGACAAAGTGTAACGATGATGACGTTTGAGGCAGTGTAGGCACTTTGTTGTGTGTTGTGTGACTTGCCTTCCAAAGGAGACCATCAATGTTCTCTTTGGGTGGATTTGAGTACTGGGGGTTTAAGAGCCCATTGATGGTTCCTTGACAGGTGAAGCATAGATGATTATAGGTGTGGGCCGAATTTTATACCCAATCTAATTCACATTTAATGCGATGCAATAATTGTTGCAGTGCAGAATAGTATACTACTCGCACTGCATAAAATATCGACATTGCATATAAGTACCACAGATTATGAATAAATTGACATTGTTTAAGTGCAACGGCGAAAGGAATATACCAAGAGCAATAAGTAATGAGCTAGTTGTTTGTAGAATATTTTTGGGAGTCTGTTGTGGGTATTCATTCCCCTTGAGGATGTTATAGCTGGTAAAACCTTACCCACCCACCCACCCATAATGTACTTAGCTTGCGCTGTGACTCTTGTCGTATCGCCGAATTTTATCCCCAATCTAATTCACACTTAATGCGATGCGATAATTGTTGCAGTGCAGAATAGTATACTAATCCTAAGACATTAATTAGCACAAACGTCGACTCTTACACGTCATGGCTGCTGGTAGTTGAAACTTAACTAGCATACCTAACGTGCATGCTCATTTACCGGAGCCTGGAAGTGAGCAGTGGTCAAAGGGCCAATTGCTTATCACAACACAAGACTCTGCGTCTATCCCTCTAACAAGCTCTTTCCTTCAACACATCTCAGCGAGCAATGGTATGGAGCTTCAAGATGCCAGTTCTTTATTATCAATGCTTTCTGGTTTCACCGACAGTGAGATGGAAAAAGAGGTTGCAAAAGCATTGGACAATCAACCCCTCGCCTTAGCAAGCGCTGCCATGTATGTCAAACAAGTTCGGTCCTGATCATGTCGATGTTGCAAGTTCTTACAACAACCTCGGTATTGTGCACAGTGACCTGGAGCAGACAAAAGAGTATTTATTTTTATCATGCGCTGGCCATTTATCAGAAAAAGCTGGGTCCTGATCATATTGATGTCGCACGTACTTACAACAACCTCGGTACTGTACACAGTGACCTGGAGCAGGCAAAAGACACTAGACATTCGTCTGAAGAAGCTGGGTGCTGGTCATGGTGATGTCGCAAGTACCTACAACAACCTCGGTATTGTGCACAGTGACCTGGAGCAGATAAGAGTATTTATTTTTATCATGCGCTGGCCATTTATCAGAAAAAGCTGGGTCCTGATCATATTGATGTCGCACGTACTTACAACAATCTCGGTACTGTACACAGTGACCTGGAGCAGGCAAAAGACACTAGACATTCGTCTGAAGAAGCTGGGTGCTGGTCATGGTGATGTCGCAAGTACCTACAACAACCTCGGTATTGTGCACAGTGACCTGGAGCAGATAAGAGTATTTATTTTTATCATGCGCTGGCCATTTATCAGAAAAAGCTGGGTCCTGATCATATTGATGTCGCACGTACTTACAACAATCTCGGTACTGTACACAGTGACCTGGAGCAGGCAAAAGACACTAGACATTCGTCTGAAGAAGCTGGGTGCTGGTCATGGTGATGTCGCAAGTACCTACAACTGCCTCGGTATTGTGCACAGGCACCTGGGTGAGCTGGAGCAGGCAAAAGAGTATTATGATCGTGCACTGGCCATTCGTCTGAAAAAGCTGGATCCAGACCATGTCGATGTTGCAATAGTTTACAACTAGTTTGGTAGTGTACACAGAAAGCTATGCAACTTGGAGCAGGCAAAAGAGTACCTTGATAGTGCACTGGCCATTTACTTGAAAAGGCTTGGACCTGAACATTCTCTTGTCTCAACTGTTCAGCGTAACTTGGCAAAGTTACAACAGTTAGAGAGTGACAATCGTTTTCCAGACGAGAATGAAGTTAATGCTAAGTTCAGTAGGAGTTAGAAAAATTAGGCGCATTTTTCATGTGACGCATAGCGTAATTGTTGTGTTGTAGGATCCAAAATGTTTTCTGTAGGGAAACTAGTCAGCCAGAAATTGAGCCCACCAGACGGCAGTTTGAGCTTCAAGAGCACCAATTAGCATAAATTACCTTGCTAATTCAGAAGATAACTTAATCAGACAGTTTGTTGCGGTCATACGGCAGTAGTCACGTGTCTTTTGTGTGCGACTGTTGTGATGTTTGATAAAGCAATGTCCGCGGTTTTTACGCAGGACTGTTGCAAATGCAAATGCGATATTGGGACTGTCGTTCACTTGGGTTACGTTTTTTTTGAGTCCACTTTAATTGGTTTTAGTTTTAATGTCGCTTAATATTTCAGTGATCAAATGAATAGTACGAGTACGTTGAAAATGTGGTAGGTTATAATATTCTACACTGGGCTTACGGGGGACAGGGGATCTGAACTTCCCGCTTCGCGTAACCTTCACTGTCAGGTTTTCGCCTCCTTGTCCCCATCTACCCTCCTAACCCCCCCCCCCCCCCCCCCCCATCACCGTTTTAGAACGAAACTCAAATTACACAAATTGAGAAAAGGTCCCTGACGTGGTTGCAAGCACATTTATATACTGTTTACATGTAAATAAGTTGGATTCGGCGAAAGCTTTATTTTTCAGCTGTTTGTAATTTTGGGTGCAGAGAAACAAACAAGTAGGAACAGGCTTTGCTCGTGTCATTTTATTAGCATCTTCAAGTCCCGCCTCTCCCCTCCCCCTCCCCCTTATCATAGTCTTTTTTCTCGTCCTCAATTTTCAAGCTACAACGAATTTTAAGCTTTGCCCTTTTCGATTAAAATTTGAATTACATCACCTTCCCGATTTGAAATTTACCTCTGATGATTTGTCAAATCGAAGAATTCGAGTTTTAACTTAAAAGCGCTTTTAATTTTTATCACTACTCACTTGTGGGCACAAGTAAAAATGTCAAAATGGTTTTAATGACAATTGTTAAAAATTAAACTATGATCATGCTCTATATTAAGGAGTATTTTTAGATTGTAGCCGTCTCACTTATTTCATACGTCCGCGTCCTTGAAACGCTCCTTGCTGTTCTAGTAGTTTTGTCAATATTTCCCTAATTTCGTAAATTTTCGTGTTGAGTCACCGAAGGAAACACGACAACGAGAACAGTGTTATCTTTTTTTGCAATACCCATTTCAAGAATCTGTTTTTTTTCTTTAGAACTCGATTAGAATTGAAAACAGAAAAATTTATTGTCATAAGGTTCGCACGAGTCACTGTTCCCACAACAAACACCATTCACGGTTAAATCACGCAAACGTATTTACTGCAGAGTTCAACGGGTCGACTCGCATCAAATCTTTTTTTTTTTTCATTATTATTCACACTGAAAAGTCTGTTCAAAATAAACACAATGTCATGTGATTAACACGCGCTGCATGGCAGATCACGCTTTCACTTTCGAGTTCCTGTTAGTTGACGGGGTCTGTTATTCTGTTCCTTGGTTGGCGTATTGCAGCGTTTTTGAACCTCTTTGGAAACTCTGGAAACGGTGAGTACAAGCTCTATTACTGTCGGTCGGTTCTCTGAGTTGAAACAGAACATATATAGTTATCCTCTTTCTACCAATCCTCCCTCAACCGTAAACGCATAACATTCGTTCATGTTTGTTGAAGTCAAAGTCAACAGCGTATAACTTGGAAACGAAACTGCAATGTTATGTGTTTCTCTCCAATTTTAAAGCACTCCAATTGCCATTACGCAATTTGTGCTCTTGTGGCATTCCTTGTTGAATGAGAATGTGAGTGAAGACAATGACTCTTTCGACCAACAGTTGCCAACACAATTTGTTGAGATAATGCGCGCTATATCTTGGTACACCTTTATATATGCGCCCTTCCTTCCCCCCTTCCCTTCCAGTGCGAGAGAATCATTTTCAGATGTCAAAAGTTGTACGTTACAGGCGCAACTATGCTCCAAGCAGCTACAATATCTTACTTATTCTTATTAACTTTAATAACTCCAGCGAAAACCAAGCAGCGAAGCGTACAGAAAATAAATTACGTTTCCCGCTTTAGAAAAAAGGAAGGAAACCATTTTAGATCAAGGCAAACCTTACGAGAAAAGTAGGTTGAAGACAAATTAAAGGCTTCACTTTCAAGTGAACATGTTCTTTTTTGCAGGAATTTTATTATTATATCTGTTGTTAGGAGTAACTCAAAACAAACATTGAACATTCCAGAACTTTCTTGATGTCACCTGCAGTTACACAAAACGCGCAAGGAAGTAAAATAGTAACCATTTTCTTACAATTGTTCGCAATGAACCGTTTTACTTGTCCAGCCTGGAAACACAGGTGCACTGATGGATCATTGGAAAAGCTGAATTAAGCGCAATGTGCGAAAGAATCCTTCAAACACCCTGTCATTCTTGAAGCCAACCGTGCGTTTCATTATTGTGGGAATGCATATATCGGCATAGAAGCGAAACGTCCCGCTTCCACGCCCACAATCTGCAAGTCTATTACTCAAGTGAAAGGAAAGGAAGCGAGGTAAAGTTTACATTAAACAGTTTGTAACTGACTCTTTTTCATTGTTTCTTAGACGTTTCGGCTAATACTTAAGCCTTAATCAGTAATGAAAACGAGAGTTAGGTAGCGCGAGGCTTGCGCGCGTGACCATATAAGCGTTACTTTTTGGATCTCTTAAGCTCGTGCGATGCATTCGTATCCTTCTGGGATTTTGATGCGATCGTTGCCAGCATTTGGATCTTCCGTCGAGTGCCATGCTTCGAGAAAAAGTCACTTGTGGTAATTGGCCTCTAGCCCAACAACCTTCAACCGGCCGAAAATTTAACCGTGAACCGTCAAAAAAGCGTAATTTTCTACCGGAATTTTTACCGTTGACCGTCAAGTAAGCAGCTATTATTTATTAGCCGTCAAAACGGTTTCAAGGTCTTTCAAATTTCATGATTTCAGCTGCTCAACAATGAATCATTTAATTAACTGATAAACCAGTTTCCATGCTCCTAAATATAACTCATTTCAACGTATTTCCATCTGAAAGTATTTCCATTGTCAAAATATTAATATTTTATTAACGATTTACTGTATTGATAAAAATGATTATAATATTATAATCGAGGGTTGGAGTATTGTGTGAAAATTTTACTTGATTTCATTGCCGAAAGACCAAACCAACCTCCAAAACACAAAGGCAAATATTAAAAACACAAAAGTTAATATTAACTTAACTCATGGATGAAATTTCCTTTTGATACCAACAGTCAAAAGCCCTAAAATTAACTGTCAACTGTCAAAGCAATCACACTATCGAAACCGCCATGAGAGGCGGCCGTATTTGCAGGCAATCCTAGAGATATCCTCGATGAACTCGGAAAATGCTTATCACGTTCCTCGGCACATTTTTGCTCTCCTCAATGCTGTTCATCAGCTGTTTAGGGATTGGGTCTCGGCTAGTTTTCTACCATAGCATTCATTTTATTGTCAAGACGGCCACTTTTGTCTACCATGTTGAGCGATTTCTTCCTCGATCAAACAAAAAGGTAATTTGTGGGACAGAGCGTGGGAAGCAACTTCCCATACATTCTTTTAAATAAAATCTGAACGATATTCTCACGACTTGCAAAGCAATCGTTGAGGCAGATCCTCCCATTTTAAACTTGCCAAAACAGTTTAAACAACAACAACATGGCGGCAAGCGGGAGAGTTCGTTTCTTTTTTGATGGCAGTTAAAGAAGATTTTTCAGTGTCTTAGAGGGGATGAATTTCTTCGAAAATGTTCTTGTTATCAACAGGCGGTGGTTGTTGTAAAATCAAACCACGACAGCAATGGCGGCGAAAATTGTGGCTGTCTTTGTGCCCTTTGGTAAATATACAGCGGACGCCATCTTTTTTCTGCTACGGTGGATTTCAAAGTACAGTTACGTCATCAGTATGAAATGTGCATAGTCAAATCGATACCAGTTTCAGTTCTCATATATGAAGTAGTATATCGCATACAGCTGTTTCGATAAAGGCTGTCGGAAAGAAAGTGCACGAAACAATTCCGAAAGGTAATCTGGGATATGATCAATACACTGTTTCTGGCAATGTACCTGTCGAACCTACTTTTGTTGCTTTCTTTTAACACTCGCAAAAATACGTCCATGGTGTCTCGTGCCTTTTTTCAGATTTCATTGAAATGTCAAATGACAGTGAACTAAAAACTACCTACAATACCTTTCGGCATTGTCGCGTGCTCATTCTCCGACAACCTTTCTCGAAATAGCTGTATATGAAGTAGTATATGGCGCCAAAGTGAAATGATATGTTTTCGTTACTTCGTAGATAGAAAGCCTGACGAAAAGAGATAGATAACCATTTATAGACCGAAAAAGTAAAATTTGTCACCCATTTTCAGACCAAACAGCTCAAAAACCATACAATAGGCATCTGAGACGAAACATACTTAATGCAAAGCTTAACTAGAGGACTATACCCCTGAAGTCTGTTGTCTGTATATTTCCCGTTAAATTCTTGTTTTCAAACGATTTAACAAGGTTCGACTAGTTACTCGTCTTTTACCTTTCACAATAAAAGTAACAAAATTTCCTCAAACTATTTGTTCGCCGTAGTTTTCCGCACTAAAATCAAAGCTTTAAACATCTAGTCAACAGAGGCCAATAAAGAAGCACCCCAGGGATGCCCCCAATAATTTGGTTGGGGATGTGTAGCGCGCTTCTTGAAAAACTTTCTCTTTTTCAGACCAAAATATGTAATTTTCCCTGCCACCTCCTCCCCCCCCCCCCCCCCCCCACCCTTCAGTTTTAACAAACCGCACTTCTCAAGAGATGAATAATAGCAAAAACCAGGGTCCACAAACTATACCATGTTTCACAACAAAACGGTTCGGAAACGATACCGTTTGGGGCCGCCTATATAGCTAAATAAACGAGCAGCCTACCTGGGAGCGGAGAAATTAGGAATTTCGATTGTCCCTAAGAGTTTGTAAAATGTGCCAATCTTTCACAACTTACCTGAAACTCATAAAAACATGGTCAACTAAAGCACAATAACTTTTTTTATAACGACGAAACACTTAGCAGTTTCAAATTTCTAACAGAAAAGCTTTATGTTCACAAAGGACTGGAGTAAAGCAAAGAAAGGTGACACCAGCTGAGTATGGCGGCTGCTGGAGAATACACTAAAGAACAACTGAACTATTACAGGATTTGTTATGTCACCACTGACATACTAGCTGACGGTCTGCGATCAATCTTCAAACAAGAATGGGACAATCGCTACAAGACAACATTGGGAGAATGGAAAGATGAGCCAAAAAATGAAGTGGACTTTTGGAATGGGGAGTCGTCACAGAGCCAACTAAGAAATTCCCGTCTCTTAGCCACCATGAATAAAGGAGATAGAGCTGAATGGGATTGTACCATGCTGTTTTACGCCATCCTTTACTCTGATTGTATTCACAGCCTCAATCCAGATGTCCAATTAAGTGTGGAGGATCTCAGGAAGTTCCGAAATGAAGAGTTTGCCCACATGACACAAGGCCATCTCACCGACGCAGAGTTTCAAAATGCCGTTGCCAGAGTTAATGTTGCATTCCAAGCACTCGGTCTCTCGACTGTGAAAATTCAAGAGATCAAAAGCCAGACAAGCTTTACAACGGAAGAATTAAGGGACGTTCTGAAAAAGGTTGACGACCTAAAGCAAGAAGTTCAAACCGTTGAAGATCAGCTTAACAAAGATGTTTCCCCCTTTTGCATTCTCCCTCCTAAACCTTTACACGACGTCGCACCTCGCGACAGTGAAGTGGCTAATATTACACAACACCTTGAAGAGCTTAAAAAGGCCAATGAAGACAGCTTAAGTTACCTGTACATCTCAGGGAATCCCGGAAGTGGAAAGTCTCAGCTGGCTGGCCTGGTAGCTAAGCAATTCTTCGACGTAGTCAAAGAAATTTCGTCTGCTATTTCATTTGTCATGACGGTAAATGCTGAAAGCCCCAAAACGCTTTTGGAATCGTACGTCTCCTTTGCTCGGCATCTTAAATGTCCGGAATATCCAATTACAAACACTGTCAACTCCAACGATTTGAACACAGACGAGAAGATTACTAATCTTAAGACATTAATTAGAACAAAAGTCGACTCTTACACGTCATGGCTGCTGGTAGTTGACAACGTCACTAGCATATCTAAGGTGCATGCTCATTTACCGGAGCCTGGAAGTGAGCAGTGGTCAAAGGGCCAATTGCTTATCACAACACAAGACACTGCGTCTATCCCTCTAACAAGCTCTTTCCTTCAACACGTCTCAGTGAGCAATGGCATGGAGCCTTGTGATGCCGGTTCTTTATTATCAATGTTCTCTGGTTTCCGCGACAGTGAGATGGAAAAAGTGGTTGCACAAGCATTGGACCACCAGCCCCTGGCATTAGCAAGCGCTGCCATGTATGTCAAACAGGTTCGGAAGAACAAATTAACTTCAAATTTTGGCTGGCACGACTACCTGAAGAAACTAGAAAAAGGACAGAGAAGTGCCACTGAGACCATTCTTGTTAAGACCAACCCAAGCTACCAAGAATCGATGACCACAGCAATATCATTAGCCGTGAAGAAAGAAATGGCCTCTGACAAAGTCATAGATCACACGCTTACTTTATTCTCTCTCTGTGCACCGCGAAGGTTAAGTCTAGAAATCATCGTCAATTATATTTTCAACATGGATGAAAAATTTGGAGATAAAGAGGCGATTAGTACCAGCATCCAAAGATGCCCACTGGTAGTATTTGAAGAAGAGGAGAGCGGCGTCTACATTCGAATACACCAAGTTGTGCATGAAGCCATTCACACTGTGATTAAAGATCTTCCAGAAATTCAACACATTCAAGCCGTTAATGGGGCTGTAAGATCATTCAGCCAGTTCATAAAGGATGACCTGATGCCAATGGCCTGCGACAAATTGGATCATCTGTTTAACAAGAGGCATATTGTTTGCCATTTAAAACTCCTGGTTATAAAAATAGAAGGTCTGTGTTCTGAAGAAGGCCTAACTGAAGTCGTTCAAAGCGGTATCCCTACTCAATGCTCTGCGGAAGATTTAGAAAACCTTGGCCAAATATGTGCAGATGATTCTGAATTTCATTTAGCAAAGAAGTACTATTATCTTGCATTAGAAACCATTCAGGGTAGTGACGCATGCAGTGACAGTGATGTGGCACGTTTATGCGTTATCATTGGCAATGTACATTCAAGCTCGAGTGATCTTCACCAAGCGAAGGAAAATCATGAATATGCGTTATCCGTTTTTTTGAAAAAGAGTGGTACTGGGCATGTCGATGTGGCAAGTTCTTGCAATGACCTCGGTAATGTGGACAGGGACCTGGGTGACTTGGAGCTGTCAAAACAGTATTTTGATCGTGCACTGGCCATTTATCTGGAAAAGCTGGGTCCTGATCATGTCGATGTCTTAAGAAATTACAACAACCTCGGAAGTGTGCAAAGACAGCTAGGCGACCTGGAGCAGGCAAAAGACTATTTTGATCGAGCACTGGCCATTCGTTTAAAAAAGCTGGGTCCTGATCATGCCGATGTTGCAAGCACTTACAACGTCCTTGGTAGTGTACACAGTAAACTGGGTGACCTGGAGCAGGCAAAAGAGTATTTTGATCGAACACTGGCCATTCGTCTGAAAAATCTGGGTCATGATCATGTCGATGTCGCACGTTCTTGCAACAACGTCGGTAATGTGTACAAAAAGCTGGGTGATCTGGAGAAGGCAAGAGAGTATTTTGATCGTGCAGAGGCTATTTATCTGAAAAAGGTGGATCCTGAGCATGTCGATGTTGCAAGTATTTGCAACAACCTCGGTATTGTGCACAGGGATCTGGGTGACCTGGAGAAAGCAAAAAAGTATTATGACCGAGCACTGGCCATTCGTCTGAATAAGCTGGGTCCTGAACATGTCGATGTAGCAAGCATTTACAACAACCTCGGAAGTGTGCACAGACAGCTAGGCGACCTGGAGCAGGCAAAAGAGTATTTTGGTCGAGCACTTGCCATTCGTTTGAAAAAGCTGGGTCCTGATCATGCAAATGTCGCAAGTACTTACAACGACCTTGGTATCGTGCACGGAAAGTTGGGTGACCTAGAGCAGGCAAAGGAGTATTATGATCGTGCACTGGCCATCTATCAGAAAAGGGTGGGTCCTGAGCATGTCGATGTTGCAACTATTTGCAACAGCCTCGGAACTGTGCACAAAAGCCTGGATAACCTAGAGCAGGCAAAAGAGTATTTTGATCGTGCGCTGGCCATTTATCTGAGAAATCTGTGTCCTGATCATGTTGATGTCGCAATGATTTACAACAACCTCGGTAATTTGCACAATAACCTGGATAACCTAGAGCAGGCAAAAGAGTATTTTGATTGTGCACTGGCCATTTATCTGAAAAAGCTGGGTCCTGATCATGTTGATGTCGCAAGCGTTTACAGCAACCTCGGTAATTTGCACAGTAACCTGGGTGACCTGGAGAAGGCAAAAGAGTGTCACGATCGTGCACTGGCCATTCGTCTGAAAAAGCTGGGTCCTGATGATGTCGATGTCGCTAGTACTTACAACAATCTCGGCAATGTGCATAAAAACCTGGGTAACCTGGAGCTGGCAAAAAGCCATTTGGATCGTGCACTGGCCATTCATCTGAAAAAGCTGGGTCCTGATCATATCACTGTCGCAGGTATTTACAACAACCTCGGTAATTTGCACAGTAACCTGGTTGACCAGGAGCAGGCAAAAGAGTATCATGATCGAGCACTGGCCATTTATCTGAAAAAGCTGGGTCCTGATCATGTCGATATCGCAAGAACTTGCTACAACCTAGGTAAGGTGCACAGTAAGCTGGGTGACCTGGAGCAGGCAAAAGAGTATTATGATCGTGCACTGGCCATTCACCTGAGAAAGCTGGGTCCTAATCATGCAAATGTCGCAAGTTCTTACATCGAACTCGGTAATGTGCACAGTGACCTTGGTGACCTAGGGCAGGCAAAAGAGTATTATAATCGTGCACTGGCCATTCGTCTGAACAAGCTGGGTCCTGAACATGTCGATGTAGCAAGCATTTACAACAACCTCGGTAATGTGCAAAGAAAGCTGGGTGACCTTGAGCAGACAAAAGAGTATTATAATCGCACACTGGCTATTCGTCTGAAAAAGCTGGGTCCTGACCATGTTCTTGTCGGAAGTGCTTACAACAGCCTCGGCAATGTGCATAATACCCTGGGTGACCTGAGGCAGGCAAAAGAGTATCACGATCGTGCACTAGCCATTAATCTGAAAAAGCTCGGTCCTAATCATGTCGATGTCGCAGGAACTTACAACAACCTCGGCAATGTGCACATAAAGCTGGGTGACCTGGAGCAGGCAATAGAGTATTATGATCGTGCACTGGCCATTCAACTGGAAAAGCTGGGTCCTGATCATGCCGATGTCGGAAGAACTTACAACAACCTCGGCATTGTGCACAGTGACCTGGGTGACCTGGAGAAGGCAAAAGAGTATTATGATCGTGCACTGGCCATTCGCCTGAAAAAGCTGGGTCCTGAACATGTCGATACCGCAAGTTCTTACAGCCACCTCGGTAGCGTACAATTTGTCCTGGGTGACCTGGACCAGGCAAAAGAGTATTATGATCGTGCACTGGCCATTCAACTGGAAAAGCTGGGTCCTGATCATGTCCATGTCGCAAGTATTTACAACAACCTCGGTAGTGTACACAGTGACCTAGGTGACCTGGAGCAGGCAAAAGAGTATTTTGATCGTGCACTGGCCATTTATCTGAAAAGGCTTGGACCTGAACATTCCCACGTCTCAATAGTTCAGCGTAACTTAGCAAATTTGCAACAGTTAGAAAATGAGATACGCTTTAGAGACCTTGACCGAAAATTGAGTACAAGTAAATGCTTATTTCAGTAGGAGTTAAAAAAGTAATCAGTATCACGTAATACGTGACATATAGCACAATTGTCACGTGTTAGGATCACAAGCTTTTTCTATAGCCTTAAGCATATATAACCTTTTCAAGCAGTCAATGAGATGAAATTTAGAAATACAGTTGACTATAAAAATAAGCGCAGAGAAGGAGCGACGTTTCGCTGTCATCCTGGCACCATTATCAAGTAAAGAATGTAACGGGGAAGCTGATTATCTTTCCCGTTACATTCTTTACTTGACATGGTGTCAGGATGACAGCGAAACGTCGTTCCTTCTTTTCGCATATTTTCATAGTCGACTATTTTCATGTTTGATAAAACAATGTTCGCCGCTTTTGCCCAGGACCAATACAAATGCAACGGCATTATAAGGACTTTTATATATATATTTTTTCCTGTTTTCCACTTTGGTTGCATTTTTTTCTTTGTGACCAATGTAATTTGTTTCAGTTTTAATGTCGTTAAATATTCCAGTGGTCAAATGAATAGTACATGTACGTTTAGAAAGTTGTAGGTTATGAGCTCTTATATTGAGTTTATGGGGTCCCCACCTAACCCCCCTCTCCAACTCAAGGCATCCTTCACTGTTTTAAAAGTGATTGATGTGTACTTTCCTAAAGAGTTCATGTATGTGGACACTTTTGTCGAGAACAAACGACTGATATATTAGAAATGTGAATTTGATTTATTTTATAGATATTTAGTGGGCTTACTTTGAAAATGTTTTATAATAATTGCATAGCGTGTAACTAGGTGATTTTTAGGACGCAAATGACACCAATTAAGAAATAGTTTATGACGCGTTTGAAAGCATATTTATATATTGTGTACTTGTACATAAGCTGTATTCGTAGCTCTGTATTTCCCCATTTTATTATTGCACTATTGCGCCATTTTACCATATTAGGGCAAAAGAACGTGCAAAATAGGCCACGTTATTACACTGTAAAACAGGGCAAAAATATGGACTGAAAGCGGAGCCACAAAATGGCCGAACCAAACTTTATTTTATTAGTGGAATAATAAATCTCTTATTCGATGGTTTAAAATATAATACAAACGGACATTTTGCTCATTGCTTGTATTTTTCGTCTCCCCTTCGGGGCTCGGAAAAATACTACGCAACTCGCAAAATATTCGCGCGTATTATATGCTAAACCATCGAATAAGGTGTATTTACAACAATGTTAAACTTTAATGTACAAAAAATGTATGTAAAAAGTTGAAATGTCAAGTTCAGTTCCAGACGAGACGATTCAGGAATAACCCCTTCATTAGTCTTGGAAAAATGTACAGCCGTTAGGCCAGAATGAAATATAAAGATACTGACCACTGTAAAAATTTAAATAAATTTAAAAATCATTGTTTGATGTTCTTCGTATCTTTGCGTCTCTTTTGAAACTTATATTTTAATGCCATCTTAAATTGTTATTAGGGTTTTATTTAAAAAATTCTTGTAATGTTTCCAATCAAAACTTTCCCGAATTCGCTCCAGTGACTATGAACAATGGTTTTAAGTCGAGGCTCGGATGGACAAAAATACAGTAAATATATCGGCTTTAAACCATTGTTCGCGGGCATTGAGGCGAATTCGGGAAAGGTCTATACACGTTTGTCCTTTGAAGACAAGTTTTATTTCTTTTGTCACGTGGTCTCCTATTTCTGTAGAACTAGGTTGGAGGAAAAATAGTGATTTTTGTTGAATTGTAAGAAACTCACATCGCGCAAGTCTCCAACTATGTGACAAGTACGGCAACAGGAAAACCAATCCGATTTGAGAATTTCATTTATTGCTCCCAACGTTCAGCGTAATATCATGACTCTGGCACAAGGTGGCGGTTTCACTTCTGATAACGGCTTTTTAATGAATCAAAAAAAAGTATCAATACATGCACAAAATGAAGTTATAAATGTTAAAGATCTAAAAACTAAAAATATCATGATAATTTAACAGAGCTTAAAATAAAAGTTAAGTGTCATAGGCTTCTTTAAAAAGATAAGTTTTTAGATTCTTCTTAAAAATATCTTCTGACGCGGATTCTCGGATGTTTAGAGGCAAGTTGTTCCACACCCTTGGCGCAGCAGTGCTAAACGCCCGGTCTCCGTTGGCGTAGGTCTTGAGTTTAGCCGGTGGCACAGTTAGCAGTTCTTGGCCACTGGTGCGTAATGACCGAGGGAAGGTTCGGTGACTTAGCAAATTATATATATATGATTGTGCTTTACCATTGAGTGCTTTATAGACTATTAACAGTAGCTTAAAAATAATACGGAAATGCAAGGGCAGCCAGTGTAGCTATTGGGGTAATAGAATCATATTTCTTTGTTAACGTGACAATGCGAGCTGCTGTGTTCTGAACACGCTGTAATCTACAAATTAATTTTTCGCAATAGTCGAGCTTGGAACCAATAAAAGCATGAACGAGAATTTTCGCAGAGTACTGAGTGAGATATTTGCGAATCTTTGATTTGTTCCTGAGATGGTAATTTGCCTCATTACATATCTTTTTCACATGTTGTTCCATACAAAGGCAATCGCAAGCTTTAAACCGGGCAATTAAAGCTTAACTTCCTTTTTGCCAAAAAAATAATTTAAACAATTGGTAAACAAATTGTTATTCAAAGCTGCTTTTACACCAGAAAAAAAAACTCATGGCAATTTATATCGATTTCCAGGTAAATAGCAGGGTAGCGAAAATAAAAGCCTGTTTTACCTAGGCGTTCGCGTAATTTGGAAGCAGTGCGAGGAACTACCTTCATTTTACTCTCGCTGCTCGTCGCGCTTCTCCTCGACACCAAAGATAAGTTACCAAGGTAACCACACAAGCTTAATATTTGTCCCTGTCAGATAGATTTGAGGCCACTACTTCTGAAATAACCTGAGAGAACTAATGTTCCTCTCAGCACATATTCATCTGGCCCTCATATGTGGCAATAGTCCTGGAACCCTAAAATATTATGTCGTGGAGCCTGATCATGAAGTCCATTTTATTTTGCAGAGCTCTAATGTTATTTCCCTGTAGGACTTCTGGTGCACTGAAAGTACTCCAACGGTTCGTGTAGTGTTTCTGATAGATGTGCCAGGTACGACCTCCTGTGCAGCAGCAGCATTTTCACAGATCTAGTTAATTTTAGACTCCCTTTTCCAGGGAATGTGTGCGTAACGGGATGTGAAAAAAAAATAACGTGGACGCTGACCTGGTCTGATCGACCTTTGATTAGTCATCCGAATAGCCCTTATATAAGTTTACGTCAGACTGGTTTTACCACCAAGTTTCACCACTAAGCCTCGCTTTCGAAGTGCATACTTATTTTCCAAAGCAGCAAAGTTGAAAACAATACCCATGTGAAAACTGCATGAAGGTGGCAGAGGCTTGGTGATGAATTTTGAACAAAAGACCGTCATCGTAGGCCCTGTAGGAGTTCGCGACAATAAATGGAATTCATCCCGGTCGGACAAAACGTTGACATTAATCCAGTACAGTTTCCCTGATCGAACTTTATTTCGTCAATCACAATAGTGACTCCAGCGCAGGGGTGGGGTTGTGGGATGGTAATGGATGGGCATGCCCCACATATCGCTTTGGGTGTTAATTACGGATTTTGGTTTCATGATATGTAGGATGTTCAGAACAGAGGGCCAATATTTTTGGCTCTCCAAGGTCTCGTTCATACTGTATAGATTTGCATACGAAGATCTAATAATATACAAAGAAACACTGTCCTACTCAGATCAGGCATAAAAAAAAAACCGTATCTTTTAGGGGTGAAAAAAGGTTTGAGCCACGCCCAGAATTTTAATTTAAATGTTCCGACGAGCATCCATCCCCCTTCATTTTTGGTGGTGGGGGGGGGGGGGGGGGGGGGGGTTATTGAATTAATACACGCTAGCACTACAGATCTATTCATTTCTTACATTCTTTTTTATTAGGGCAGCCGCATTTGAATTGAGTACCCCAGGGGCGTGTTTGTTGTTGGGAATTGAAGTAATCGTTGATACATGAATGCAGCTATACATGGTATCCGAATTTTTGTTAGCATTGCGTAAGTTGCCCCGAATTGGTACAGATCATGGTTATCTACTGAAAGTAAATTTAGCACTTTATTTGGTAATCCAGCTTCAGTTGTTTTTAAAGGACATAGACCCATAAAATCCCGTCTTGTTTATCGAAACCAAGTCATCAGCTCAAAACTTCAAAGCGGAATCTGTACTCCGTTTCAAACACGCGGCAGCCAATCAAAGATGTCTGGCAGTCCTAGTTGCTATGATATATAAACAATAGCCTCCATTTGACGCGAAAATATGCACGGATATTTGTCTGCGGACATTATCTGTTCCAAGAAGCGAACAGTTTTCCGAGAGCGGGGGGGCAAGGTGGGAAGTAACTTCCCATACATTCTTTTAAATAAAATCTGAACGATATTCTCACGACCTGCAAAGCAATCGTTGACGCAGATCCCCCCATTTTAAACTTGCCAAAACAGATTAAACAACAACAACATGGCGGAAAGCGGGAGAGTTTCTTTTTTGATGGCAGTTTAAGATTTTTCAGTGTCTTAGAGGGGATGAATTTCTTCGAAAATGTTCTTGTTATCAACAAGCGGTGGTTGTTGGAAAATCAAACCACGAGAGCAATGACGACGAAAATTGTGATAATTTATGTGCAATTAAAAGTTGCCACTAGCTGGAGCAATGTTACTATAGAAACAGAAGAATAACTTGTGAGTGTGTGAGCACGGCTTGATCATCTTATCCACGAGCACAGCTTTTAGTTAGCCGGCAGAACGTCTGAGATCAAGCCGAGAAGTTCCATACTATATACAAACAGTCTCTGACTTGTTGTTAGTTGCACGCGAAATTCAAAACGAAATAGAATAACAAACGATCAATCCACCGTACCGAAAAAGATGGGAACATTTACCTATGATTCTTAGCGCGCGAAAACCCTGAAAGCGCTTATAAAAACGCACATAAGAGCTCTAAAATGTTCACAAGCTGCATGAACAATGTTCTTAGCATAAGGACGAACTTCATAGAAATGTGGCTGTCTTTGTGCCCTTTGGTAAAATATACAGCGGCCGCCATCTTTTTCCTGCTACGGTTGATTTCAAAGTACAGTTACGTCATCAGTATGAAATGTGCATGGTCAAATCAATACCAGTTTCAGTTCTCATATATGAAGTAGTATATCGCATACAGCTGTTTCGAGAAAGGTTGTTGGAAAGAAAGTGCACGCGACAATTCCAAAAGGTAATGTAACGTGCCGTAATAAAGGACAGATCCTTCACGAAAATACACACGTGTTTTAATTCTTCTCTCAATTCTCCGAACAAAAACTAGATCCTATTACAACAGCGTGGTGATTTCGCAACAACAAATAATGTCACGCATTCGTTCGTCACACCATCCCCCCCTTACAAAAACACTTAATTAGAGTCCCCAAATGTCACTAGCCGGATATAGAGTAAACAAAGTCTTAGTCCATCTGATAGTCAGCTGTCCAGGCCGGTCTCCTTGGTGTCCGACGCGGCCTTTTCTGGGCTGTCTCGGCAATGGCGGGCGCCTTTTCAAATTCCTTAGCTGCCGGCGTAGGCTTGAAGTTCTGCTGCTTAGTTGGCTGGCCACTCTTCGAAGCTTCACCCGGAGTGGATGCTCCGTCTTTGCCAGTCTGCCCTTCGGTTAGCCAGTTAACAAAACTGTGTCCCTGGTACTTCTTAAGCCGGTCAACATGGACGACCGTTGGTTTCGACCTAGGTCCTTTCTGGATCCTATAGATCAGGTCATCCAGACGAGATATTACCAGGTACGGTCCTTCCCAGGGCCTCTGTAACTTTGGGGTCCTGCCTTTCTTGCGTCTCGGGTTATGAAGCCAAACAGGGGCCCCACGTTCAAAGCCACGGTGTGATGCCTTGTGATCGTAGTACCACTTGTTCCTTTCGCTCCCTAACTTCAAATGCTCACGGGCAAATGCATGAATGCGTTCCAATCGGGCCTGTAGGCGGTGGACATATTCGGTTTTGTCCTGGTCACCACTTTCTTGCTCGGGGCGCCCAAACTGAAGGTCAATTGGAAGGTCAATCTGCCGCCCAAACATTAGCTCACATGGAGTAAAGGAAGTGGTTTCGTGGACAGCGGAGCGATAAGCCATCATCAGGACAGGCAGCTGGCTATCCCAATCCCGTTGATTCTCTGCTACAAACTTGGACAACATGCCTTCTATTGTCCGGTTGAATCGTTCAATCATTCCGTCTGACTGTGGGTGGAGGGGTGTGGTTCTGGTTTTATCCATTCCCAGTGCCTCACACACTTCTTGAAACACTTTTGACTCGAAATTCCTTCCCTGATCGGAGTGAATCTGCCTTGGGATGCCAAAACGAGCCACGAATTCTTCAACTAACACTCTTGCTACAGTTGTGGCCTCTTGATTGGGAATCGCGAAGGCTTCCGTCCACTTCGAAAAGTAATCCCCTATGACGAGGATGTATTTGTTGCCACGGTCTGATTCAGGCAGCGGTCCCAGTATGTCGAGAGCCACTCTCTCAAGGGGGGCACCAACGTTGTAGGTCTGCAAAGGCGCTCTTGGTGTGCGGGTCGGCCTCTCCCTGGAGGCGCAGAGGTCGCATGACCGACACCAGTCTTTCACATCTTTTGTGCACCCGGGCCAATAGAATCTTTCCTTAACCCTTCCCAACGCCTTGTTGACACCAAGTGCCCTGAGGTTTCCTCAGTGTGGAGCTCCTGGAGAACATCATTTCTGAGACTGGAAGGCATAACAAGCTGCCAACGCACCTCGTCTCCCGCTTCAGATTCCCACCGCCGGCAGAGGACACCATTTCGTAGGGACAGACGGTCCCATTGACTCCAGTAAGTCTTGATGGATTTCCTTTCGGTTGACACATCCTTCCATGCTGGGCGAGAGGGACAGGACTCCTTCCATGCGATTATCTTTCCAAGGTCATCATCGGCGACTTGGCTAGCACGCAAGTCACTTTTACTGCCCGTAACAACGAAGGCCTTCTTGGATACAGAAATTTCACTTGGGAACTGCTGGCTTTCAGGTGGAGGTTTTGGATCTGGCTGAGGAGAGGTTACGCTACCCCCCTCTGCAGGCTTGTCCAGGGGCTGGGGTGCACAGCATGGGACAACATCTGCACTTCCAGAATCTGCGACTGATGTGGTATCCCCCTTTTGTTCGACACGATCGCAGTATCGGCAGTCACCGCATGGTCTTCTTGAGAGGGCGTCGGCATTCCCATGGTGTATACCGGAACGGTGTTCGATCTTGAAGTCATAAGTACCCAGCAGTTCTAGCCACCTGGCGAGTTGTCCCTCTGGATTTTTGAACTTTAACAGCCACTTTAAAGCCCCGTGATCTGTGCGGACGAGAAATTGCCTTCCACACAAGTAGTGGTGGTAGGTCTTTACTGCCACAATAACTGCCAAGAGTTCCTTGCGCGTCACGCAGTAGTTTCTCTCACTCTTGTTCAGTGATTTGCTGTGGAATGCAATCACCTTCTCCTCCTCCCCTTGGATTTGGGATAATACTGCGCCAAGTCCAGTGTTGCTTGCGTCTGTGTCCAAGATAAACAAGCCGTCAAGTGTGGGGAAGGCCAAAATGGGAGCTGTTGTTAGCAGGGATTTGAGCTGACAGAACGCGTCTTCGCACTCTTTTGTCCATCGGAATTCTCTTTGTTCTTCGGTAAGTTTGTAAAGAGGTCTGGCGATGTCAGCAAAGCCTCGAACAAAGCGCCTGTAGTAGGAGCAAAGGCCCAGAAAGCTTTTAACATCCTTTGCTGTTCGTGGGTAAGGCCAAATACGTACTGCCTCAATCTTCTTGGGGTCGGTAGATACGCCATGGTCGCTCACCACATGGCCAAGAAAAGGTACCGATCGCTGTAGGAGAATGCACTTCTTAGGGCTTAATTTGAGGCCGGCATGGCGAAGCCGCTGTAATACGGTGCGGAGCCTCTGAATCGCTTCTCCAAACTCGCGGCCATGGACTATGATGTCATCTAAGTAAATAAGGCACACCTCCCAAGGTAGCCCAGACAACACCTTTTCCATGAGGCGCTCGAAAGTTGCAGGAGCATTGCAGAGACCAAAACTCATGACCGTGAACTGGTATAGGCCGTTTCCAGTTGTGAAGGCAGTCTTTGGCTTGTCAGCCTCGGCCATGGCCACCTGCCAGTAACCGCTACAGAGATCTAGGGTGGAAAACCACTTGCAGCCTGCAAGTGCGTCCAAGCAATCATCAATCCTCGGAAGAGGGTAGCTGTCCTTAACTGTCACGTCATTAAGTTTGCGGTAATCAACGCAGAAACGGATAGAGCCATCTTTCTTCTTCACTAATACGATGGGTGACACCCAGGGACCTGAGGAAGGCTCAATCACTTTTTTCTGAAGCATTTCCTTGATAAGGGTATCGGCTTCGGCTCTTTTGTGTAGGGGGAGACGTCTCGCTGGCTGACGGATGGGCTGGGAAGATCCAGTGTTGATCGTATGCGTTACTAAGCTGGTATGGCCAAGATCGTCGGAGGAAACTGCAAATACATCAGCAAACTCGGTCAACAGTTCGGCAAGTTGTGAGCGCTCGTCAGGGTTTAGAAGATTAGAGCTGCGTTCGAACAAGTCTAACAGGTGTCCAGGGACAGAAGGCCTACCACTGTCTGGCTCTACAGCAGCTATCGTGCTACCACCCTCCTCGCGTACCTGGCAAAGAGCCACGCTGTTTTGTCCAATGTGGGAAGGTTCAACAAGTTCGACAGGCTCACACATGGCTGCCACGGTGTCCTTGTATAATGTGCGAGGATAATCTGTGGGGTTGAGCACTCTTAATGGAATAATGTCAGATGCTCCATCTACCAGGCTTCTAGCTAGCATCAGGTGGTTCACTTCCATCAGTCTGGCCGTAGGTTCCAGTAGTCCGAGGGTAGGGGCACATGGACCGATTATCTTGCCAGCTACAAAAGCTTCGCTCCAAGGAGGGACAACTGTTGTGCGGTCAACGGATACTCGAAAGCAGCTGGGGGAGAGTGGCTGACCTTGTTTGGCTTCACTGCCATCACCGAACTGTAGCTCATAGCAGCCATCTTTAAGCACCAATTGACAGTCATATCGACGAAGGAAATCTAAACCAAGGATCCCCTCTGGTTCGATCTCTGCTACCCACATCGTACAGTCAAATTCTCGGTCGCCTAGTCTGAGTGTCATGTTTCCATGTCCCAGGAAGGAAGGGGAGCGTCCATCGGCCAATGTCATAGTGTCAAGAACGTTTTGGAGCTGTCTTGGTGTCGATTCCGGATGGCAAGAGATGGCTTTCCATGTTTGGGACTTCAGGATGGTAATGTTTGCTTCTGTGTCCACTAAAAACTTGACTGGCACTCCATTCACGAACCATTAACATACAAGCCGTCTTTGTCGGCACCCGCGGCATCTGTTTTGATTGAAGGTAAGGTGGGCCTTAGCGTTGATTGGTCTGTCGGGCTCTGGCCCTTGAACTCGACAGTGTCTCGTTTCCCGGACATTCCTGCGGCTGTTGGGAAGCTAGCCTCCCCGACGGTGTACGCAACCCATCTCCGAGACGTTTAGGGCAGTAGCGTTGAATGTGCCCCTGGGCACCGCAAGCCCAACACTCTGGCGAAGTCCAGGTCCTTTGCCAACTACGTTGCGACAAATCGGAGATACCTCGTGGTTGCTGGACCAGGCCTTGTACCAGTGTTTTAAGCTCGTGCAGTTCTTGCTTGAGAGTGGAATCTGCTGGTGTTGGGCTCTGCGTAGTTACCGCCTGTAAGATCTTCGTTCCACCACGTTGTTTCTCAGCGGAGAAAAACGCCTCAACTTCAACAGCAGCATCCAACGCTTCAGTGAGAGTGGCTGCCTTGGCTTGATGGACCTTCCAACGAAGTTCTGGATCGGTCAATGCCTCGATGAACTGGTCTTTTGCGATCGACTCTCGAAGGGAAATCGGGGCATCGGGGTAGGCCTGTCTTGTCAGCCTCCGGATTGCCTGAGCCAATTCAGGGAGGGTTTCTTGAGGCTTTCGGGTGCGGCTTCGTAGGGAAACCCGAAACATTTCCGTTCTGTTAGATGTGCCAAATCTGCTATTAAGTGCTGCGACCAGCTCAGCGTAGCTAGTACGCTGGGTTTTGTCCAGGTCGCCAAGCACTGCATGAGCTGGGCCGCTCAGACTGACCGCCAGGTAGGCTGCTTTGGTCCGTCCATCCCATCCATTTATCTCTGCTACAAGTTCGAACTGGGCCTTATAATCCTCCCACGGAGTTGAACCATTGTAAGGTGAGGGACGGACACGTGGCTTCTCTTTTTGTTGTGGAAGCTGGTGAAAAGGGCTGGGTGAAAGAGGGGCTGGAAGTTCGCTAAAACGCACCTCCTCGTGATTGCTAAACAAATCCAGACCGCTATCGCGGGGACTGGTGCTCAGTGTAACACGATTGTCACGCTGTTTTGTTTCAAGGGCATCGAGGCGTTTACTAAGTTCGCCGAAACGATCTTCTAAGGCACTGTTTTGCTTCTCGATGCCAATGCTGATTGCCGTAATCGCCTTTAAAAATTGGTCTACGGTTTCGTCGTTGCTGTGCCTTTCAGTATGTGGAGTACTACTCCCGACCGGGACAGGAGATTTCGCCATTGTCGTCGCATCCTTTTCAGTTGGAGCTAAATCTTCGGAATTCAGGTCAATCAGCGGACCAAAATTAACCTCACCATCGTTGTAGTGCGCCATACTATCGGTTTGCCAAATTCTACACCGCTGCCACCAATGTAACGTGCCGTAATAAAGGACAGATCCTTCACGAAAATACACACGTGTTTTAATTCTCTTCTCAATTCTCCGAACAAAAACTAGATCCTATTACAACAGCGTGGTGATTTCGCAACAACAAATAATGTCACGCATTCGTTCGTCACAGTAATCTGGAATATGATCAATACACTATTCCTGACACTGTACCTGTTGAACCTACTTTTGTTGCTTTCTTTTAACACTCGCAAACATACGTCCATGATGTCTCGTGCCTTTTTTCAGATTTTCCTGAAATGTCAGGTAACAGTATACTAAAAACTACCTACAATACCTTTCGGCATTGTCGCGTGCTCATTCTCCGACAACCTTTCTCGAAATAGCTGTATGTGAAGTAGTTTATGGCGCCAAAGTGAAATGATATCTTTTCGTTACTTCGCAGATAGAAAGCCTGACGAAAAGAGATAGATAACCAATTATAGACCGAAAAAGTAAAATTTGTCACCCATTTCCAGACCAAACAGCTCAAAAACCATACCATAGGCATCTGGGACGATACATACCTTATGCAAAGGTTTTCTAGGAGAGTACCCATGAAGTCTGCTGCTAAATTCTTGTTTTCAAACGATTTAACAAGATTCGACTAGTCACCCGTCTTGTACCTTTTTCAATGGAAGTAACAAAATTTCCTCAAAAGCCTTTGTTCCCCGTAGTTTCCCGCACTAAAATCGAAGCTTTAAACATCTAGTGAACAGAGAATATTTAAGAAGCGCCCCAGGGATGCCCCCAATAATTTGATTGGGGATGTATAGCGCGCTTCTTGAAACACTTCCTCTTTTTTAGACTAAAATATTTAATTTTCCCTACCAGCTCCCCTTCCCCCCCCCCCCCCCCCCACCCAACAAAGCGCACTTCTCAAGAGATGAATAATAACAGAAACCACTCTGCACAAACTTTTCCATGTTTCAGAACAAAACCGTTCAGAAACGATACCCTTTGGAGTCGCCTACGTATGTAGCTAAATAAATGAGCAGCCTAGCTGGAAGCGGACAAATTTGGAATTTTGATTGCCCCTAAGAGGTTGCGAAATATGCCCCTCTTTAACAACCTACCCGAAACTTATGACAACATGTTAAGCTAAAGCACAATAAATTTCTTTA
Organism: Meandrina meandrites; assembly: GCA_963693305.1. Classification (NCBI taxonomy): domain Eukaryota; kingdom Metazoa; phylum Cnidaria; class Anthozoa; order Scleractinia; family Meandrinidae; genus Meandrina; species Meandrina meandrites. The sequence continues at coordinate 15,412,798 of OY855907.1, read as the reverse complement.
TAACGACGGAACACTTAGCAGTTTCAATTTTCTAAAAGGAAAGTTTTATTTTGTCAAAATACTGAAGTCAAGTAAAGAAAGGTGACACCAGCTGAGTATGGCGGCTGCAGGAGAATACACTAAAGAACAACTGAACTATTACAGGATTTGTTATGTCACCACTGACATACTAGCTGACGGTCTGCGAACAATCTTCAAACAAGAATGGGACAATCGGTACAAGGCTACAAAGGGAGAATGGAAAGATGAGCCTAAAAATGGACTGGACTTTTGGAATGGTGAGTCGCCTCAGAACCAACGAAGAAATGCCCGTTTTTTGGCAACCATGATTAACGGAAAAAGAGCAGAATGGGATTGTACCATGCTATTTTACGCCACCCTTTTCTCGGATTGTATTCACAGCCTCAATCCAGTGGTCCAATCAAATGTGGATGATCTCAGGAAGTTCCGTAATGAAGAATTTGCACACATGCCGCAAGGTCATCTCACAGACGCAGAGTTTCAAAATGCCATCGGCAAAGTTCTTCTCGCTTTCAACGCTCTCAGTCTTCCGACTGTGAAAATTCAGACGATCAGCAATCAGACAAGTTTTCCTACGGAGGAATTAAGAGATGTCTTGAAAAAAATAGACGACTTAAAAAGCAAGAAGTTCAGACCCTTGAAGATCAGCTTAACAAAGATTTTTCCTCCTTTTGCATTCTTCCTCCTAAACCTTCACACAACGTCGCACCTCGCGACAGTGAAGTGGCTAACATTACAAAACAGCTTAGAGAGCTCAAAAAGTCCAACGAAAACAGCTTAAGTTACCTGTACATCTCAGGGAATCCCGGAAGCGGAAAATGTCAGCTGGCTGGCCTTGTAGTTAAGCAATTCTTCGATGAAATCAAAGAAAATCTGTCTGATACTTTATTTGTCATGACGGTAAATGCTGAAAGCCCCAAAGCGCTTTTGGAATCGTACGTCTCCTTTGCTCGGCATCTAAAAAGTCCGGAATATGCAATTACAAGAACTCATAATTCCAGCGATTTGAACACAGACGAGAAGATTACTAATCTTAAGACACTAATTTGTACAAAAGTCGACTGTTACACGTCATGGCTGCTGGTAGTTGACAACGTCACTAGCATACCTAACGTGCATGCTCATTTACCTGAGCCTGGAAGTGAGCAGTGGTCAAAGGGCCAATTGCTTATCACAACACAAGACACTGTCTCTATCCCTCTAACAAGCTCTTTCCTTCAACAAATCTCAGTGAGCAGTGGTATGGAGCCTCGAGATGCCAGTTCTTTATTATCAATGCTTTCTGGTTTCACCGACAATGAGTTAGAAAAAGAGGTTGCACAAGCATTGGACCACCAACCCCTTGCCTTAGCGAGCGCTGCCGTGTATGTCAATCAAGTTCGGAAAAACAAATTAACTTCAAAGTTTGGATGGAACGACTACCTGACGAAACTAGAAAAAGGACAGAGAGATGCGACTGAAACCATTCATGCTCAGACCAACCCAAGCTCCAAAAAATCGATGACCAAAGCAATAACACTAGCTGTAGAGGAAGTGATTACATCTGACGACGTCATCTATCACACGTTTACTTTGCTCTCTTTGTGTGCACCACAACCGTTAAGTCTAGAAATCGTGATCAATTATATTCTCAACATAGATGAAAAAATTGAGGATAAGGAGGCGATTGGTATGAGGATCCAAAGATGCTCACTGCTGTTACTTGAAGAAGAGGAAAGTGGCGTCTACATTCGAGTACATCAGGTTGTGCGTGAAGCCATTCACACTACGATGAAAGATCTTCCCGAAATTCAACGTATTGATGTCGTTAACGGAGCCATAAGATCATTCAGCCAGGTTATAAAAGATGAACTAACAATGGGCTGGGACAACTTAGGTTCGCTTGTTTACAAGAAGCATATTGTTTGCCATTTAAAACCGTTGGTTTTAAAAATCGAAGGTCTGTTTTCTGAAGAAGGCCTCAATCCAGTCGTTCAAAGCGGTATATCTATTAAATGCTATACGAAAGATTTAAAAACGCTTGGCACAATATGTGCAGATGATTCTGAATTTCATTTAGCAAAAAAGTACATTAATCTAGCATTAGAAATCATTCGGCGCAGTGACGCATGTAGTGACAGTGATGTCGCGCATTTATGTGTTTTTATTGGCAATCTACATTCAGACTTGAGTGATCTTCACCAAGCGAAGGAAAACTATGAGGATGCCTTATCCATTCAGTTGAAAGAGAGGGGTCCTGAGGATGTCGATGTAGCAGTCACTTACAGCAGCCTCGGTACTGTACATAGTGACCTGGGTAACCTGGAGCAGGCAAAAGAGTACTATGATCGTGCACTGGTCATTTATCTGAAAAAGCTAGATCCTGATCATGTCCTTTTCGCAACTGTTTACAACAACCTCGGTAATGTACACAGAGCGATTGGTGACATGGAGAAGGCAAAAGAGTACTATGATCGTGCACTGGCCATTCGTCTGAAAAAGCTGGGCCCTGATCATGTCGATGTCGCTAGTGTTTACCTCAACCTCGGTAGGGTATACAGGAACCTGGGTGATCTGAAGCAGGCAAAAGAGTATTATGATCGTGCGCTGGCCATTTGTCTGAAAAAGCTCGGTCCTGATCATGTCTTTTCTGCAACTGCTTACAACAACCTCGGTAATGTACACAGTGAGCTGGGTGACCTGGACCGGGCAAAAGAGTATTTTCATCGTGCACTGGCCATTCAACTGAAAAAGTTGGGCCCTGATCATGTCGATGTCGCAAGGGCTTATAACAACAACGGTAATGTACACAGTGAGCTGGGCGACCTGGAGCAGGCAAGAGAATATTATGATCGTGCACTGGCCATTCGTCTGAAAAAGCTGGGTTCTGATCATGTCGATGCTGCAAGTACTTACAACAACCTCGGTACTGTACACAGAAAGCTGGGTGACCTGGAGCAGGCAAAAGAGTATCATGATCGTGCTCTGGCAATTCGTCTAAAAAAGCTGGACCCAGAGCATGTCGATGTCGCAAGTAGTTACAACAACCTCGGTAATGTTCACAGGAAACTGGGTAAGCTGGAGCAGGCAAAATATTATTTTGATCGTGCACTCGCCATTTATCTGAAAAAGCTTGGACCTGAGCATGATCACGTGTCAACAGTTCAGCGTAACTTGGCTAAGCTGCAACAGTTATATCATGACTAACTTTTTACAGCTCTTGGCCGAAATGGAGTAATTAATGCTTAGTCGAACGTTGCATATGCCGCATGGTGTAATTGTCTTCGAAAGCGGCAAAACCTGCAATCTTGTGTCCAATTTTCTTCGCCGATATAGAATTTCAGGAGTTGACTCACGAAGAGCATAAACGTGGTGTGCTCTATGATGCCATGACAGAAGCGAATAAGTAAACTCCCTTTCAAGAAGAAGATTACCCGTTTCAAAATTTAGATTTCATATTTTTACCATAAGAAGCCAAAAGAGGTTATGATTTAACACTAGGTTATATAATCATTTAAAGTGAAAAATGTAAAAAGGTATAAAAGTGCCAAAAGAGTTATTTAATTAATACCAAACGTTTCGGCTTAGCCCTTCATCAATGGTAATAACGTGCGCCAGTCAGTAAAACGACAATCATGGTGTAATTCCATCATATCCCAATATCCCTGAAACTTTTTAGAGGAATCGAAATTCAAACTTGGGAGAATTAAAATTTACATGTTAACACCCCGTAAATGACTTTGGTTAATGAAATTATTTTTTTGTTATTGAGCAAGGGTCCCGCGCGACCTTTAAATCGTTTCCAAACACGTGTGGTTTTCAACTTGTTCTTCGGTGGATTTCTAAACTCATTCACCTGACCAGAATGGGGCGTTCTGGTAGGCTAATAACAATATGAATTATTTATGACTTTGAGAAGAACACACACACAAAGACTATGAGGCATGGGCACGTTGGTCAGCCTGGCCCACGATAAGTTTAATTGACACATCAATAGAAATACATACATACAAATCCGGACAAGTAAACCCCAAAAACCACTTTGAGAAAAAATTAGTGACCGTGTACCCCAAACCAATGCTATGGCGCAACCTTTGGGGTTTTAAGGCTTCTATAAACAAAGAACAATGATATCACAATAATGAAAGAAAAAAATAATCAAAGGGGAATATTTTCACCAAACGAAATAAAAATCAAACTTAACGGAGTACATGTAGGCCAAGGAGGCTGACCGTAGAATGTCAAAAGTTTCTCAACGGACTCTATTTCTGTTTTCTTTTTCTCTATTTCAAAACAGGTGCCTGCGTGCTACGCTCGCACTCAGTTCTCTGTTCCGTGTTGGCAAAATATTAATTTATGTTAATTCTGATTATCACAAATTACATATTTTGCCTTCACTACACAACCGAACACACATGTACACAAAGAAAATGAGGCATGGGCACGCTGGCAAGCCGGGTCCACGATAAAAAGCTAAAGGTAGGGCTTGAGCTCACGAGACAAAGACTAAGATACTTTAAACCTGCTAGGTTTAAATCGATAAGGTAAATGTTTACAACTTTAGCTGAGGCCTAACAGGCATGGCGCTGAGGATTGCTATCTAACACAACAGAGCAACCGGCCAAATAGCTCCGCCAAATCGTGATGAGATGAAGGCGTAATAAGCTGCAAGATGTCGAGGCGGCAGTGTCCGCAAAAGACTTCCTAATTAAAGGCTCTCTACGTGTACAAAAACAAAAGGGTAATAAATAAATATAGGACACAATGATAGCCTGATGACGTAGAAGGCCAAAACAATACTCAATACAAGATGTTCTAGATTAGACTAACAAGAAGCTTGAGATGGTTCATATCCAGGCGTTCCTTCCTGATGGAGGATTGGTGGCTGACTGGCAAAACCAAGAGCTCCTTCGTTTACGGCGCTAAGGCCTAAGGGTGTAAGGTAGGCGAATCGACGCCAGCCAGGAAATGCATCCAGGGAAACTCAAAGGTCCACAACACATCACTGGCAAAAGCTGTATACTACTGAAAGACAGCGTCCAACAGCGTCTTGGTTCTCAGAAGCCAATTGCCAGAAAAAGAAATGAAAATATCTATGAAAAGCAAAGAGTAAAAACATGGGAGATAATAAAAGGCAACCGATGAGACTGGCTGCGAGGAACACTGTAGTTAATATGTTGAACATCCATGCACAACTAAACGGTACGGGCAAATGACCACTTTGCCCTCCTGGTAATATTAAACTTGAAAAATCTATACAATTCTCATAGACATGTATGCCCCTCAAGGATAACTGACACAAGTAAGTAACCACTGCCCTGTAGGCAATATTACATTTCAATGTTTATAAGCCTCTCATAGGCATACCCCTCTAGGGTTTAACAACATTAACATATAATACTACCCCTCTAGGGTACAAAAACCTGCAATAAGCCACCCATCTAGGACAGGAACTGCCTAAATTACAAAAAAAAAAATACGTTAAAAGAAAACCATGCGATAATCTAAAATATAGCCGACAAGACTGGCTGCAGGGATCTCTCTAGATGATTTGTGCATCTATGCATGACTAAACAGTACAAGGAGGAAACGACTGCCGGGAAACTGGGGCAAGCAAGCGTTCACTGCCCAATAGACAATATCACACTTCAGAATCTATACACCTCTCATAGGCATACCCCTCTAGGCTGTAACAACATTGCGTAAAATTCTGGTTATAAGCCCCCCCGCTTATAAGCCCTCCCGGCTATAGGCCCATCTACCTGGAAACAAAAAAGTACATCCGGTTATAAGCCCCGCCGGATATAAGAACCCCCTCTGCTGGATGACAGTACCGAACAGGGCTAAATGTTGCTTTATTACGACTTTTAACTTAGAAACGTATTTCGATCAACACTGCCGTGGCTCGTTTCGAAACGTAATTTTTATTCCGCTTATAAGCCCCACCCGGATATAAGCCCCTCCGTTTATAAGCCCACCAAAAACCCCTTACGAAGTTGTATAAGCCCAGGGATTAAAACCGGAATTTTACGGTATACGCCTCTCATAGGCATACCCCTCTATGGTGTAAAAGCATTGATGTATACACCTGTCATAGGCATACCCCTCTGGGGTGTAAAAGCATTGATCTATACGCCTGTCATAGGCATACCCCTCTATGGTGTAAAAGCATTGATCTATACACCTGTCATAGGCATACCCCTCTGGGGTGTAAATGCATTGATCTATACACCTGTCATAGGCATACCCCTCTGGGGTGTAAAAGCATTGATCTATACACCTGTCATAGGCATACCCCTCTGGGGGTGTAAAAGCATTGATCTATACACCTGTCATAGGCATACCCCTCTGGGGTGTAAAAGCATTGATCTATACACCTGTCATAGGCATACCCCTCTGGGGTGTAAAAGCATTGATCTATACGCCTGTCATAGGCATACCCCTCTATGGTGTAAAAGCATTGATCTATACACCTGTCATAGGCATACCCCTCTGGGGTGTAAAAGCATTGATCTATACACCTGTCATAGGCATACCCCTCTATGGTGTAAAAGCATTGATGTATACACCTGTCATAGGCATACCCCTCTGGGGTGTAAAAGCATTGATCTATACACCTGTCATAGGCATACCCCTCTGGGGTGTAAAAGCATTGATGTATACACCTGTCATAGGCATACCCCTCTAGGGTGTAAAAGCATTGATCTATACACCTGTCATAGGCATACCCCTCTGGGGTGTAAAAGCATTGATCTATACACCTATCATAGGCATACCCCTCTGGGGTGTAAAAGCATTGATCTATACACCTGTCATAGGCATACCCCTCTATGGTGTAAAAGCATTGATGTATACACCTGTCATAGGCATACCCCTCTGGGGTGTAAAAGCATTGATCTATACACCTGTCATAGGCATACCCCTCTGGGGTGTAAAAGCATTGATGTATACACCTGTCATAGGCATACCCCTCTGGGGTGTAAAAGCATTGATCTATACACCTGTCATAGGCATACCCCTCTGGGGTGTAAAAGCATTGATCTATACACCTGTCATAGGCATACCCCTCTGGGGTGTAAAAGCATTGATCTATACACCTGTCATAGGCATACCCCTCTATGGTGTAAAAGCATTGATCTATACGCCTGTCATAGGCATACCCCTCTATGGTGTAAAAGCATTGATCTATACACCTGTCATAGGCATACCCCTCTGGGGTGTAAAAGCATTGATCTATACACCTGTCATAGGCATACCCCTCTATGGTGTAAAAGCATTGATGTATACACCTGTCATAGGCATACCCCTCTGGGGTGTAAAAGCATTGATCTATACACCTGTCATAGGCATACCCCTCTGGGGTGTAAAAGCATTGATGTATACACCTGTCATAGGCATACCCCTCTAGGGTGTAAAAGCATTGATCTATACACCTGTCATAGGCATACCCCTCTGGGGTGTAAAAGCATTGATCTATACACCTGTCATAGGCATACCCCTTTCGCGTGTAAAAGCATTGATCTATACACCTGTCATAGGCATACCCCTCTGGGGTGTAAAAGCGTTGATCTAAAAGCTGGGTCCTGATCATGTCGATGTCGCACGTACTTACAACAACCTCGGAAATTTACACAGTAAATTGGGCGACCTGGAGCAGGCAAAAGTGTATTTTGGTCATGCGCAGGCCATTCGTCTGAAAAAGCTGGGTCCTGACCATGTCGATGTTGCAATAGTTTACAACAACTCTGGTAGTGTACAAAGAAAGCTGGGTAACCTGGAGCAGGCAAAAGAGTTTTTTGATCGTGCACTTGCCATTTATCTGAAAAGGCTTGGACCTGAACATTCTCTTGTCTCAACTGTTCAGCGTAACTTGGCAAAGGTACAACAGTTAGAGAGTGCCAACCGTTTTCCAACTCATGGACGAAAATGAAGTAAATGCTAAGTTCAGTAGGAGTTAAAAAAAAAATAGGCGCTCTTTTCATGTGACGCATAGCGTAATTGTTGTGTTATAGGATCCAAAATGTTTTCTTTAGCGAAGTTAGCCGAAAATTGAGCCCAGCAGACGGCGGTTTGAATTTCAAGAGCACAATTACCATAAATTACCTTGCTAATTCAGAAGATTTTTTTCCAATAGGACACGGTAACAAATCCTGCAATCTCATTGGTTCTTAGCGCGGGCAACGGTAACGCTTTCGAGCCGTCGAAAGGTTTGCTCTCCAAAATCGAGGTAGTTGCTCAGCAACCGTTGTAAATATGAAAGGAAAAGTAAGCAGTGGAATTAAAGGCCTTGAAGTTCTCCAAAAGGCGAGTATTCATTTTCTTTATCGACAAAATCAAATTGTCCAAGTTTTTTGGCGGTAGTTTGTCGATCGTTGTTTGTGCATTCGCACTGATTTTCACGCCATTGCGCTTACCTGCAAGTCGCCGGCTAATGAGTGATCTTCACCAAGCGAAAAAAAATTATGAACTTGCGTTATCCATTGTTTTACAAGAGAGTGGTCCTGGGCATGTCGATTTCGCAAGTGTTTACCACAGTCTCGGTTCTGCACACATGGACCTGGGGGACCTGGAGCAAGCAAAAGAGACTTTTTATCGTGCACTGGCCATTCGCCTAAAAAAGCTGGGTCCTGATCATGTCGATGTCGCAAGTACTTACAACAGCCTCGGTTGTGTACACAGGGAGCTGGGTGACCTGGATCAGGCAAAAGAGTATCATGATCTTGCACTGGCCATTAATCTGAAAAGGCTGGGTCCTGATCATGTTGATGTCGCAAGTACTTACCACAGACTCGGCAATGTACACAGTGACCTGGATGACCATGAGCAGGCAAAAGAGTATTTTGACCGTGCACTTGCCATTCGTCTGAAAAAACTGGGTCCTGATCATGTCGATGTCGCAAGAACTTACAACAACCTCGGTATTGTGCACTGTGTCCTGGGTCATCTGGAGCTGGCAAAAGAGTATTGTGATCGTGCACTGGCCATTCAGCTGAAAAAACTGGGTCCTAATCATGTCGTTGTCGCAAGAACTTGCAACAGCCTCGGTATTGTGCACCGTGTCCTGGGTCATCTGGAGCAGGCAAAAGAGTATTATGATCGTGCACTGGTCATTCTCCTGAAAAAACTGGGTTCTGATCATGTCGATGTCGCTAGTACTTACAACAACCGCGGTGTTGTGCACAATGACCTGGGTCATCTGGAGCAGGCAAAAGAGTATCATGATCGTGCAATGGCCATTCAGCTGAAAAAACTGGGTCCTAATCATGTCGATGTCGCAAGAACTTACAACAACCTCGGTATTGTGCACCGTGTCCTGGGTCATCTGGAGCAGGCAAAAGAGTATTTTGATCGTGCACTGGACATTTTTCTGAAAGGGGTTGGACCTGAACATTCTGGCGTGTCATTAGTTCAGCGTAACTTGGCAATGTTACAGCAGAGTAAATACTCATGCTCAGTTCAGTAGGAGTTAAAAATATAATTAGTCGCGCGTTACATGTGACGTGTAATTGGCCATTCCGGAGTTGCGCAGGGAACGGCGCGGGCTTTAAAAGTGGCTTGTATTCATTTTGTCGACGAACTTAACTACAAAAACATTCCCAAAAAATGATCTGAAGGCTGGAGGGATACGAAGGTCAAACAGAACTAAACGAAAAGTGGTAGCACTGACCGAGCTTAACCTTGAATTGTCTTGGTCGAGTGCGAGTTTTAGTTCCAGTTCTGTTAGACTTTTATTTCCCAGCAAGAAAATAGTCCGGCCGGACAAATCGTCAAAGTATTGACGCTATCACTTTCAGGTAAGTGAAATCAAAAGTTGTTTTTTTTTTTTTTTACCGAACGTTTGCCGTATTAGGTTTGTAACGAATTTAGAAGTCGCATTGAGAGAGTTTGTCGATCAAAGAAATCTGTGCCGTCGGACGAGAACAATTACTTTCAAGATTACTTGTATATTTTTTGACAGAAGCAGCAGCAAATGACCGTCCTAGGGAATTCTGTATGGATCAGTTCAGCAAAATTATCAGGTAGTCCTTTAATCGAGTATTTAGAGTATTCCGTCGTAAACAAATTTGTATATCACGGTACTTGCCGTCTGTGTGTATTGCCAGTTTTCCGATCAAATTATAAACGTTGTATTAAAATTGCTTTGAATGTAGGTTATAATGTTGGCTTATTTGTATAGCGAAAAGTATAAGAAAACGAAAACGCTATTCTGTTGACAACTATCCTCGGGCAACTATCCTTCCATCGTAAGGTTTACTTCGTTATATCTGACTTGTTCATGCTTTGATTGAACTCGCTAAATAAATTAACACTCGAAAACATAAACACAACAACGCCTATTTACAAATTTGTTTGCATCGAATACTCTGAATGTTCGGTTAAACTTGCTGATAATTTTACTGAAATGATTCCAGTTATACTGTAGAAGGCCATTTGCTGCTTCTGCCAAAAAATCTACAAGTAAGCTTGAAAGTAATTATTCTCATCCAACGGCACAGATTTCTTTGATCGACAAACTCTCTCAATGCGACTTCTAAATTCGTTTCAAGCTTAACGCGACAAACGTGCGGTTAAAAAACCCAGCTTTTTATTTCACTTCCCTGTAAGTGACAGCGTCGATGGTTTGGCGATTATTCCGGCCGGGGCAATTTTCTTGTTGCGAATAGAACTGAAATTATTAAACTCGCACTCGTTCCCGACAATTCAAGGTAAGCTCGGTCAGTGGTACCACTTCTTCTGTTAGTTTTGTTTGACCCTCATTTCCCTCTAGCCTTTAGATCATTAATTTTTACGGGAATATTTTTGTGTTTAAGCTCGTCGACAAATGAATACAAGACACTTTCACACCACTTTCCTGTCATTACGTTTGTGATCGTCTCTCAAACACAGGCGAGGACATCGATGAAACGCGCGTTTACATCCGCGGATTGCTGGGTACTATGTCTAAAAATAACTAAAGAGGAATTACCTTTGCAATAAGGCCTACAAACTCTCTTACTTCATACTCTCTTGTAAAAATCTATACAAATGTCTCAAATTTTGAGAGTGCGTCCCCCAAAACCATATAAACTGTTAAAATTTTTTTAGGATTTCTGTGATACTATTAAAAATGGACAAACATAGTGATTTTAATCTCAGCCTCTTCCAAATAGTAGGTCCATGTCAGAATTTTACAGTTGTCTCAAAACGGAGAAAAAATGAGAGTTTATATGGTTTGTGGGGACGCTGTCTCAAAATTAAAGACGTTTGTATGGATTTTGAACCATGTTTAAAGGTCCATAACTTGGTCTCCGTTCATCCTTAAAGTATCAAACTTGGTCAGATGACCAAACTCGATGTGATCTTCCATATGTTGGTGTGCGTTTATCGATTGGTTGAAATTTGAAAATCGCCCCAGTTCCCTGCGCAACTCCGGAATGGCCAATTGTTGTGTTGTAGGATCAAAACTGTTTTCTATATCGGAGTTAGTTAGCGGAAAATTGAGCCCACCAGACGGCGGTTTGAATTTCAAGAGTAGCAATAAGCATAAATTACCTTGTTAATTCAAAATAACTTTAAACTATGGCAGTTTGTTGCGGTCATACGATAGCAGTCACGTGTCTTTGTTGCGCGACTATTTTGATGTTTGCCGTTTTTACCCAGGACAGTTAGAAATGCAACTGCAATAAAGGGACTGTATATTTTTTAACTGTTCTGTCGTTCAGTTTTTTTTCCTTTTTGCGCCCAGTGTAATTTGTTTCAATATTTCAGTTGTGAAATGAATAGTATGTGTACGTTGAAAGTTACTGATAAGAGCGAGTTTCACAAGAGGACCAGCTGGCACGGGTAATATATGCCATCTCTCCGTTTTGGATGAAACTTTGCCAAATTAAAGGACTTACCACCCCCCCCCCCCCCCTCCCCCATCGTTTTTGCCTTCAAACCCCACAAATTGCACTAAATAAGCACCTCTCGTCACTACAGAATATAATGAATTTTATTGTTATTTCACACACATTTCCATATTTTAGCTATACAGGTACAATTCACTCAAAGTTGTCTAAGCAGATTTGTGAGATATGGAGTTTTCCTTTTTAAAGTTGAAGTCCCTAACTCGTCATTCTATCTACGGGCTGACTAACACATTACCTAAAAAACACACTTTTATCGCTCGGTAGAAGGGCGGGATACTCCCATCAAAATAGCACATTTAATTCGTGTGTAGACTATTCACAGCCCCCTGTTTTCTCGTAGTTTTCTCCAATCATTGAACGCATGAAAGAAAACGGGCTTGCAGGGACCGCGTAGGGGGAGGGGCTGGTAGGGCTATAGCCCTGCCACTTTTTTGCTTTGGTTAAGTTTTAGGGCTCCAGATGCCAGGGATAATGTATGAATTTTACCACTTGAAGTAACAAAAGGCTTCTACTTTTGCATAACTAAGTCAAAGGATCGGCACAGCTGCGCAGAAGAACCGCTTTTGAAGGTATACCAAGTGAGGACGGCTATTTCATGTTGTAAATATGATGGTGCGCAAATGCATGATGAATGGCAGAACAGTGACCCCAAATGCGTGTTTGTATTGGCCAGATTTTTTAGCGCTACCACTTTAAAATGGTCTCCGCTGTCCCTTCGGGGCTTGGTAGTGTGCACAGTAAGCCAGGTGACCTGGAGTAGGCAAAAGAGTATTTTGATCGTGCACTGGTCATTCGTTTGAAAAATCTGGGTCCTGATCATGTCGATGTCGCACGTTCTTGCATCAACCTCAGTAATACCCTCAAGATAAAAGCCACTAGATCTGGAAGTGCGAGTGACTGGTCACAGTTTAAAAAATGTCGCAATGCTGTCAACAATGAAATCAAGCAGGCCAAGGAACAATACTTTAAAAGTACATTGCGAGTAAACGAAGGTGACCCTCGTAAGACTTGGCGAATCATTAATGAACTTACTTCTAGAAAAAATCACACCTCTTCAGTAAAAGAGATTAAGTTTAACAACAACAGCATTAGTGATTCTCATGAGCTGTCGTCTACTTTCAATAATCATTTTTCTAGTGTTGGACTGAAACTTATTGATGATATTCAACAAAGTGGAAATATTCCATCCTATTTTGATTACCTTGAGGAGACCGAGCATAGATTTGAACTCAACACGATAGAATGCTCGAAAGTATTCTCTCTACTGTCCAAACTCTGTAAATCGAAAGCGACGGGCCTGGATAAAATCTCTGCACGTCTTCTTCGCGAGTGTGCTGATTTGGTCGCCAGCTCTCTTTGCTGTATCTTTAATAGATCTATTACATCTGGTATATTTCCCACAGAATGGAAATTCACTAAAGTCGTTCCACTATTCAAACAGGGTGAACGTTCAGATTTAAATAACTATCGTCCTATTTCTATAATTCCTGTTGTCGCTAAAGTCTTTGAGAGAATCGTTTATAATCAATTTTATGAATATTTAACTGAAAACAATCTAATTTCCAGTAGTCAATCAGGGTTTCGTTCATTTCACTCCACTGCTACCGCCCTGCTTGAAGCCACAGATAGCTGGGCTTTTAATATTGACAAGGGCAACGTTAATGCTGTTGTTTTTCTAGATTTGAAGAAGGCCTTTGACACCGTCGAACACACAATCTTGCTATCAAAATTGAAAGCTTTTGGTGTCACAGGTGTCACGTATAACTGGTTTAATTCATATTTGGATGATCGAAAACAAAAGTGTTTTGTGAACGGTTGTCTCTCGGACAGTAAACCGCTATTGTGCGGCATCCCCCAGGGTACAATCCTAGGTCCACTTCTCTTTTTACTCTATATAAACGACTTGCCCAACTGTCTCTCTATTTCACAACCTAGGATGTACGCAGATGACACGCACTTTTTACCCTATTAGAAGAAAATATGAATAACAAGTTAACTAAAGTTTCTGAATGGTTAATTGCAAATAAACTCACTCTTAATAGGTCTAAGACTGAGTTTATGTTGCTAGGATCAAGGCAAAGGTTAAGTACTTTGAGTGGTCCTTTGTCCTTTTCAATAAATGGTGACTCTATAAAGCAAGTTGAATTTGCAAAATCCCTTGGTGTATATATAGATAAGAACCTAACTTGGAATCTACATATTACAAATATTTCTAAAAAGATTGCATCTGGCATTGGCATACTAAAGCGTAGCAGGTCTTTTGTTCCATTTAAGACATTACTATGTATCTATAACTCTTTAGTACAACCCCATTTTGATTATTGTAGTGTCGTTTGGGGGAATTGCAATAAAACTCTGGCAAGTAAACTAGAAAAACTGCAAAACCGTGCTGCGCGTGTCTTGACCTCTTCTTCCTACGATGCCAATGCTGATGATCTTATTGCAAGACTTGGCTGGAATAAACTCGATGTTCAATTTAAATTTCAAACAGCCGTCATGGTCTATAAATCACTCAATGGTCTTGCACCTGACTACCTTAGGACAATGTCCCAAAACGCTTTTGGAATCGTACGTCTCCTTTGCTCGGCATCTCAAATGTCCGGAATATGCAATTACAAACACTCACAATTCCAACGATTTGAACACAGACGAGAAGATTACTAATCTTAAGACATTAATTAGCACAAAAGTGGACTCTTACACGTCATGGCTGCTGGTAGTTGACAACGTACCTAGCATACCTAACGTGCATGCTCATTTACCGGAGCCTGGAAGTGAGCAGTGGTCAAAGGGCCAATTGCTTATCACAACACAAGAAACTGCGTCTATCCCTCTAACAAGCTCTTTCCTTCAACACATCTCAGTGAGCAATGGTCTGGAGCCTCAAGATGCCAGTTCTTTATTATCAATGCTTTCTGGTTTCACCGACAGTGAGATGGAAAAAGAGGTTACACAAGCATTGGACCACCAACCCCTTGCCTTAGCAAGCGCTGCCACTTATGTCAAACAAGTTCGGAAGAACAAACTAACTTCAAAGTTTGGCTGGAACTACCTGAAGAAACAAGAAAAAGGACAAAGAGGTGCGACTGAAACCATTCATGCTCAGACCAACCCAAGCTACAAAAAATCGATAACCAAAGCAGTAACACTAGCTGTGGAGGAAGTGACGGCATCTGACAAAGTCATTGATCATACGTTTACTTTACTCTCTCTGTGTGCACCACAACCGTTAAGTCTAGAAATCGTAATCAATTATTTTCTCAACATAGATGAAAAAATTGAGGATAAGGAGGCGATTTGTATGAGGATCGAAAGATGCTCACTGCTGTTACTTGAAGAAGAGGAAAGTGGCGTCTGAGTACATCAGGGTGTGCGTGAAGCCATTCACACTGCGATGAAAGATCTTTCCGAAATTCAACGTATGCAAGCCGTTAACGGAGCCGTAAGATCATTCGGCCAGTTCATAAGAGATGAACTAACAATGGCCTGCGACAAATTAGATTATCTTGTTAACAAGAAGCGTGTTGTTTGCCATTTAACACCCTTGGTTATAAAAATCGAAGGTCTGTTTTCTGAAGAAGGCCTTACTCAAGTTATTCAAAACGGTATCTCTAGTAAATGCTATGCTAAAGATTTAAAAAAGCTTGGTAAAATATGTGCAGATGATTCTGAATTTAACGTAGTAAACAAATACTATAATCTAGCATTAGAAACCATTCGGTTCAGTGAAGCATGTAGTGACGGTGATGTCGCGCAGTTGTGTGTTAGCATTGGCAATTTAAATTTAGACCTGAGTGATCTTTACCAAGCGAAGGAAAATTATGAATTTGCGTTATCCATTTTTTTGAAAGAAAGTGGCCCTAGGCATGTCGCTGTCGCGAGTGTTTACAACAACCTCGGCAATGTGCACAGTGACCTCGGTGACCTGGAGCAGGCAAAAGAGTATTATGATCGTGCACTGGCCATTTATCTGAAAAAGCTGGGACCTGATCATGTCGATGTCGCAAGAATTTACAACAATCTCGGTTCTGTACACAGTCACCTGGGTGATATGGAGCGGGCAAAAGAGTAATATGATCGTGCACGATCATGATACGATACCATGTCGATGTTGCAAGTAGTTACAACAACCTTGGTAATGTGCAAAGGGACCTGGGTGACCTGGAGCAGGCAAAAGAGCAGTATGATCGTGCACTGACCATTCGTATCAAAAGACTGGGCGCTGATCACGTTGATGTCGCACGTACTTACAACAAGCTCGGAAGTGTGCACTGGGGGGGACAGTAGTACTGCACCGATCCAAAGCGGCTCTGTGATTGGCTACTCTCGATCACTTCCGTACCGCAATGTACCGAACCAATCACATGCAAGCTTTGGCTTGTCTTTTCGTTTGGAGCGCTTGTCGACGAGAAGTTGTTCGTGTGGGACACGTGAGCGTATTTTTTTTTTTTTTAATATCGCTTCCACAGTGTTGTTAAAGTTATTTTCTCTTAAATCGTCACTGAACAAAGCGAATGTTTCAGACGGAGTAGCGGACGAAGGATTTATAGTCATGTGTTAATAGCGGTAAGCTGCGGTAAGTGTTGAACTCTTTCTTAAGACTTTTAACGTTCTTATGCTACATGTCTTTACTGAGTGCTGGAAACCGATTTAATAATCCTAAAGTAAAGTAATAAATGGACGATGAATCTGAAATGCATAATAACAAGAACATTGAGCTTACCACTTAACTGCAGAATACCCTGCCACTCGAACCTCGAACTCATGTGTCTATATGTCAGGCAGCCGGACAGGTTTTCCAAAATACTCCGTGTCCGGCAGTCGAAAATATTTTCAAATTTCAATTAATACCATCATTTACGTGCTAACATACCTGAAAACTTCACGAATTTCACCGCAGTGCGAGGTTTTGTGTTTATTATCGGCGCCCTCAGTGTCTAAATCGAAGCTTACCGCCAGCTTCCGGACAGGAATTTCTAAATACTCCGTGTCCGGCAGTCGAGTATTTTTGGTTTTCTACTCGATAGATTCGAACAGCATCATGCTAGGCAATGCTAGGCAATGCTTTTCTTGTATTTCTTGCTAAGAAATTTACGATTGTCGCCGAAGTACGCCGATTTTGTTGTTTTGTTACAAATATGCTTGCCGCCAGCTTCCGGACACGAATTTCTAAATACTCCGTGTGGCTGCCGCGTTCTTTGTTTTTATTTGTGTTGTTTTATTTGCGAATTCATTACTTCGTCATTCGTATTGTTTGTGTACTTATCGTGCTTTCGTGCTATTTATATTCTGTTAGGTTTTTGTGCATAATTTCCCTTTGTTTCCTAGTTTCATTTGCGTAAGTTTTAGTTTTAATTTTCATTCTCTATCGACGTTCTGTACCGTTCACATCGAGTTTTTCTAAGTTTATTCATCGTCCTTTCGTTGCTCTCGTTCCCGTAGTCATACAACGTTTGTAAGTATCTTTAGTTGTTATTTTCTGTTATGCTTTTTATCTTGTCAATTTCAGCCGTTAATTTAGTATTTTTATCGTAACTTGTAATTTTGTTATTTCCTTTAGCAACCGCATTATCATCGCATTTTCGTCGCATTTTCGTCGTTTACCTCGTGTGATTTTTAAATAAAGGTTTGCGTGTGTGAACAAGTTTGACTTCTACACTCCGTGTCCGGCAGTCTAATATGTTTGGTTTTCTACTCGATAGATTCGAACAACATAATGCTAGGTAATGATTACGATTGTCGCCGAAGTACGCCGATTTTGTTGTTTTGTTGCAAATATGTTTGCCGGACACGAATTTCAAAATACTCCGTGTCCGGCAGTATAATGTTTTCTCTAATAAATTGAAAGTTTCTCTCTTCGATAGATATGATTCCAATAATAACATGCTAGGCAACCCTTTTCTTCATGCGATGCGATCGTTGTTTCCACGGAAGGAAAGGTTAATATATTCTGTATATTTATTTACCTCCTCGCCTTGACATACTATGTAAACATGCTGTATACACGGCTTCCGAAATGTGTCAGTGAAACATTGTTTTCGGTCACGGTAGACCCAACGTGACCTAATTTTTGGCGGGAAACCTAGAGCGACTGCCGGCGAAAGGTGAAGATTTCCATCAACCAAGCGTGCTTATTTCTCTGGAGGAAAGTTTGAAGGTAAAATTGAAGGTAAGATCACAGATTTGGCGTTTCCGAGGAGACGCTGGTGCTGGCCGATTCGCTGCACTCTCAGAATGCACGAGAACGAACACGAAACTCGCGTGTTGTTGCCGGACTGTGTGAGTATCAGGAAAACAAAGTGAATAATGGCCGAATACTCCGAATAGTAACTATTACCTTGACCAATTTGAATATGTGCTGTTTGTCTCTTAACCCTCAAATCAGCATTTCTGCGTTAACTCTTTATAATATTGTGCAACATGTGCTTATGCACTTATCAGCGGCCATCCCGGGGGGGGGGGGGGGGGAGGGGGGGGGGGGGGGTGACATACGCGGGCATGGGGCGGGATTTGTCAATTTTGGTCACCAATTTTAAGCCCGGGATGGGGGGAATGGATTGATTTTGCACTTTCGTAGCAGGATCCCCGGGGAAAGACCCGCGGGATTTGTAGCGCCGCCACCATATTGGAGTCTAAGCTGGAAACGAGTGCCGTTCCCGTCTGCTAGGATCATTTTTGGTTCTTCTTCAGACAAGCCTACGACAGAAGTCTTATCTTCCACCAAGTGGAATTCATTAACTCATATATACAAACTCTCCTTGATTAAACTTCTCTGCAAAGGATACATCGGCGCACTCCCACATGCCCTCGTTGAACAATTAATAAATTACAACACCAGATCAGCTTCCAGACTAAGACACGGGCTTACAGCACCGAGTTTCACATCGAAATATATGCAGAACTCTATTGCATACAGAGGGGCCGTCCTCTGGAATGCAATGGGACGGTCTCATCCATCGTTAATTGATCGTTTCGAACACTTTGACATCAAATCTTTTCTGAAAAACGTGGCGAATTGTTACACTTTTAGGGATTTTAACTTCATAACTGTATATGTATGTATGTATGCGAACATGTTCACATTTCTCTTGTAAATCTGCCTCTTTTAGCTGCTCATCCTTTGCTTTCAAGCGAATATAATTTTTGAAAGAAAACTACGATTCCTTCTGTGCTAATATTTTGATCAATAGGTGTTAAACTGTAAATTCTGCGTTGTAAACAAACACAGGAGCAGGAATTTAAAACATCGTTTTCATTATTGTCTTTTCATTGTTGTGTTGAAACAAGAATATTCTCTCCTTTACCATTTCATGACTTACAAGGTAAGCTGAACCTCATCATGTGTAGAAAACAAGAGAAATAGCCTTCTTTGCTTCTGTTTCATTAACTCTATATAGGTATAATTATACCAAACGGAAAATTAATTACGGCAAGTCTTTTGAAACAATACACTTTTTGACTTGGCAGAGCATACATCTTTACCCCAGGGGAGGGACATTTGTAGCTTTTGGTTAAAAAGTCTTACGTTTGGGTATAGGGGATTTGTAAACGTCGTTGTGCAAATGTTCGGGGGTTCCCCGGGGTCACCCCCGCGGGATGGCCGCTGATAAGTGCATTATCTGCCTGATCGATCGGGGCATCGCGAGGAGGGCTGGGTATAGCTGCAACCAAGAAGAGGAAACCACGCAAATCACTACCCGTTTCAAAATATCGAATAAATGAATATTAGAAGTCCATCCAAACTGATTTACGGATAACTTCAAATCCTTTTTTTCTCTCGCGGGAACAGCTTGAGTGCTAAACCGTTTCGATAAGGTTTTGTTAACTGCACTCAAACTGTTACCATGCTTCATGCTATGAGATCTTTTTAGGAACTTTATCTCTGCCTTTATTGCAAAATAAAATGTCTCAAAGTAGTTTCTTTAAATCGCGATATATTGTAGTCAAACCGTATGTCAATTAAGTTAATGCATTAAAAAATGGGGATCACCGTGCTCGTTTAGAAGAAAAACAAAATTTATTTCCCTGCCGAGCTTAACCTGAGGGAAATCGCATAATGTTGTGTGCGCGCGCTTATGCGGAGAATCACGAGAAAAAATTAAACCAATCAAAATTGCAATATCTGGACTAAATTCACAGCGCGCGCAAGCTCGTGCGTAATGGCGTAATCTTGTTTTTAAACAATTTGGGTTGAATAAAGTTAAAATTGGTTAAATTCTTCTGTTTCGTCGTCATTCAGTCGGTCTGGAGAACTTTATTTGATACTGTAATGAATTTCCTTAGTTTATGTGAGTAATTTATGGCGTTTTGGTCGAAATTCAAGCGAGTTATCGCAAAACCGAAAATTTTGTTGGGTGTGTCGTTACGTGTGTAAATCATTCACGTACAAACTATTTGTGGTGCCAAATATGGTACTTTGCAAAACTGAATATTCGAACGCTGTGAACGCGCGTTACACGTTTCAACTCCTTATGAGTTTCTGGCGTAATTAAAAAACGTTAACAGCGCCTCCCTAAAAGTGAGAGATACTGGGAACGAGGTTGTGACGCGTACCCCGGTGATTTAGGATAGACGAATCTAACACGCCAGCAGCAAATTCAAAGGACCACATTATTTTACAGGTTTCTCTACGGGTTGGCTCCAGACTATCTTTCCACTAAATTTGAAAAACGAGAAACCGTGTAGAACCTAATGGAATCTGAGAACAAACTCAACGTTCCATTACCATGCACTAACTATTACAAGAATACCTTGATCTGTACGCTCGGTACAGTCGGTACAGTCGGTACAGTCGGTACAGTCAGTACAGTCGGTACAGTCGGTACAGTCGTAACCTGCGATCAGGCGTTTTTTTTTCCTTGCAAAGACGAAAGAGGGAAAAAAAGAACGCCTGATACATTTCTTTAACCGGCCGCCAACCG
Source organism: Meandrina meandrites (assembly GCA_963693305.1). Taxonomy (NCBI): domain Eukaryota; kingdom Metazoa; phylum Cnidaria; class Anthozoa; order Scleractinia; family Meandrinidae; genus Meandrina; species Meandrina meandrites. Next base: position 15,391,986 of record OY855907.1, on the reverse strand, counting down.
CCCCCTGATTTAAATAAACTAAGGCGTGGTTGAGCTGTCATGGTATGAGCCAATAAGGATTCACCGGAAGTCCGAGCACTATTTGTAGTTTGGCGGCAAATTTCGGGATTCGGATTTCCACAAGGCGCGAAAAACGTCTGCAGAATAATTGTACATGTACAGTCTGCATATAAAATTTCGCCGTGTTTACAAAAATACGTTTCATAAAAGGCTGAAATGGCGCTCGCGATAAACCGAACAAGTGTTGTTATTTCTGTAACGTTCATTTACCAGCTGGAGCTGCCATCCCTTTATTTACGCTAACAAAAAACAAAGAATTCACGGGCAAGAGCTGCTTCACTGCTGATAGCATCGTCTTGTCGGATTTGCTCAGGAGCGTTGGGCTGAACATCGATACAGATGCGAGTAAACAATCATCTTGCAAAAAGTGTGCACGAAAAGTTGTCAATTGTTCAACACTTTTTCACGAACTGGAAAGTATTGTGAACGACAAGACCGCGAATCAATCTGTTAAACGGCTACATGGAAATTCTCCGAGCGGATCTACGCCAGATTCCAAGAAAGCAAAGGATATTCCTCAAGAACGACCCAAGAGTCGAGCGAGGAAATCGTTATTTGAGTTGAACGCTGCTTGGACTGAGCATAAAAGACTTGAAGATGTTGTAGCAAACATCATGTGTCTTCCGGTAACGGCCGGCCCCGGCGAATCGGTATCGCTTGTGAAGGTAGGTAGCCAGTTTTAAATGCTGTATTTTTTGTTCAATGTTTAGGTTATTAATTGGCTTATTTTAACCTCTCGAACAGTTCGAATATTTCTTACGGTACGGTAGTGTATTAACCAGCTGCCTTTTAGCATCCAGACGAGTCATTATCGATGCAAAATATTCAGCAAAGACAGATCAATTTATTTTGCCGGTCTTGTGTTACCTTGTCGAAAAATTCTCCTTGATCGCGATCAGTGAATGTGTCGATTTTATTTTTCAGATATGTATCGCCTATTCCAGTGGTCGCGTCGTAGAACATGAGTGCACGGGTGCAGAAGAACTTCTTGTCAGAATATATTGTAATAATGTATTGTAATATTGTAATATGTATTGGAGTGGGCTTATAACGCAGACGATAAACTTCCTCGTGGTGACGCTTTCACTTCGAAGGCATTCCAGCACCTTTGGAATTATCTGGAAGATCACACTTTTCCCAAAACCAGTTGGGAGGACGGCCAACACGTCTTCACGAAAACAAATTACGCGTCGAACACACTCGATTTGCTCTTCCTTCAGGGAACTGTACTTGAAATTAGTTATCGCTTTAGCTAACGCTGCAGAAAACTCATCTTCGCTGAACACACGCTTCGCCTCCGCCATTTTGTTTCTTACTGACCACGAGTGGACCGGAAGTCTCATTGAAGTATGACAGCCAATCAGAACACGTCGATTCATAGGTATTGTTTCTCGACCAATCAGACAAAAAACCAGAATCTGGTTTTTTTACATGACTTTCGACAAGCGAATGTATCATGCCCTCCTTCCCCCTTAGTAGTCGCAGGGAGGGAGGGCATGATTTCAGGTTAGTACAGTCGGTACGCTCGGTACAGTCGGTACAGTCAGTACAATCGGTACAGTCGGTACAGTCAGTACAATCGGTACAGTCGGTACAGTCGGTACAGTCGGTACAATCGGTACAGTCGGTACAGTCGGTACAGTCGGTACAATCGGTACAGTCGGTACAGTCGGTACAGTCGGTACAATCGGTACAATCGGTACAATCGGTACAGTCGGTACAGTCGGTACAGTCGGTACAATCGGTACAATCGGTACTGTCGGTACAGTCGGTACTGTCGGTACAGTCGGTACGCTCGGTACGCTCGGTACGCTCGGTACAGTCGGTACAGTCGGTACAGTCGGTACAGTCGGTACGCTCGGTAACAACAATACATTCACTATCACTAACAGAGTAGGAAAAACCAGCTAGTATTCGTACCACAGAAATGAGCATGACGACAGCAGGAGAGGTTTTACTAGCGACAAATAGGAAGGCAATTCTTATTTAAAAAAAATCTTCCATTGTTCTCGCGAGATGGCCAATCACAGAGCCGCTTTGGATCGGTGCAGTACCGCTGCACTGGGACTAGGGTGACCTGGAGCAGGCAAAAGAGTATTATGGTCGTGCACTAGACATTCGTCTGAAAAAGCTGGGTCCTGATCATGTCGATGTTGCAAGTACTTACAACAACCTCGGTATTGTGCACGGTGACCTGGAGCAGACAAAAGAGCATTTTGATCATGCGCTGGCCATTTTGCCAGAAAAAGCTGGGTCCTGATCATGTCGATGTCGCACGTACTTACAACAACCTCGGAAATTTACACAATAACCTGGGAGACCTGGTGCACCCAAAAGAGTATTACGGTCATGCACTAGGCATTCGTCTGAAAAAGCTGGGTCCTGGTCATGTTGATGTCGCAAGTACCTGTAACTACCTCGGTATTGTGCACAAGGACCTGGGTGAGCTGGAACAGGCAAAAGAGTATTATGATCGTGCACTGGCCATTCGTCTGAGAAAGCTGGGTCCAGACCATGTCGATGTCGCAAGTACCTACAGCAACCTCGCTATTGTACACAGGGAGCTGGGTGACCTGGAGCAGGCAAAAACGTATCATGATCGTGCACTGGCCATTCGTCTTAAAAAGCTGGGTCCCGATCATGTCGATGTCGCAAGTACTTACAACTACCTCGGTATTGTACACAGGGATCTGTGTGAGCTGGAAAAGGCAAAAGAGTGTTTTGATCATGCCCTGGCCATTTATCAGAAAAAACTGCGTCCTGATCATGTCGATGTCGCACGTACTTACAACAACCTCGGAAATTTACACAGTAAATTGGGTGACCTGGAAGAACTGGGTCCTGACCATGTCGATGTTGCAATAGTTTACAACAACTTTGGTAGTGTACACAGAAAGCTGGGCAACCTGGAGCAGGCAAAAGAGCACTTTGATAGTGCACTGGCCATTTATTTGAAAAGGCTTGGACTTGAACATTCTCTCGTCTCAACTGTTCAGCGTAACTTGGCAAAGGTACAACAGTTAGAGAGTGACAATCGTTTTCCGGTTAGCTCAGTTAGCTCAGTTGGTAGACCGGTTAGCTCAGTTGGTAGAGCGCCGGACTTCTGTGCGGGAGGTCTCGGGTTCGAGTCCAGACCGGACCAACACTCAGGGTGTTAAAATAACTGAGGAGAATATGCTGCCTTTGCAATGACATCTGTAAATGGTTAGATGTTCTAGTCTTCTCGGATAAGGACGATAAACCGTAGGCCCCGTCTCCTGCATCTCCACTGTTATGGTCAGCAGGGGACGTTAAAGAACCCACACACTCATCGTTAAGTGTAGGGCACGGAGCTTCCCGGTGTTGTGGTCTGGTCTTTACCCATTGTACCGTTGTACTGCTGAAATGCTCGGAGACATTAGCTCTGTAAAAGCTACTCTATAATCCGAGGGTAAATAAAGTATTCACTTCACTTCACTTCACTTCCAGCTCATGGACGAAAATGAAGTAAATGCTAAGTTAAGGTTAAAAAAATTAGGCGCATTTGACGCATAGATCTCTTTCCGGACGGCCCTTCAAATATCAGTCGCTGAAGACTGATGACCAAAAAAATTCGCAAAAATTTGCGTTACATCCGACGATCGCCACGAAATTTGGCAAAAAGCGTGACAAGATAATTACCCAGTTCCTCCGCAAATTTCAGCTAAAACACTTCAACGTGGCATACACGACGAATACGCCCACGCAGTGATTTTTCAGGTTCAACACGCGGTCAGCCGCGATCGATCGCTTCCATCGCAGAGAGAGTTCTCTAGCTCCTGGAACAAAAAGATTACACCAACGTTGGCATTTCAAGTGATGAAGAAAGTGACATGCAAATAAGTGGCCCTGTATTCTGTAATTTAGCCTATTTAGCTCGTCAGATGCGAATTTAAACAACGAATCGGGGTAAGACTTGAGTAAACGTTACGCGAAGTGAAACTGAGTGAAACCACACGCGTGGTCTGATATGCAATGAAACGCTGTATTTATTCGACTTCTTACGTTCGAAATCTTGCTGATACTTTGAAATAAATGTCTTGGTAATATTTGAGCTTTTTGAGATCGATATTTTTGGAGGAAAAGGGGTTTTAGGACAACAGATGTGAAGATAATTGAGTGTACTTTATGCACGGCTCAGTAAACAAACAACTCGAATTCCATAATCAAAAACGCAGTAATATGCTGTATGTAGTTCACTTTTTACGTTCGAAACCTTGCTGATACTTGAAAATAGATGTCTTGGTTTACATTTGACCGAAGAAGATCGATATTTCCGGAGGAAAAGGGTTTTTGGGACAAAGATCAAAAGATAACTGAGTTGAAGCTTTGTGTCAACAAAAAGCTCATATTTCATATATCGAGTTTCATCTGCGTCAATTCAAAAAATTGCCAAAAGTTTCAGTATTAATCTTTTTTAGCCAAAATTGCTGTACATTTTACCAATATAATATGAAACATTTTTGTTGTTTAAAGTAAACTTTTACCATTTTTAAGTTTGTTTATTTTTGTCCATTATTTGTTGCGAATTCATGTAAATTAAATTAATGTATTCAGAAATATTATGGGTTGTTTTGGGCAATTTTTTTTTTGGAAGCCCATTTCATATCCTTTTAAATGGTATAGCTTTCAGCTCAATTCTAAATCCTACCTGAGAAAAAATTAACAGGTCAAAGGTCAATTTCGACTGTAATTTGATCAGTCAAGAATGAGATAACGTTGTTGTGTTGTAGGACCCAAAATGTTTTCTGTAGGGAAACTAGTTAGCCGAAAATTGAGCCCATCAGACGGCAGTTTGAACCTCAAGAGCATCAATTAGCATAAAGTACCTTGCTAATTCAGAAGATAACTTAACCAGACAGTTTGTTGCGGTCATACGGCAGCAGTCACGTGTCTTTGTTGTGCGACTGTTGTGATGATAAAACAATGTCCGCGGTTTTTACGCATGCGCAGGACCGTTGCAAATGTAATAATGGGACTGTCGTTCACTTGGGTTACGTTTTTTTTAGCCCACTTTAATTGGTTTTAGTTTTAATGTCGCTTAATACTTCAGTGGGAGGCGCGGTGGCCTAATGGTTAGTGCGCTGGACTCCGGATCGGGCGGTCCGAATTCGAGACCTGGCCGGGGCACTGCGTTGTGTTCTTAGGCAAGATACTTTACTCTCATAGTGCCTCTCTCCACCCAGGTGTATAAATGGGTACCGGCGAATTTACTGCTGGGGGTAACCCTGCGATGGACTAGCATCCCATCCAGGGGGGAGTAGCAATACTCGTAGTCGCTTCATGCTATGGAAACCGGGATAAGCTCCGGCCTGATGGGCCACTAGGCTCGTATACAGACTTAATTAAAATTAATACTTCAGTGATCAAATGAATAGTACGTGTACGTTGAAAATGTGGTAGGTTATAAGCTTCTACACAGACTTCACTGTCAGGTTTTCGTCTCCCCTCCCCCCCCCCCCCCCCCCCCCCCACTTCAATGAGTCCATCACCGTTTAAGAACTTAAATAGGTGTTCTTAAGGACTCAAACTACACAACCCTGACGTGGTTGAAAGCCAGTTATAAACTGTTTACATGTACATAAGTTGTATTCGTAGTACTGTTTTACTCCATTTTCATTACTGGTGACAAGAAAAGTAGCTTTTACAACATTGTATGTCAACTTAAACAAAATATGCTCAGTGCAGGTCCAGACGAGACGTTTCGGGAATAACCCCTTCATTAGTCGTGGCAAAATTAAAAGACGTTGACCACTGTAAAATTTTAAATGATTGCTTGATGTTCTCCGCGAGTCTTTGTGTCTCTTGCGAAGCTTGTATTTAAATGCCATCATAAATTGTTATAGGGTTTTATTTAAAAAATCCTGTCATGTTGTTTTTTTTCTTCTGATATTACACGTTTGTCCTCAAAAGGGACAAGTTTCATTTCTTTTGTCACGTGATCTCTTTTTGTAGAAGTTGGTTGAAGGGGGATGCTGATCATTGCTGAATTGTAGGCACTCATATCGCGCAAGCCTCCAATTATGTAACGAATAGGGCAAGACGAAAACCAAACAGATTTGAGAATTTTATTTATTACTCCGATCCCTGCGTTTAGCATGATATCATAATTTTGGCACAATATTTAAGATGGCGGTTTCACTGTTGAGCATGTCAGAAAAAAAAAACGAGACTGTTTATATAGTCTACCCAGGATCTGTTTTTGTTGTTTAAGCTACAAGGGACTACAAGCACGTTTTAAACCAGGCAGTTAAAGTTGTAGTGATTTTATTTTACTAAAAATACAATCAAGACCTAGGTAAACATATTTTTATTCACTGCTGCTTTTACACTCCACAAAGGTTGCGTGATTCACCTCGTGACACGCGGCGTGATTGATCGCGTGACAATTTCCACTAATCTCTATGTTAGAAATTGAGTCGCAGCTCTCGCCGAGAACACTCTCACAAGCGACTAGCTGTGGTTATGATCACCATCGTAAAATTGTATTTGAATTTTCGCTCAACTCTGTAATTAAGAGCTATTAAAGGCAGCCACTCCCCCAAGCAACTGTGACCACCGTTGTGAATCACCAGGAGCGATTGGGATGCTGGAATTACCAACTGATCTTTTTCTTTGTTTTAAGCTCTATTAAGTAAAATTATCAACACGTAAAAAATCCGTGGTTTGGCTGAGTACTAATAAGTGGTTGTACAATCTGACAAAACTGAAGAAAAAATCCCAATTAAGGAGATTTTCCCCAGACCGCCCAGTTAATATTATAAGAAAAGGGCTGCCACTTGCCCCTGTAATATATGAATCCCTTTTAAATACAAGCATCTCTATTATACAGGCACTTTGTGTGGTCTTTGAGTTGGATCGGTGAAACAGCGATATCATAGAGTCATTTCGCTTTGTTTTAACTGTCTTCCATTCGTGCCAATCTCCTTAGCGTTAGGAATAGTCTTGGACAATCCGACGTGCTACAAATAACGACAGGTAAACAACCGACCTCATCGCCTGATGAAGACTAGCAGTATTGCGGTGGAAACATGCGATGAACCCTTCAAAGTGATTAAAACGTGGGAAAAAGGAATATGCGTTCATCATTCCTATATATTTTTAGTTACCAAGGTGCGGTGCTTTGGAACAGCTTACCACCTGATTTGCGGCAAGCACAAACTCTCAATGGTTTTCGAATTGGTTGCCGACATCATTTTTCTTAGTCACAAAATAGCCTTTTACCTTTTATAGCACACGGCATTCATGTAAAGCAGAGTTATGTTAGTATAAATTAGTATTGTTTTAGTTTTTAGTATTGCATTTATTATCATTAGTATTTTATAATTGTATTTCTGATGAATTTACTGTGTTTAAAGTTACTACTCTACTCTACTACTCTACTACTCTAGTCAGACGGATTTTGAGGTCATAACTTCTGGAATAGTATGAGAGAACAAATATTTTTCTTAGCACATACAGCTACTTCAATTAACATTGTCGGATTGAAGCTTTGGACGAAGATAGCGTGTTCCACACGTGCTGAATACTAATGAAATATGGCGATATAGCGAAACGAGACTTTTTGCGTTTCCTTTCTTTTCAGACATATGAAAAGATCATTTTTCGCCGCATTTACGTTTAAATAATTAATCCAAACCACGTAACGGCGAAAGAAAAGATACAAGAAAAGTCTCATTGAAAGAAAAACAAATACTTCACATGTAGTGATACAAACTTGTAGATTCAAGTCAACGCTTTTAAACAAAGGTCAAGGATACCCGTCGTCTAGCCTATGGGTGTCAATTAGCGATTTTACTCTCATTTAGGGTGTTCAGGGAATTGAAAAAATAAAGGAAAAAAACACTACCAGTGTTGGCAGCCTAGACTGATCTGACATGAAAACTGTATCGACTTTTAGCGGTAAAAACAGCTAGAGCCACACACAGATTGGTCTCTAGCTCTTTAGGATTTTAATTCAAATTTGCCAGCAAGCATCCATGCTCCTTTCATATGGGAAGAGAAAAGTGAATTAGTAAACTTACTATCTTTTTCTCAGGGTCGTGAACCGCTTTTTATCGCTCTGGGAAGGACGTAGGCAGTAATTGTATTCAACTTTTTGTGAAAATTCCACAAACTGTGGTACAGACCATGGTTACTGAAAGGAAAAAAACAACCACAATGAGTGTAACGTCAATAATGCAGTAGATGTTCGATCTGACCTATTGTGAATACGGAGGAAGTTTTGTACAGTGGACCAGTGGGCCTTGGTGCAACGGGTGAAATTGCAATCATATACACGGAGGACTTCCATCTGAGAACTATGGAAACGTCTCCATATCCCCTACATGAGTGGTTCTGGTACGTGGATGATAGTGAGACCAAGTGCAAGGAAGGAGAAGCTCAAGAAATACTGGATCACCTCAATACCATTGAACCAGGAGTAATTGTATTCATAAAGGAAGACCAAGAAGGATATGTTTTACCAGTACTTGAATTAAACCAAGAAGATAGAATACAGTTATCGTCTCTTAGCGACTGTCCAAACTGCTAAAAAATTTACCGATAGCCCGCGCGCAGATCACGTTTGCGCGTTTGGGAATACACACGCGCGGGTTCGCGCCAATTGTGCGTGTTGAGTTTGTAGCCTGCACGCAGGCTACAGTCACCGAAGGAAGCACTACAAATTCCATGTTGAAAAAAGTGCTATCTTGTTTTAAAATTCCCATTTCAAAACTCTGTTTGTTTGTTTTTTCTTAGAGCTCGATAAAATTTGAAAACAGAAAGACTTCTTGTCATAAGTAAGTTCGCATGAGTTAGTGCATGTTCCCACAACAAACACCATTCACGGTTAAATCACGGAAACGTATTTTAATTTCCATACAATTCAGGTTAATTAGATGTGTTTACTTTAGAGTTCAAAGGGTCGACTCGCCTCAAATATTATTTGTCATTATTATTCACACTAAAACGTCTGTTCAAAGTAGACACGGTGCCACGTGATTAACACGCACTGCATGGCAGTTCGCGCTTTCACTTTCAAGTTCCTGTCAGTTTCTTGGTGACTGCATACGGGTCTGTACTTCTGTTCCTTGGTTACCAGTATTGCAACTTTCTTTGAACCCCTTCGGAAACGTTGGAAACGGTGAGTATAATCCACATTACTGTTGGTCGGTTATTTAGGTTGAAACAGAACTTGTTTCTAGGAGATAGAGTTATCCTTCCCCCACTTAACCATAAACGAATAACATTCATTCATGTTTGTTGAAGTCAAAGTCAACAGCTTATAACTTGGAGACGAAACTGCAATCTTCCCCTCTTCCCTTTCAATGCGAGGGAATCATTTTAAATAACTGAGCGAAAATCATACGCGGCGAAGCGTGTAGAGAAAAAAAATGTGTTTCGCCCGGAAGGAAACCATCTTAGATCAAGGCAAACCCGATGAGAAAAGGAGGTGAAGAAAGACAAAATAAAGACAAAGTAAAGACTTCATTTATAGGAATTTTGTCATTTTATCTGTTGCTAGGAGTAACGCAAGACAAACATTAAACATTGGAGAACTTTCTTAACGTCACGTGCAGTTAAACAAAATGAGCAAGGTAGTAAAATGATAACCATTTTCTTGTAACTGTTCGCAATGAACCGTTTTGCTTGTCAAGTCTAGGAACACAGGTGCACTGACTGATCATTGCGAAAGCAGAATTAAGCACAATGTGCGAAAAATTCCTTCAAACATCGTGTGATTCTTGAAGCCAACCGTGCGTTTCATTATTGTTGGAGTGCTTACATCGGCAAACGAAACGTCTTGCAAATCATCTATTTAACGCGTGTCGACCGTCCTTTATCGTTTGCAAACGTTTTAACTTAATCCAAGACTCAGGCAGCCCAAGCCCACGCTGAGAGGAATTAACATAATGGCTCATTTGAATACTCGAATGTGATTTTCGCCCTGCACCATATGGAGGTGTTGTGTTACAACGGTTCGTATAAAGGCTTGTATGTAAAGACGCATTCGGAATCCTAGCTAAATGTTATGACATTTTGACAATTCTATCAACTCAGCTCAACTCACTGTTGTTGTTATCTCGTTTCTCAAGCCGATCCGACGACTTTTACGCGAGTTATGCCATTTTGAGTTTTTACTGCTATTGTATCTCTTCTCAACGTGAGCCTGGCACACCTGTGTCCACGAATGTGCCTTTCTCCCCGCCAAAATCTTTATGATGAGATTCGTTTCGGACATCAAATCATCCTAGAGTAACCTGCTCGTCTTTCTATGTTTAAAACTTTGAACGAGCAGCGTCAACTTTGTGCAAACAACGTCAACTTTGTGCAAACAACGTCGACATTTTTGAACAAACAACGCTAATTTTGTGCAAAACAACGTTCACACTTGTACGAGCAGCCCAATTTGTTCACGAAGATACGAGAAATTATCGATTGACCTGCGGGGGACGGACCGCTAATAAGAAAAATAGTACCCAGTGGGTACATAAGTCTAATGCGCCATGGATTGTTAGTGCGGTTGAAATATGTTGAAGTAGTTTCGGTATTTACGGCATAGAGCAAGAGGTGTAGCAGAGGTTTGGTAGTAAGAGTGGTTCAGAAGAAGTCGATAATACTTGTTCTCTTAAGTATATATATTTATATATATTTATTCATGTTAAAAGATTAGTGCGTTGTAGACCACAGGAAGATCGTACAGATTTAGGGGGGGGGGGGGGGGGGGGGATCCTGATAAATTTGTTTGCAAAAGCAAAAAAAGCCCAACTAAATTTTTTGCAGGCATGAAAAAAATTGTCTGCAGGAAGATGACACCGGAAAAAATGTTTTCACAGACAATGATACAGAAAAAAAATTGTCTGTGTTGAAAAAAATTTTCATCCCCCTGCTTCCAAAAAAATAATGGTCCGCCCCATAGATAGACAAGATACAGCCGCTTATTTAGTATTCTAAATATCCTAAATCACATCAAAATAACCCACAATATATTTTTTTCAATTCCTTTGCAATTTATGCAATACTGCTCAACAAAGATTTCAATTAACTTTTAACGTTTCGACACAGGAGAGCAAAGAAAACATTGCGTGCAGAATGTAATTTAATTAAGCGAAATATTTTCACGTCTATTAAAAACTACAAGCAGTTGAATGAAAGAGTTTCGTTTTCATGACTGAGAACAGCTTCCAAATAGTCAATGCATGGAAATAACAATCAGATCGGAATTCAATAACTATTAAAGCGAGTTTTCATTCTGTCTTTTTGGCAAGTTTCAATATTTATGCAAATTTCGCGCGAAATGTAATTTGATTACACTGTCTTGTTTTCAAGCTCCAGATTGAATCTTGAATGGTGAAGAAAACTCTTTTTAATGAAAGTTGCATTCTGCGAATGAAATCCTGCTTCAGTTGAATTGAACAATCAATTGCTGACTACAATTTTATTTAATTTTCCATTTTTTTTCAAAGTTATTTTTTGTTTATGAACACAAATGTCACTTCCGGAATCTTTTCATCAAAAGATGTCGATTTCACGTTGCGTTTCCCACGGATTATAAAAAAACACGCAGCTGGAAAGAGAACATTTTCAGTGGCTTCACACTTGAAAACGAGGATTCATATTATTTTGCACTGTAAAACATTTATTCCAATTACATACATGACAATTTCTTTCACAAGTGCGTGTCGTGCTCGAGCTCCGTCCGACCGTTGCTTCGTTAACAACATCCTTGCTTCCTGATTGGATTACGATCACCGCACCAAGCCCGCAATGAGGCGGGCTATTGTTTACGCACACAAACACCGGACGATTATCGATTAGACTCAAAAATGAGGATGCAATACCAAAATGGCGACTCAAAGTCGAACTCATGGTGAAAAAGGCTACGTAAACGAGCACATTGCTCGATCTATAAGGGAAGTTTTGAGTCTGCTACATGCTGGTAACTTGCGGAATGATGAGGTCGATTATCTTTATTTTAAAATTGATAGAATGAAGCATATTTTGGCTAGTCAAATCCCATGAAAAACCAAGTGCTTTGAGTGGCTCACGTAAATCAAACTACACCAGTGGCGACGACATGCTCCTTTGTCTGGGTCTTTGCTATCCATTACAAGCTTTGAGTTACTAGCCCATTTTGTCAAGTTGAGCGCTGCTGCCATCATGATCTCTGACATCTCTCGTTGAAGACTCAGTGCGGAGTTGTCCGCGTCGGCTCCCGTTAAGCAATCACCTACAGCTAGACTAAGCCATGTTATGTGGAATTTGCCTCGCAGCAGTAAAGAATATCTTTGCATACTTGTTGGCATGAGCCTGCACTGTCGCAAAGGCACGAAATGGACTACAGTTCACTCTTAATGTCAATATTGGCATTCATTAAACTTAAGGAGCTTCGTCTGTCCTTAGATCTCTTCACAAGTACCGATGCACGTCTTGATCTCAAAAGACATCTTCTCTAGATCTCCTATCTTGTCAACTCTGTGTGTCCGAAAACGGATGAGGACAGATGCAAGGTTGGGTTGTAACTCAGGACCAGGAAGTACACAGTCAGAAAGAGATACACTTGTTCTCGGGCGGAATCATCAAAAGCGATTCTACAATTTGTTGTTTTTCTGTCAGCATGGAAAACAGCATGGTGTGGTAAGTATCTGACATCTCCATCTCCACTACGTGAGTCACTTACTTCCTCTGCAAAGCCTTTCTCTACATACTGGTTGATTGCAGTTGTGCAAGCTTCAGCTTTCTCAGGATCTCGTTTCAACCTTCTTTCGATACTTTCGAGTCGTTTCACTGCTTGTGCGTAATTGTTCTCTAGCTTTGGATGGTCTTTCTTCTATGACAATGGCACCTCGTAGTTCCTGCCATCAAAGCTCAGTCCGTCATTGAATTTAATGACTGCATATTCTTCTTCTTATTACATAGTTGGATTTACAGTTTCAGTAGTGGCAATTGATTCTAGTTCCCAAAACTGCCTCAGACTTGCGGTGACCTCGCCAGTCTCTACTGTCGTTAGCATGGATGACGTGTGCTTTGAATAGTTGTCTACAGGTCCTGTACGTATCCAGCAAAGGTGAGATTCCACAGCTACCAGTGATTCAGGGGTTTCTCCTCTCTTGCAAATCCCAGTTACGAATGAGTGCTATTTATCCGCACCGATAAGAACATTACTTGAACTGAGTTGCGAGTGGAAGAGTCTGCAAGAGTCAAACCCTGTAGATCCCAGGGGATTACAAATCTTGGGTATAGTAAGTGCGTCCATTTCCACAGCTTCTGTTGGATGTCCCTGGATTGGTGAGAGAGTAAATCGCACTTGTTGAAATCTCTTTGATTCACTCGTTCTCCCCCAAATTTTGCAACACTTAAGGACGTTCGCGCTAATTGTTTATGCGCATCCTTACTGCGCACGTAATTCCTGTCGCAACGCTACGCCACGTCATGCATCGAGCGCGCGCGCTGAGGAAACTTTCCAACCACATATAGGGTAAGTAGCCGTTGCGATAACTTCGCTTGCAGTTTGCTTGCTTAAATGGTCGGTGACCCCTACTTTTTTCTTAACAGATCACTTTTGTTAACGATTATCTACGTTTTGTGAGAAAATGAAAAAAATCTATCGATTTAAAGGTTGATTTTTTTTGCCTCACGCACGTTCGAATTCCGCTTTTTGATCTTTTCGTTTTGCCGTACGACGGGTTCAAATGCCTCTTCCAGGGCTAAGTTTTGCATAAAAGATGGCAACACTTAAAATTATTTACGCAACAGACGCACTTCTTCAAAATATCACCAAGATCGTTTGCCTCCGTTTTCTCATCGTCGATAATTTAAACTACAAACCTTGAAAGCCGTGGGAAATTACGTGCGCCAATTTTTCAAAATCAGGGTAGTTTTCTACAGACTTTAACTCTGAAACGAAGTCGGTGACCCCCACTTTTTTTTATTTCTGACACAAGTAACTCATTATCCGTCATCAGTAAAAATTTTAGAAAAATCTATCGACTAGAAAATTTTCGCGCGAACGTCCTTAATACTTCTGAGGGGCCTTGCAGACCAATGGATTCTGCAAAGTTCTTCCATAATCGAGTAAAACACGAACAGTAACTTCTTGACCATTCACTGATAATCTGGCTAACTCTGTCCGAAGAAGTGCCTCTTTCACAGCTGAGAAAGGTTTGGAAGCAGCCAATTCAGTTAATGTGGCATTGGTTGGATTCTCAGTTGTTACCATTGGAGGCTGATTGTGCAGTAACTTGTGAAGAGGTTGACCACGGTTCACACCCTGGACACTTGGGATGGCGGCATATTTTAGACAAATGCCTGCTGTTGGTAGGCTTTAGGCAATTGAAACATATAACTTGCTTTCCTGAACTAATTACTATCTATCATCTACTGTTTTTCCATTGAACTCTGGGCAGTTTGGCGAGCCATGATTTTCCTTCCAAAATATACAACTTGGAATTGTTGGTGCTTTTGCCTCACTGAACAACTCTGATGGTAACCTGGTCTCAAAAATTGGTTACAAAATGCATCCATGACTCACTGGGTTTTCTCTCTCTGGTTCTGTTCTTTAAAGTGTCTTAAAGATCTCGAAGGGATGATGCTGTTTACAGCAGACTTTGCATCCACCTTACCACACGTTTCCTTCCATTCCTGTGTTTCAGACATTCTACAGCGGGTTGACAGTCCGCCCAGTCACTTTAAGACGGAATCCACCAGGAAGTCGAGTAATTTTTTTTTAAGTTGGACAAAAATCGAGTACCAGAATAATTTAAATCTTATTGCGTTATTTTCTACCCTAAATAAAAGGTAAAGATGTAAGTAATTATCACTGATAACACCATCAACAATTTCTTATCAGAGTCTTAGAAAATGAATTTCAAAGTTCACAAGCTATAGGGAAATTCTCACGTGCAGCCATTTTGTAAAATCGTCTTTAAGCGATTCATTGGAATTCAGTGAAATTTCAAAATTTGTTTTCGGTGTTTGGTGTTGTTAGAAAAGATTTCTTTTGATAAGATATTTGAAGCAATAACACAAAAGTTTGCAATAAGGTGTAAATAATTTTGGTACATAATTTTGTCCAACAACTACTCGAAGTCCTGGCGGATTCCGTCTTAAAAACCCCTTTTTTGTTTGCAAGGCATTGTCAATTGGCCATGTTCTAAACGAGCAGGGGACTGGGTACGAACATAATTTTTCTTGGTGCCAATATTCAGTATCGATTGAATTGAAAATGGGGCACATCATCTGAAAGAGCATCCAAAAATTAGTAAATTCGCCAAATTTGATGGTACATGGCACACTTTTAAAATAAGAGAGCTTAGTATGGTAAATTTTTTCTTGTTGACTGACCTCATTGTTTTGGAGATCAGACCACCCCTCCCCCCCCCCACCCAAAAAAAAAATGCCCCAGATTGGCCCAGTGGCGTGACAGATGTTGTGATTTTAAGCAAACTTAAGCAGTGTGTATCAACAGGCTTAATTCCACATCAACATCACACCTGTCCTTTGGTAACTCAAATGTATACAAGAACAAATGTTTACTATACATCATTCAAGTTCTGCATGCAATCTTAGAAGGCATACGTCGCGACGTTTTCAAAAGTCGCAAAACTAGGCATGTTAAAATCCCTGTTTCTTGAGGGTCCGGGAAGACATAAATATCAAACTAATTGCAAGTTACTCACCGCATACAGGAGAATGTTTTGAGCTAGTGTTAAAATTGGGCCAGCCGTTTTGATTTTTTTTAACACCTCACTGTTTTATCACTTCGACGACTTTCATTTACCCGAGCAAATTCTATAGAATTACGGCCTCCCTGCTGCTGTCGACGTATTATCCGGATTTCGCCTTGCAAGCGTCCCTGACAGGTATGAACAACCAACAGCTACAGCTTCTTGTTATATTATTTATAATTTTGCTGAAGAACACATTTATTTTAAACGAGAGACAAGTAAATGCATACTGGGGATTGGGTGACAGCAGATCAACACGTTGCTTTCAGCGTGGCCACAGAACCAAAGCCAAACCTACCAACGTAGATGAACAGAATGTAATCTTTTCTCCTTGAATACGTGGTCCAAACGCACAAATTGCTTTCAGATACCTAACAAGCGAGTTCTAAATCTTGTAGACAGCAGGCGAAATAATTTTGATCTCCGTGTCGGACTGCCGTTGGTATGTAAACTGTGCGGGCATTGCCACTGACTTCCGTCACCTTTTGAGGCTTGGGTTTAGTCCGTTTATTCGTCGTACAATTTCTGATCCACGGAACGAATAATAAGTTGCAAAGGAGGTGGATGACATTTGCCCAGCCGTTGGCAAAATGACTATACAATGAACTTCGTCGGGACGGTTCACAACATGACGCTTTGCGATTGGACTGGGTATCAGAAAGGTAGTGGGTTTGTCGGAGGGGATGGGGATGGGGAGGGGGGTCGTTTGGCGCTGCTGCGACTGCTTACTAGCCAGAGAGCGGCTTGTTATGAAAAATTCTCACTGATACAAATAACAATTTCTAACGTTTTCGAAAATTCGTGTTCTGTTGTTTATCCTGATTTTTCTTCTGCACACGTTGTCTTTGATTCGCTCGCCAAGCAATGTAGTCAGATCCCAGTCCCTTGCATAGTTGCGAAGAACCACGGTGATACCTAGCTATTTATCAGAGATATTTAGTACGTGCACGGCGACCCTGACAACTTTTGTCACGCCACTGGGGCAATATTTTTCTTTTTCTTTTTTTTGTTCCTTTTTTTTTCGGCGGGGTGGGGGGTGGTCTTATCTCCGAAACAATGAAGTCAATCGACAAATAAAAAATGTTGCAATAGTTAGTAGCTGGGTAAGACCTGTATGCAATATAAATATGGAAGAGATCAGTCGACCCCTTCTCCCGACCATTGCCTGGATTCTCATCAGTCAGAGACTCTATAAGATAAGACGGTCGATGGCTGTCCTTATGTACTCTCCCTTTTGAAGACTGGTCGTCTGAATTACACTCCTTATCCAAGTAGTCATGGGCAGCAAATATAGCTTGATCTATCATATCCGAGAATTCCAACAGCCAAGCTTATACTCAATTTCCTCGTCTGAGAGTAATGAAATTATACGATCTCTCAACTAAAGATATGTCGTGCGATACTCTGATAATCTTTCGACTTTGATGTGTATTTTGACCCTTTTGATCTCATTTCCGCTCAAGCCTGAAATGACACGAATCAAGGCCTCGCTATCCCCATGCAAGACTTTTGCTTTACGTCTGATTGAAGTAATTTGAATCACGAACTTCTTCTTTCCAGTTGTCGGTAGTCCCTTTTCGTTCAAAAATTCACTGATTTTCGAGATAGCTCGTCTTCTATTTCAAATTCATTTGAATAGGCGGCCAACTTGTCTTGTCGCCCACCAGGTTATGAGGTATGCAGTCTCGCCGAAGACAGTAAATCCACAGCAGTACTTGTGACGAACTATGGATGTCCGTAATAAGTTATGATCGTTGTTAGTGCATACGTACGTGCACGTGCGTATGCGCTATTTGTAGATATAGTCAAGTAATTTATGCGACTAGTCGTCAGTCCTACAATGTAATTGCTCGAGCTGTTTGTGTCACTTGAACAACCATTTTACCGTAACCTTCGTTACAGTTCTGACGATTATCCCAAATCCGGCTCAAAGGACCAATTAATGTTCTTGTTAACCCTATTCATACCGGGCTTTTTTGGATCTTTTCAGACCGGGGGGGGGGGGGGGATTCCCCCCCCTCTCCGTAACTTCCAGAATATTCAACCCTATCAAGAGAAAATGAGGGGACAGAGAGGGACGCGCCCAGTCAAGGCCTTGGGATATGTCAATTTCACTAAAGTTATTTTTAGACGCTGTCCTGTTTCCCTTGACGTCCGCACACGTCACCCAAGGCGTGAGAAATTTGAACAACAAAGGCGGACCGCGTGGAGATACGTTTCTTCGATAAAAGCGACTTGTGGAATGGTATTTTTTAAGAGATTACTCGCAACAGAAGAGAGATTCTACAATCTCTCACAAATCCAATGGCTCTAGGAAATATCGAATTTTGTCGAAGAATACGAGCCAACAAAGTTGCGCGAGGGAGGGCTACATTTCAATCATGTGGTGCTAGGACATCACGTAACGAGTAAGGGAAATAATAGAGCTCAAGTGTCAAAGCGCTTGGTCTAATTGATGCAGGAACAGATACAAGACAGAGCGTCTCTTTAAATTAAAATTATAGCTTTCTCGTTGTAAAGCTACAGCAGCTAGGGTCAGTACTAAACAACAACACGTGAGTTTTATTTGCATGACCATTTAACATTACAGCATTGCGAAAGCATAAACCGGGCATAGATGAATACCGATATGTTACCCGTGATAAGACACAACACACCTTGCAACAACATAAATTATAAACAGTCAGGCCCGGCGTCGCAAATATAATTGCAAGTTATCATCTTCACGAAAAGTTTCAGTCCTTGTCCTTCCAGAGCAAAATTTTGAGACGTTACAAAATATCTAGCAAACTGAAATGAGCCAAATTAAATCGCACGGACACGAAATGTGTAGCAAATGAAAGGTGTTAATTTCTAACTAAAAGCTGCTGGAAACCATGCAGTCCTGTGACCTGTATGCTCTATTCAACTTGAAATGCCTCCAAATTATATCTACATTATGAAGCGTAAGCGAAGGCCTGTTTCTTTTCTTTTTCCTTTTTCCTACTATATCTTATGAGGCAAATCAGTTATTTGGAGACACGGTTCTAAGAGAGAAACTTTGAAGACAATGGCTACCAAAACACGTCGCAAATAAAAAGCCCACGGTAGGGAGTCCGAGCAGGCCGGTCACGATTCTTATAACACTAGCGTCCTCAGAAGTCGTTAACGTCGGAGTGCTTTCGATGCATGCGAAACTATTTTTGCCAATATCGATATCGAAATCTGAACGCCTGTAAATTCCACTTGGAAAGACATGTTGAATATTCAACAGGACCAACAGCCGACAAAACAAACGTCACGCTTGTACGGTCTAATGATTTTTCCAGAGTCGGAAATACGTTTCCGTGGACGTCCGCATCTCTAAAAATAACTTTAATGGAATCGACATATCCCGGCCAACGCCCTCAAAGTCCCTCACTGTCCCCTCATTTTCTCTTGACCCTATCCAGACCGGGGGAGGGGGAAGTGCCCGCGCTGACTTTGAACGTTTATAACTTTTTCAAGATTCAACTAAACGCTGCCAAACTTAACAAGTTTTTCTAAAATTTATCTGGGAATAAATTGGTAGGATAAGTTATTGTGTCTGGAACTTGACGTTACATGTTTTTCCAAATTAACTTTAATTCAACTATTTTCACCTCTTTTAGGTTTTTTGCACTATTTTATAGATTTTGAGTATTTCTCAGTCATTTTGGGCGGTTTTCTGATGTTTTGGAAAAATTTGAAATCCAAGATGGCGGATCCAAGATGGCGGCTGTTTTGACATCATGATGTAATTGTCACGTGATGTGACGTCATCACTGCACGTGACGTATATAAAAAGATAGATTTTTGGACATACTAGATATGCTGTAAGTTTTATTGCTATTGCTTAAATATTCTGGAAGTTACGGAGGGGTGGGGGGGGGGGGGGGGGGGGGGGGGGGGGGGGGCGGAATCCGCCTCCCCGGTCTGAAAAGATCCAAAAAAGCCCGGTCTGAATAGGGTTAAGCAATCGCAATAAAACTTACAGGATATATAGTATGTCCAAAAATCTATCTTTTTATATACGTCACGTGCGGTGATCACCTCACATCACGTGACAATTACATCACGATGTCAAAACAGCCGCCATCTTGGATCCGCCATCTTGGATTTCAAAATTTTTCCAAAACATCAGAAAACCGCCCAAAATTACTGAAAAATACTCAAAATCTATAAAAGAGAGGTGAAAATAGTTGAATTAAAGTTAATTTTTATTAATGGAAACACAAAAATTACAAATTTGGAAAAAAAACATGTCTGTCAAAATGACGTTGCCATGGTAATGTCAAGTTCTAGACACAACAACCTATCCTACCAATTTATTCCCAGATAAATTTTAGAAAAACTCGTAAAGTTTGGCAGCGTTTGGTTGAATCTTGACAAAGTTATAAACGTTGAAAGTCAGCGCGGGCACTTTCCGGCCCCCCGGTCTGGATAGGGTTAAACGCAACGTTTCACAACATTGTTTTACCGCTTTCGACATCGCAACCTCGTTTACAACTATGAAACAAGATGTGAGTCACGTGACGCTACAAAATACTGACGGGCTACCCACGGGGTACTATTACAAGTTTAGCTTCCTCGGTAGCTTACTTAGCCTACCCGTGCGGGTACTGGTATAACGGGCTGCAACAGCTGTAGAGCTACGTCATCAGTATGAAATGTGCCAGGTCGAATCGATACCAGTTTCAGTTCGCATATATGAAGTAGATTATCGCGTGGGAAGCATGATGGCCTAACGGTTAGCGCGCTGGACTCCGGATCGAGCGGTCGGGTTCGAGCTCTGGCCGGGGTAATTGTGTTGTGTTCTTGGGCAAGACACTTTACTCTTGTAGTGCCTCACTCCAACCAGGTGTATAAATGGGTACCTGCAAAATACTGCTGGAGGGTAACGCTGCGATGGACTAGCATCCTATCCAAGGGGAGTAGAAATACTCCCAGTCCTTTAATGCTACAGAAATCGGGATAAGCTCCGGCTGCATGGCCTAACTGGCTCCAACACAGGCTTTACATTTACCTTTATCGCGCCAAAGTGAAATGGTATGTTTTCGTTACTTTGTACATAGGAAACGTGGCGAAAATGGATACATACTGTTTATAGACCAAATGGAAAAATTTCACCCATTTTCAGACCAAAACAACTCATATACAATACCACTTGGGGGAGACATACCTTATGTAAAAGTTATCTAGGGGACTGCACCTAAGGCCTACTGCTTGTACGTTTGCTGTTTAATTTCTATATTTTACCAATTTAACAAGATTCGACTACTGTTTTGTTTTCCTATCTTTTACCTTTCACAATATAAAGTAACAAAATTTCTTCAAAAGTTTTTGTTTTACCGGCGTTGCCCGCACTAAAATGGAAGCTTTGACTCTCGTTTCTCGATGCAAGCGCCCTCTTAATCGTCAAACGTCCAGTAAATAGAGGACGGTTTATCGCCCCAGGGGTGCTCTTAAAAATTAGGGTGGGGATGTGTGGCGCGCTTCTTGAAACCCATAGCCCTTTTAGATCAAAATATCCGATTCCTCCTATGCCCATTCAGTCCTTTCAAACCGCACTTTTCAATAGATGAAATATTGTTTCTTTTAGAAACTATGCCCAATTCCGAATCAGACTGCAAAAGTCATACCCTTTTTCAAAACAAAACGGTTTAAAAACGATTCCCTTTGCAGTCGCCTATATAACTAAATAAAGAGGCACTCTACCTAGAAGCGGGGGAATTTGGAATTTCGATTGTCCCATGGAGGTTGCAGATATGTACTGTTTAACTGCCGATCTGAACATGATCATCTAAAGCACAATAACTTACCTTATAACTACGGAACACAAAGAAGTTTCAAATTGCTAACGGGAAAGTTTTGTTAATTTCACAAAGGACTGTAGTAAAGCAAAGAAAAGTGACACAAGCTGGGTATGGCGGCTGCAGGAAGATACAGTAAAGAACAACTGAACTATTACAGGATTTGTTGTGTTACCACTGACATACTAGCTGACGGTCTACGATCAATCTTCAAACAAGAATGGGACAATCGCTACAAAGTTGCAAAGGGAGAATGGAAAGATGAGCCAAAAAATGGACTGGACTTTTGGAATGGAGAGTCGCCTCAGAACCAAGGAAGAAATGCCCGTCTTTTAGCCACCATGATTAATGGAAACAGAGCTGAATGGGATTGTACCATGCTGTTTTACGCCATCCTTTACTCTGATTGTATTCACAGCCTCAATCCAGTGGTCCAATCGAATGTGGATGATCTCAGAAAGTTCCGAAATGAAGAGTTTGCGCACATGCCACAAGGCCATCTCACAGACGGAGAGTTTCAAAATGCCATCGGCAAGGTTGCTGTTGCCTTCCGAGCACTCGGTCTTCCGACTGTGAAAATTCAAGCTATCAGAAATCAGATAAGTTTTCCCACAGACGAATTAGAAAGTGTCCTGCAAGAAGTTCAGACCCTTGAAAATCAGCTTAACAAAGAAATTTCCTCCTTTTGTATCCTTCCTCCTAAACCTTCACACCACGTCGCAGGTCGCGACAGTGAAGTGGCTAACATCACAGAACAGCTCAAAAAGCTTAAAAAGGCCAATGAAAACACCTTAACTTACCTGTACATCTCGGGGAATCCCGGTAGTGGAAAATCTCAGCTGGCTGGCCTCGTTGCTCAGCAATACTTCGACGAAGTCAAGGAAATTCCGTCCGCTACTTCATTTGTCATGACGGTAAATGCTGAAAGCCCAAAAACGCTTCTGGAATCGTATGTCTCCTTTGCTCGGAGTTTGAAGTGTCCCGAATATGCAGTTACAAACACTCTCAACTCCAACAATTTGAACACAGACGAGAAGATCACTAATCTTGAGACATTAATTAGCAAAAAAATCAAGTATTTCACGTCGTGGCTTCTATTGGTTGACAACGTCACTAGCAAATCTAATGTGCATGCTCATTTTCCGGAGGCTGGAAGTGAGCTGTGGTCGAGGGGTCAGTTGCTTTTCACAACACACGACACAGCGTCTATTCCTACAACCAGCTCTTTCCTTCAACACATTTCAGTGAGCAATGGTATGAAGCCTCAAGATGCCACTTCTTTACTATCGATGCTTTCTGGTTTCACCGACAGTGAGATTGAAAATAAGGTTGCAGAAGCATTAGACCACCAACCCCTTGCCTTAGCAAGCGCTGCCATGTATGTCAAAGAGGTTCGGAAGAACAAATTAACTCCAAATTTTGGCTGGAAAGACTACCTGAAGAAACTAGAAAAAGGACAGAGATGTGCCACTGAGACCATTCATGCTGAGACCAACCCGAGCTACCAAAAAACGATGACCGAAGCAATAACACTCGCTGTGGAGGAAGCGATGGCATCTGACAAAGTCATAAATCATACGTTTACTTTACTCTCTCTCTGTGCACTACAGCCGTTAAGTCTAGAAATCGTGATCAATTATATTCTCAATATGGATGACAAATTGCAAGATAAAGAGGCGATAAGTGTGAGTAGGATCCAAAGATGCTCACTGCTATTATTTGAAAAAGAAAGAGGTGTCAACTACATTCGAGTACACCAGGTTGTGCATGAAGCCATTCGCACTGCGACTAAAGATCTTCCGGAAATTCAACACATCCAAGCGGCTAATGGGGCCGTAAGCTCATTCAGTCAGTTCATTAAAGGTGAACTAACAATGGTGTGCTACATATTAGATAATCTTCTTAACAAGAAGCACATTGTTTGTCATTTGAAACCCTTGGCTATAAAACTTGAAAGTCTGTTTTCTGAAGAAGGTCAAACTCAAGTCGTCCAAAGAGTTATCTCACGATCTAGTAAATCCTTTGCGAAAGATCTATATAAGCTTGGCAAAATATGTGCAGATGATTCTGAATTTTATGTAGCACAAACGTACTTTAAACTAGCATTAGAAACCATTCAGCGCAGTGACGCATGCAGTGACAGTGATGTCGCCCATTTGTGTGTTTCCATTGGCAATGTACATTCACACTTGAGTGATCTTCACCAAGCGAAGGAAAGTTATGAATATGCGTTATCCATTGTTTTGCAAGAAAGCGGCCCTGTGCATGTCAATATCGCGAATGTTTACAACGACCTCGGCAGTGTTCACGTAAAACTGGGTGAACTGGGGCAAGCAAAAAAGTATTTTGATCGTGCATTGGCCATTCGTCTGAACAAGCTGGGTCCTAATGATGTCGATGTCGCAAGTACTTACAACAATCTCGGTAATGTACATTGTTACTTGGGAAACCTGGAGCAGGCAAAAGAGTATTATGATCGTACGCTGGCCATTTATCTGAAAAAGCTGGGTCCTGATCATGTTGATGTCGCACTGGTTTTAAGCAACCACGGTACTGTACACAGCGACCTGGGTGACCTGCAGCGGGCAAAACGGTATTTTAATCGTGCACTGACCATTTATCTGAAAAATCTAGGTCCTGAACATGTCTATGTCGCAAGAACGTACATCAAACTCGGTAATGTACAAAGTGACCTGGGTGACCTGGAGAAAGCGAAAGTGTATTATGATCGTGCACTGGATATACGTTTGAAAAAGCTGGGTACTTATCAAGTTGATGTCGCCAGCACTTACAAAGATCTCGGTAATGTGCACAGGGACCTGGGTGACCTGGAGCAGGCAAAAGAGTATTATGATCGTGCACTGGCCATTTATCTGAAAAAGCTGGATCGTGGTCATGTCAAGGTGGAAAGTATTTACAACAGTCTCGGTAATGTACACAGTAAGCTGGGTGAGCTGGAGCGGGCCAAAGGGTGTTTTGATCGTGTGCTGGCCATTCGTCTGAAAAAGCTGGGTCCTGATCATGTCCATGTCGCAACTACTTACAAAAAACTCGGTAATGTACACAGTGACCTGGGTAACCTGGAGCGGGCAAAGGAGTATTTTGATCGTGCAGTGGCCATTTATCTGAAAAAGCCGCGTCCTGATCATGTCGATGTCGCAAGTATTTACAACAGTCTCGGTAATGTACACAGGTACTTTGGTGACCTAGAGCAGGCAAGAGAGTATTATGATCGTGCGCTTGGCATTTTTCTGAAAATGCTGGGTGCTGATCATGTTGATGTCGCAATGGTCTACAACAACCTCGGTACTGTACACAGCGACCTGGGTGACCTGGAGCAGGCAAAAAGATATTTTAAACGTGCACTGGCCATCTATCTGACAACACGTGGGCCTGAGCATTCTCACGTCTCAACAGTTCAGCGTAACTTGGCAAAGTTACCGCAATCAGAGAGTGAAACACTTCTTTCAGCTCGTGGTCGAAAATGCTGTAAATGCTCAGTTCAGTAGAGTTAAACAAAATTAAGCACACTTTAAATTTGACGCGTGGTGTAATTGCTGTGTTGTAGGATCAAAAACGTTTTATATAGCGAAGTTAGTTCGTAAAGCTGTTACTGCCAAAAGCCTATCAGCTTTCGACTCGTAAATCCAGGTCCAAACGCCTTTAAGCATTGGCAACGAACGAACAGACACTGTTGAAGGAAAATTGTCGCGAATTATCAGGCGAAGCTCAGCGCAGCCCTCCTCCAGTAAAACCAGCAATGTTAGCTTTACTGACTAGCGGCCTACTAGCACTGTTAGCGGTATCAGCACTGCTACTCCTAGTACTATCACGGCTGCTCAGCAAGAACAAAGTGCCAGTACAAATTCCGCGATGACTCCACGCTTCAGGCTGTCATACAATTTCAGCAATTCAAGGGCTACCCAAAATACTCACAAGAAAGGCAAGGCAAACAACAATAAAACAGTGAATGGTCAATTCATTAAACACGTCATTTTTCTTGGTGAGCCAGGCCAATATAATGTTCCCTGGCAAGGAGCACCGTTATGGCTTATAGAAAACGGCCATGTTGTTGCAGGAGCTGCGGAAAGTTTTGTATGATTTTTTGAAGTCGTTATTCCCGTCAAAACTGGAAGCATTTGACGATGTTGAGGTGTTTGATGTCGGTTCGCTGTCGCTTAATGGCTCCTGTCTAGCCCCTGGCCAGACTTTTTCCGGATTCATGCTGCAAAAGGTCTTCAAAGACAAGCCAGTTTACATTTGACCCATGCGAGAGATTCTTCCTATGGAACCATCGTTCAGAAAAGCAAAGCATGGCAACGAGGTAAGCACATGAGGTGAATGGGAGTGAATAATTTTCTATTTAAATTTCTAGCCTACGGGCCTGATTTTAACGCTGTTACCATTTTTTCACAGTGTTGTAGTTTATTGGGTTTTAAATATGTTCATATTGAAGCTTCGTTTGTTTTTTGTTGACAATAATTTAAGGTCCAAATTTCTTACTGAAATATTCGTGCTTTTCCAAGCATGTTTACTTTTGACACCATTGTTGTAAACCCTAGGATGTAGTACCGGTATGGGTGTGAATGAGTGGCATGGAACCCTTCTTGAAGCCCTTTCTCTATTTCAGACCAAAATGCAACATAACTAATCCCAGACAAGAGTACAAATTATACCCTATTTAAGACCCAAATGTTCAAAAGAACACCCTTTTCAATCTCTTTTAAATTTTTAAAGTTGCTTCTTGTCCTCTCCTCCCCTCCCCGATGCGCTTTGTTTTTCTCTTTTCTTTTCTTGCAGTATAGTACCAGAAATAATTATAAAATCTCCTCTTGTAATGTATATGCAGATTATTTTGCATAACATTTGCTACCGAAATCTACCAGGTAATTCTTTAGGAGGGGAACTGTTTTTAATCACCTGGGTGATATAACTGACAGCATCACAACCTTTTCAGGAGGATGAACAAGTAACTGAAAACAAAATCGTTGAAGAAGAGGAATTAATACAGCCAGTTTGGGACTCGGCGCAAACAACTAGCTCTGCAGGTGCTTTTCTGATCACATTATTAAAACACTGTTCAGATATTGATAATAGTAATATTATTCCTTCAGTACATTTCAATCTGGTTCTTTTCTTGGTTTCTTAGAGTACAGTGATTTTTCGTTTAAATGTTTTTAATTAAGTTTAAAACGTTCATAAGAAATCAAATTCATTTCAACATTTGGACTAGAAAATCTAGAGGGGGGCTCAAATGGGGGAGGGGGGAGATGGGTTAGGCTTATTATCGGATGTATTGTTTTGTTTACAGGTAGAAGGGCCTATAACCCCTGATAATCGAGGCTCCGTCTTGTGTTGTTTAATTGACAGAATATAATTATCACAAGAAGTTCCACAAGAAGGCGGACAGAAAAATGCACCCTCACATCTGAGAGAGGTTCAGTCAACATTCAGTCACGGTATCCATGATACTGTGTTTGTCCCAGACGGTGATTAGAGACCAAGAGAATCAGATCCAGGTGAAATTCAGACAACATTCTACTCCCTGGAGTCAGGGGTCCATTCCTGTATTGATTACTGCTTAGAGAAAAGCATTGACAACCCTGTGGAGATTTTAAGATGGGCATAGCGTTTCCTACTTTGTGGTCGCCCTTTAGATGCAACAAATTTTAGTTTCCCAGATCTTAAGACGGCAGTGCTTGTTCCTTCCTAATTTTTTTTAATAAAAATAAAAAACGGTGTCAGTGTTCTAAGAGGATCTAGCGGAATGTAGTGTCAGCCTGTTTCCTGATATCAATATTGCCATTGTTGTCATTGTTGTTAAAAAGTAACATTAAAGACAAAACAATTTCTTATCTTTGCTGAATACTAAGTGAATACTAGTAGCATTCGCCAATTGCGCGATGTTTGCCGACGAGTACTGAAACCTTCAGGCTGAAACAGTGGATTTGGAGTTCCCAAAATTTTCGCTAAATTTTGATAAAAAAAATAAAGTTAGTATTATATAAAAGTATTGTCACTTGCCCCTGTAATATATGAACCCCTTTTAAATACAAGCATCTCTATTATACAGGCATCATACTTTGCTTGGTCTCTGAGGTTCATAGAAGCGATATCGCGCAGTCATTCGGAACTTTGTTTTAACTGTCTTCCATTCGTGCAAGTCTCCTTAGCGTTAGGAATAGCCTTGGACAATCCGACGTGCTAGAAATAGCAACACGTAAACAATCGACCTCATCGCCTGATGAATACTAGCAGTATTGCAGTGGAAACATCGCGATCAACCCGTCAAAGTGATTCAATCGTGAGACAAACGAATATGCGTTCATCATTCCTATATATTTGACCCAGTCAGACGGATTTTTAGGTCACAACTTCTGGAATAGTATAAGAGAACAAATGCTTTTCTTAGCACATATTTATCAAGGCCTCAAAGGTGGCAGGAGCCTGGGAACCCTAAAACATTTTTTTTGTAGAGACCGGAGCCTATTTTATTGTGCGCAGGTAATAATCGTGCACAAGTTAAATAAAACTGCGAGAAACGTGTTCCACTTTGCCTGGGGAACTTAACTTCGGCAACCACATTGGCGACGCCTACCAGGGTTGGGGTGGGGAGGGGTTGGGGGTGGCTCCCATATGAAAGGGTCAAGGATGGCCGTCGTCTCGCCTATGGGTATCAATAAGCGATTTTACTCTCATTTAGGGTGTTCAAGGTATGGAAAAAAAACACAAAAAAGCACACTACAATACAATGTTGGCGCCCTAGACCGATCAGATATGAAAATTGGTATTTTTAGCGGTCAAAAAAGCTTGAGCCACGCCCAGAATGTTCTCTTTAGGAATTTCATTCAAATTTGCCAACAAGCATATGTAAACCTCACCCCCTCCCCCCTTTCCCCTTCCCTTCTCCCCCTGGAACGGAAAGTGAATCAGTAGGCTTACTTTCCTTTTTATCAGGGTCGCTGTATTTAAACTGGGTACCCCAGGAGAATGTTTATCGTGAACTGCTTTTATCGCTCTGTGGAGGACGTAGGTAGTAGTTGTATTTAATTTTTTTGTGAAAATTGCATAAATCGTGCTTCATATCATGGTTATTGAAATAAAATTTACAGTTTCATTTGATAATCCAGCTAGTTATTTTAAGAACAACCCGCGAAATATTTATTCTCGAGTTTATAGGCCAGTTCGAGGATTGTTTTTTCGAAGACCGAGAGTTCTGGCAGGCTGGTATACGCATTTCGCGTGCTACCTTCACTGAAGCTTCTTTAGTACTAAAGCGTGATTCGCTTTTTACTCTGAAACAGAACAGCACAGGGAATTTCGCAATCATTTTGAGTGTAAAGACTTTAAAAGACTGTGTGGCTACCGCGTTCTTTGTTTTTATTTGTGTTGTTTTGTTTGCGAATTCATTACTTCGTCATTCGTATTGTTTTGTGTACTTATCGTGCTTTCGTGCTATTTATATTCTGTTAGGTTTTTGTGCATAATTTCGCTTTGTTTCCTAGTTTTATTTGCGTAAGTTTTAGTTTTAATTTTCATTCTCTATCGACGTTCTGTGCCGTCCACATCGAGTTTTTCTAAGTTTATTCATCGTCCTTTCGTTGCTCTCGTTCCCGTAGTCATACGTCTGTAAGTATCTTTAGTTGTTATTTTCTGTTATGCTTTTTATCTTGTCAATTTCAGTCGTTAATTTAGTATTTTCATCGTAACTTGTAATTTTGTTATTTCCTTTAGCAACCGCATTATCATCGCATTTTCGTCGCATTTTCGTCGCATAATCGTTTACTTCGTGTGGTTTTTACAATGTTTGCGTGTGTGAACAAGTTTTGACTTCTACATTCGTTGAAACGTTATGGATCCAATCGCTGGTATTGGGATTATTCAGGAACGAGACGTCGTGGAGAGCGGTAGTTTGGAATATACGGGCGCAGCCGGTGGAATCGGAGTATCAAGGACAAGGCAGCGTACGGAAAAAGGAAAGGCGTATATCGCTCACCTAAGATGGGCAGATTGTCATTCAATCGGCAAAAGAGTTGTACGGCTGATAAACGAAATCGATTGTCTAACGAGTAACGAGGAAAATGTGAATGTCGTAGAAGGAAATCTTACATCATTTCGTATCACTGTGGAAGAGTTAAAAGGATGCGTCGCCGCACTGTTGGGCGATTTGGAAACCCAGGACAAGCTGAACATTGCTAACGACTGGTACGCAGAGCAGAACAAGCAAATAAATGACTTTTTAGAGAAAACCTTGCGTTGGATTTCGGCAGCGAAAGAGAACATCGAGCAGGGCTTGGAAGATGCATCTCTTGCTAGTACAAAGCATACCCGATCGTCGCATCGTTCTAACACGTCATCTAAACCTTCGATCGCTACAAGTAGAGCGAAAGAAAAGGCAAAAGGCGCCGAGTTGACGGCTAAGGTAGCCATGCTGGAGCGTAGACAGGAATTAGAGAAGAGAATCGAGAGGCTACGCTTGGAAGAACAGTTAGCGCTTGCTCAAGTTCGTGAACGCGTTTACGCAGAAATCGAAAGTGGCGCCAAAGAGGATTTCAGCCCTCCGCCGAAATTGCCTACGGAAACTCTTCGTGTAGGAAAAACGCCACTTTCTGGTCCGTCACTTCGCACTATTTCAAGTGCCTTCATCACTCCGAGTGTATCGTCAACCATGCCTACCATCGCGAGCGATTTCGCGGGTTTTCACGATGCTCCTGCAACACAAATGCCTCCAAAGCTGAAGCAACGTCCGAAGGTAAATCCGTTCGCAACTGAGGATGACATTCAGCAAAGTTCAACGCTGATACCACATAGAAATTCGAATCCCTTCGCAGCTGAAGATTTCGTCGCTGAACTCCAACAAGGGACAACGCCCATGTCACGTGGAAAGTCGAACCCTTTTGCAGCTGAAGGTCACACCGTCGATATCCAGCAAAGCACAAGGCCTGTTCAATTTTCGAGGTCTAACCCTTTTGTAGCTGAACCTTGCGTCGACGTCATGCACCAAAGTACGAAGCAATTTTGTGACGTTCTTCAGAAACAGAACAAATTGACTGAACTGTTGGCTGATCAACAACGACAAAGTTTGCTGCCCACGTTGACATTGTCTGCATTTACTGGTGATCCTCTGGAGTATTCCACGTTTATTAGAAGTTTTGAATCGCAAGTGGAGGCTAAAATCAGCGCGAACGATGCCCGTTTACAATACTTGGAGCAATACTTGCAAGGACAACCGAAGGAGCTTATCAAGGGATGTCTTCATCTGGATAGACACAGTGGTTACCTAGAGGCTAAGAAGCTGTTAAAAGACAAATATGGTGACCCTTACAAGATATCGAACGCTTACATTAAGAAGATTAATGAGTGGCCCCACATCAGGGCAGGAGATGAGCCGGCGTTAGACAGATTCTCCACCTTCCTCACCCACTGCCGGAGCGCCATTTCAAGTTTAACCTTTCTATCCATCCTCAACCATCCGCACAACTTGCAGAGTATGGTTACAAAGCTTCCATTTCCGCTTCGAGATCGTTGGCGCCGAGAAGCGAACAAGATGAGAGTCGCTAGAGGGGCAATTCCCGCCTTTGCCGATTTTGTTAACTTTGTCAATGCAGAAGCAAGGATTGCAACCGACCCAGTTTTCTCACGAGAAGCCCTCCGTCGCCTAGATGGTTCTTCAGACCGACCTGACCGCTTTAACAGAAGCAGATGTTCTGGCAAGTCAAGGACTTCCGGAGGCCGTACTCGTGACCCATATGTTTCTAGTCAAGCAACCATGGCAACAGGGATTACCGCTGCCCGGAAGATCGACCCACGCAACCGTGTCAGCCTCTGTAAGCTTTGAAGCAAGATCCATGACCTAGATGCCTGCCAGGCATATCTGAAGAAGACCTTGCCAGACAGAAAGGAGTTCCTTTGGGAAAAAGGGCTGTGTTTTGCATGCTACGACCAAGGCCACAGATCTAATGGGTGTGCTCGGAGAAGAACTTGTAAGAAGTGCTCACGTCGTCACCCTACGGGACTTCATGATGACAACTTTCGTCTCATACCGGCGGCCTCCAAACAGCAGAACTCATCCCTTCCCCAGCTAGAGGATACAATAGTGAATGCTCATACTGAGATGAATGAAGCTGCTTGCAACGCTGCTAGTGTTGACAAAACCGTTTCCGCTGTACCCATCGTTCCTGTCAGGCTGAGATCCGCAGAAAGTGAAGTCGTTACGTATGCCATGCTTGATACTTGCAGTACTGGTTCCTTCGTTCTTAAAGACATTGCAGCCAGCTTAGGTGTAAAGGGTGCTGATACACAGTTGATGGTGAAAACCGTGAATGGAACGATGCTGCACGACACCGAAGTTTTGAATGGTCTAGTCGTTTCAGACTTGAATGGTGACAATACCTTGCAGCTGCCGAAGATATTCACCAAAGAAGATCTCTCTACGTGCGAAGATGTGTCTACGCCCGAACTTGCTTATCGATGGGAACACCTCAAACGTATAGCAACAGATCTGCCACCGCAATTGTCTGATGTCAAAATCGGTTTGCTGATTGGCTCAAATTGTCCGAAAGCCCTTGAACCATTAGACGTATTGGCAAGTCAAGATGGTGGTCCCTTTGCAATTAAGACATTTGCTGGATGGACTATAGTAGGTCCCCTGTACATGTCGAACAAAGAGCTCCCAATGGTGAACTGCAATAGAGTTGCTGCAAAAGAAGTTGGTTCTGACAGACACCTTGATCACCACTTCATGGTAGAGGACAAGGTCAGAGAAATTGTCACTCCTCAAGCGCTGAACAAGATGTTCGAACTAGACTTCAGCGAGCGAACGGAAGACAAAGGGCAAGAGTACTCGCAAGAAGATAAGAAGTTTCTTCAGATTGTCAATCAGTGTACTAGACGCACAGAAGACAATCACTACGAGATACCTCTTCCATTCCGCTGCACTGATCTGCGCTTTCCTGAAAACAAAGAGCAAGTCCTCCAAAGAGCATACTGGTTAAAGAGAAGGCTTAACAAAAGTGAGACTTTTTACAAGGATTATGTCAATTTTATGAACACGATCATCGCCAAGGGATTTGCTAGAAGAGTGCCGTCAGACCTTATATCTGCAAAGAAAGGCCAAGTTTGGTACATACCTCATCATGGCGTATATCACGCGAAAAAACCGAACAAGATCCGGGTCGTATTCGACTGTAGCGCCAGATTCGGAGGCACATCGCTGAACGATCAATTGTTACAAGGGCCTGACCTGACGAATCGACTGGTGGGAGTACTAACACGATTTCGCCAGGAACCAATCGCTTTTATGGGTGACATTGATGCAATGTTTCATCAAGTCTGGGTTCCAGAAGGTCAGCGCGACTTTCTTCGTTTCTTATGGTGGCCGGAAGGAGATTTGACCCGAAATCTTGAAGAGTACCAGATGAACGTCCACCTGTTTGGTGCAGTGTCCTCGCCAAGTTGCTCGAACTTTGCGTTACGAAAGGCAGCCGACGACGCCGAGAAAATTGTTGGAGCAGAAATCGCTGATGTTCTAAGGAAGAATTTCTATGTTGACGACTGTCTTCGTTCAGAAGAAACAGAGGAGTCTGCTATCCAAAGAGTACGTGGTGTTCGCGATGCTTGTGCACACGGAGGCTTCAATCTGGCAAAGTTCGTTAGTAACAGCAGAACCGTGTTGGAGAGTGTCCCAGAAGAAGCACGTGCCCCCAAAGTTAAATCGTTAGAGCTTTGCGATGGTTACCTTCCTATTGAGAGAGCTCTCGGTGTGCAATGGGCAATTGAATCAGACACGTTTGGCTTTAGGATTATCGTTAAAGATCAGCCGCTAATACGTAGAGGAATACTATCTACAATTTCATCCGTCTACGACCCCCTGGGAACAGCAGCGCCATTTCTATTGGTTGGAAAGCATACTACAGGATCTTTGTCGTACGAAGTTTAGCTGGGATGAAGAGGTCAGCGAAGAGTTCCGCGTACATTGGGACAATTGGAAAAATCAGTTGCCTGCCCTGGAACGTTTCTCCATGGAGCGATGTCTCAAACCTGAAAACTTTGGTACAGTCATCTCAAGACAAATTCACAACTTCTCGGATGCTAGCTCAACGGGTTATGGTCAAGTATCATACCTTAGAATCGAGAAGGAGAGAGGAGGTATCCATTGCGCGTTCCTTATGGGGAAAGCTCGCGTAGCTCCTGTTAAAGCCACGACCATTCCACGTCTCGAGCTCACCGCCGCCACTGTTTCAGTTCGAGTGGGTGAATTGATTGCCGAAGAATTGGACGAACCTGTCGAGAGTAAGACTTACTGGACAGACAGTACAACTGTGTTGAAGTACATCCGAAATGATAAGAAGCGTTTTCATGTGTGTGTGGCGAATCGCGTACAGATGATACGAGATGCAACCGACCCTGACCAATGGAGGTACGTTGAGACCCAGCTGAATCCTGCTGACGATGCATCACGTGGTTTAAAGAGCAACGAGCTATCTAAACAGCATCGCTGGATCACGGGTCCTAATTTCCTATGGCTTCCTGAGAGTGAATGGCCACAACTTAGTTCTGACTTAGACGAAGTTTCTGTTGATGATCCTGAAATTAAGAATGTTCTTGTGCACAGCATAGACGTCAATAAGGGTACGGATCTTCTAACAAGGCTTACACGTTTTTCCGATTGGCACCGGATGAAAAGATCCATTGCCTGGATACTCCGTCTTAAGCCTAACTCAAGTGAGACGTCATTGCCACCGAAGACTGGAGCAACAAGCTTGAAAGATAATCTCCCGAGAGTAGAAGAACTAGAAAGAGCTGAGAAGACCATTCTCAATCTGGTACAAAGTGGTGCATTTCCTGAAGAGATTGAAGCCCTACGTAAGATTCAGCGCGCAGATTGCAAGACCGACCGCGACTTTGCGAAAGCAAGGAAGTCAGAGATCAAGAAATCCAGTACCTTGTATCGCCTTGATCCATTCCTGGACCAAGATGGTCTCATACGTGTCGGTGGTAGGCTGAGAAAATCTCAAGAGTTTCCAGAAGATTTTAAGCATCCAGTGATCCTCCCAAAGAAAAGTTTCATCGTGGACCTCATAATCAGAGCGGCTCATAAGAGGGTTGCTCATGCAGGAAGAGGCATTACGCTAAACGAGCTTAGAAGTCGATATTGGATTGTTAACGCTAATTCCATTGTGAGACACCTCATCTCCAAGTGCGTGGTCTGTCGTCGTCTTCGTGGAGCAACAGGTGAACAAAAAATGGCTGATCTTCCTCGAGAGCGCATAACGCCTTCCCCTCCTTTCACGTACTGTGGCGTTGACTACTTTGGTCCCTTTCTCATCTAACAAGGAAGGAAAGAAGTAAAACGCTATGGAGTGTTATTCACATGTCTTGCCAGCAGGGCGGTACATATCGAAACGGCGGACTCGCTGGAGACAGATTCCTTCATGAACGCTTTACGGCGGTTTATAGCAAGAAGAGGGCCAGTACGTGAAATCAGATCGGATCAGGGCACCAATATCGTCGGAGCGAAGAATGAGCTAAAGAAGGCCTTAGATGAGATGGACCATAGCGCGATCCAAAGAGGTCTTTGCAGGGACTTCAAAGCTGATTGGGTAATCCAATGGAAACAGAACCCTCCAGCCGCGTCCCATATGGGTGGTGCTTGGGAGCGCCAGATACGATCCATTCGATCAATTCTATCTGCATTGCTGCGAGAATTTGGCGACACCCTTGACGACGAGACGTTCAGAACCCTGCTAACTGAGGTTGAATGCATCATTAACAGCCGGCCGCTTACTGTTCCGTCAAGCGATCCTGGGGATTTAGATCCCCTCACACCGAATCACATTCTGACCACGAAGTCAAGAGTCGTGATGCCTCCACCTGGAAATTTCCAGAAAGCTGACGTGTATCTCCGAAAAAGATGGAAACGCGTCCAATACCTCTCAAACGTCTTTTGGACAAGATGGAGAAAAGAATACGTGCAAAGCCTGCAGCAAAGAATGAAGTGGAATCGAACAAGAAGAAATTTGGAAAGGGGAGACCTGGTTCTGATCGTTGACGAGCGAGTGGCAAGGAACGTGTGGAGCTTGGGTCGAGTTGTTGACGTACACCCGGGTGCAGATGGTCAAGTCCGATCAGCCAAGGTTGCCACCACTACGACAGTGCTGGATCGCCCAATCGACAAACTCGTGCTAGTCTTAGAAAATGAAGAGTGAAACCGGGGTAATCCCAGCCAGAGGAGCCATAAGACATGAACTTTTTTTAGAACCGTTTTTAATGTTAAGAAATGAGACGTTAAGAGTTGACAACTCTTGGGGAGCCAGATGTGGCTGCCGCGTTCTTTGTTTTTATTTGTGTTGTTTTGTTTGCGAATTCATTACTTCGTCATTCGTATTGTTTCGTGTACTTATCGTGCTTTCGTGCTATTTATATTCTGTTAGGTTTTTGTGCATAATTTCGCTTTGTTTCCTAGTTTTATTTTCGTAAGTTTTACTTTTAATTTTCATTCTCTATCGACGTTCTGTGCCGTCCACATCGAGTTTTTCTAAGTTTATTCATCGTCCTTTCGTTGCTCTCGTTCCCGTAGTCATACAACGTTTGTAATTATCTTTAGTTGTTATTTTCTGTTATGCTTTTTATCTTGTCAATTTCAGTCGTTAATTTAGTATTTTTATCGTAACTTGTAATTTTGTTATTTCCTTTAGCAACCGCATTATCATCGCATTTTCGTCGCATTTTCGTCGCATAATCGTTTACTTCGTGTGGTTTTTACAATGTTTGCGTGTGTGAACAAGTTTTGACTTCTACAGACTTGTGTTACCTACTGGATTTGACAAAAGCTTCATTTTTCAGCTGTTTGTAATTTTGGGTGCAGAGAAAAAGGCAAAGAGGAACAGGCTTTGCTCGTATTATTTAATTAGCAACTTCAATTCCCTCCCCTCCCCTCCACTTACCTCTTATCATAGTATTTTTTGAAGGTGATATGTGATCTTCGCAGTGAATTTCCAATTTAAGCAATTGGAATAAAGAAGCCTGAAAAAAAAAATCAGGGCTTCAACGGGATTCGAACCCGTGACCTCCGCGATACCGGTGCGATGCTCTACCAACTGAGCTATGAAGCCACACATTGGGAGCGAGGTCAATTGTGAGTTCATATTTTCCCGTGAAAGGAGTGAAATGATGTAATGTATATGAAATGATCCATATATGAACTGCGGATATATATGAAGGTGATATGTGATCTTCGCAGTGAATTTCCAATTTAAGCAATTGGAATAAAGAAGCCTGAAAAAAAAAAAAAAATCAGGGCTTCAACGGGATTCGAACCCGTGACCTCCGCGATACCGGTGCGATGCTCTACCAACTGAGCTATGAAGCCACACATTGGGAGCGAGGTCAATTGTGAGTTCATATTTTCCCGTGAAAGGAGTGAAATGATGTAATGTATATGAAATGATCCATATATGAACTGCGGATATATATGAAGGTGATATGTGATCTTCGCAGTGAATTTCCAATTTAAGCATATATGGATCATTTCATATACATTACATCATAGTATTTTTTCTCGTCCTCAATTAAACTATTATCATGCTCTATATTGTGGAGTATTATCAAGTTGTAGCCGTCTCGCTGATCGCATACGGCCGCTTCCCTGAAACGCTCCTGGCTGTTGAAACAGTCAATATTTGCCTAATCTCGTAAATTTTACAATTAGATTTAGTTCTTTTGACAGAATGCTCACTGAAAGAACATACAGTTATCGATTTTTAGTGACTGTAAAGGCGACTAAAAAATTCACCAATAGCCCGCGCGCAGATCACGCTTGGAAGACACACGCACGGGTTGACGCCAGTCGTGCGTGTTTTTTTTTTTTATTTTTTTTTATTTTTTGTTATTTTTTTTTTTTTATTGATAGATTGCAGGACGCATACAAGTTACATTACATTGAAACTTACATTTAACTACATCGCTTACACTACTTACACAGGGGCGCTACTTACAATACAACGTTAACAGTACTCTACTTACGAAACACTACTTACAATAAAAACACCACATAATTACTTACATATAAATACCTAAAAGGTGACTCCTCTACCAATGACTAATAATTAATAATAATAGTCGTGCGTGTTGAGTTTGCTGCCTGCAGGCAGCTGGCTATGGTCACCAAAGGAAGCACGACAAATTTTACGTTAAAAAAGTGTTATCTTTTTTTACAATACCCATTTCAAGACTCTGTTTGTTTGTTTTTTCTTTAGAGCTCGATAAGATTTGAAAACAGGAAAACTTATTGTCATAAGGTTGGCATGAGTTACTGTTCCCACAAATTTTTACAAACACCATTCACGGTTAAATCGCGCAAACATTTTTAAATTTCCATACAAGTCAGGTTAGGATGTTTATTTCAGAGTTCAACGGGTCGATTCGCATCAAGTCGTAGTTGTCATTATTATTCACACTGAAAAAAATCTGTTCAACATAGACACAATGACATGTTATTTAGACACGCTGCATGGCAGATCGTGCTTTCATTTTCGAGTTCCTGTCAGTTTCTTGCATACGGGTCTGTACTTCTGTTCCTTGGTTACCAGTATTGCAACTTTCTTTGAAAACCTTCAGAAACTTTCAAAACGGTGAGTATAATCTACATTATTGTTGATTGGTTGTTTGAGTTGAAACAGAACTTGTTTCTAGGATATTTCATTATCCTTCTCCCACTCAACCGTAACTAACCGTAAACGCATAAAATTCATTCAGGTTTGTTGAAGTCAAAGTTAACAGCTTATAACTTGGAGACGAAACTGCAATTTTATTTGTTTGCCCCCAATTTTAAAGCACTCCAATTGCTATTAAGCAATTTGTGCTCTTGTTGCAATCCTGGTTAAATGAGAATGTGAGTGAAGACAATGTCTCTTTCAACCAGCAGTTGGCAATGGCCAAAAATGTTTATAATACCCGTGCTTTAAGTGTTTTGTACCCTGAGCCGTCTGTATGGATTGTGATCACTACTTTTGCAGCAAAAAAATCTTCCCCTTTTTAATAATGTAATAAAATGTTTGGTTTTTCCGTAAGATGAATCTAGGCCCGATGATTGCACTACGAGGCAATTTGTTGAGATAATGCGCGCTGTACATCTTTATATATGTGCACCTCCCCCCTCCCCTTCCCTTCCAGGCTGAAGAAATCATTTTCAGATGTCAAAAGTTGTACGTTACAGGCAAAACTATGCTCCAAGCAGCTTCAATATCTTACTTATTCTTATTAACTTTAATAACTCCAGCGAAGCGTGTAGAAAATAAATTACATCTGTGTTTCGGCGTGTTTCCTGCTTTAGAAAAGCGAAAGGAAGCCATCTTGGATCAAGACAAACCTGTCTAGAAAAGGTGAAGAAAGACAAAATAAAGGCTTCATTTGAACATGTTCACTTTTGCAGGAATTTTATTATTTTATCTGTTGTTAGGAGTAACTCAAAACAAACATTTAAGATTCGAAAACATTCTTAACGTCACAGTTACACAAAACGCGCAAGGCAGTAAAAAATAATAACCATCTTCTTATAATTTTTCGTAATTCACCATTTTGCTTGGCTAGCCTGGAAACACAGGTGCACTCACTGATCATTGGGAAAACTGAATTAAGCACGATGTGCGAAATAATACCTCCAAACATTGTTTGATTCTTGAAGCCAACCGTGCGTTTCATTATTGTTGTAGTGCTTATATCGGCATAGAAGCGAAACGTCTCGCTTCCACGACCACAATTTGCAAATCTTTTACTCAAGTAAAAGAAGCGAGACATATATTGCATCAAAAGGTTTGTTGCTGACTCTTTTTTCACTGTTTCTTAGACGTTTCGGCTAATACCTAAGCCTTAATCAGAAATGAAAGCGAGTTAACTGTTAGACGCTGTTTAAAGAAGAACTAAGCTCGAGGCATGCGCGCGTTACCGTAAGTGTCACTTTTTGAATCTCTTAAGCTCGTGCAATGCATTTGTATGCTTCTGGGAGTTTGATGTGATAAGTTGTCTAAAATCCTTAGAGAATATATATGCCCCTTGAACGAAAAATGTCTATCGCCTGGCGGCGCAGAGAATCTAGATCAATCCTTGTAGCACGAAGCAGTTGGCAATTCCTTTCAGCACAGTGCGGGCAATCTCGATGGATGAGTTATCGCTCGATCGGGCTCCTTCGTCGATATTTCGAAATTATACTTCTTACCGTTTCCGACAAACATAAATAATAGATGCTTGGCCTTAAAAAACTAACAAAACGAAGTAACATTTCGCGAATTCAGATGTAAGCGTTACAAAATCGTCAACGAATCTTCGCACCTTTTTAAGATAGCGGTAGATCGGTCAATCAAAGCAAGCATAGCCTGGTGCCTCATGTATGAGTACATTTTTGATTCTCTTAAAAGCAACACCACTGACAGCGGGCCATAGCGAACAGTGTAACTTTTGTTGTAACCTGACTAGGCCTTTCTAAGGGGAGGGGGGCAGGGAGGGAAAGTTGGCCTTTAGAAAAGCCTGAAACTTAGGTTACGAATCTTCCGCGCTTGTTGTGAACTTTCGCCCGAAAAATAATACCCTCGACCCGACTATACCGTCGCTCCGACTAGCTGCCCCTGGGTCTCCGAGGATAGGTTACGAACAGTGCGCATAAGATTCGTAAAGAGAATAAAAGACGGGCACAATTCATTCTAGTGAACCACATTTCATTACGATCATTAAACTAACGTTAATTATTCATCCTTTCGGGTCGAGCGTAGTGCTGCGTTATCGGGGAGCGGGAGTTAACCGGTACAATAGGTTTTTGACCTTTTTGACCAATCAGAGTGAGGGTAGTATCTGAGGTTAGTTCATTATTAGACCGAAAAAGTAAAATGTCACCAATTTTCAAGCCAAACAACTCAAAAACCATACCATAGGCATCTGGAACAAAACATACCTTGTACAAAGGTTATCTAGGGGTAGGACTACCCCTGAAGCCTGCTGCCTGTACGTTTCTCAGTTAAATCTTGTTTTCTAACGATTTTTAAGATAACTGTTAAAACAGTTATCTTAACTAGTTATCGGTCAATTACCTTTCAAAATATAAAGTAACAAAATTTCTTCAAAAGCCTTTAATCCCCGTAATTGCCGCACTAAAATGGAAGTTTTAAACATCTAGTGAACAGAACAGGGCAGTTTTTTAAAAGGCGCCCGAGGGATGCAACATGGTCAATTAAAGCACAATAACTTTGTTTATAACGACGAAACACTTAGCAGTTTCAAATTTTTAACAGGAACGCTTTAGGTTCACTGAAGTCAATTAAAGAAAGGTGACACACGTTGAGTATGGCGGCTGCAGGAGAATACACTAAAGAACAACTGAACTATTACAGGATTTGTTATGTCACCACTGACATACTAGCTGACGGTCTGCGATGAATCTTCAAACAAGAATGGGACAATCGCTACAAGACAACATTAGGAGAATGGAAAGATGAGCCAAAAAATGGACTGGACTTTTGCAATGGGGAGTCGCCTCAGAACCAACGAAGAAATGCTCGACTCTTAGTCACCATGACTAAGGGAGATAGAGCTGAATGGGATTGTACCATGCTGTTTTACGCCATCCTTTACTCTGATTGTATCCACAGCCTCAATCCAGTGGTCCAATCAAATGTGGATGATCTCAGAAAGTTCCGAAATGAAGAATTTGCGCATATGGCACAAGGCCATCTCACAGACGCAGAGTTTCAAAATGCCATCAGTAAAGTTGATGTTGCATTCCAAGCACTCGGTCTCTCGACTGTGAAAATTCAAGAGATCAAAAGCCAGACAAGCGTTCCTACAGAAGAAATAAGAGATGTCCTGAAAAAGGTTAACGACTTAAAGCAAGAAGTTCAGATCCTTGAAGATCTGCTTAACAAAGATGTTTCCTCCTTTTGTATTCTTCCTCCTAAACCTCCACACAACGTCGCACCTCGCAACAGTGAAGTGGCTGACATTACAGAACAGCTTAGAGAGCTCAAAAAGGCCAATGAAAACAGCTTAAGTTACTTGTACATCTCGGGGAATCCCGGAAGTGGGAAATCTCAGCTGGCTGGCCTCGTAGCTAAGCAATTCTTCGATGAAGTCAAAGAAAATCTGTCTGCTACTTCATTTGTCATGACGGTAAATGCTGAAAGCCCCAAAACGCTTTTGGAATCGTACGTCTCCTTTGCTCGGCATCTGAAATGTCCGGAATATGCAATTACAAACACTCACAATTCCAACGATTTGAACACAGACGAGAAGATCACTAATCTTAAGACATTAATTAGCACAAAAGTCGACTCTTACACGTCATGGCTGCTGGTAGTTGACAACGTCACTTGCATATCTAACGTGCATGCTCATTTACCGGAGCCTGGAAGTAAACAGTGGTCAAAGGGCCAATTGCTTATCACAACACAAGACATTGCCTCTATCCCTCAAACAAGCTCTTTCCTTCAACACATCTCAGTGAGCAGTGGTATGGAGCCTCGAGATGCCAGTTGTTTATTATCAATGCTTTCTGGTTTCACCGACAGTGAGATGGAAAAAGAGGTTGCACAAGCATTGGACCATCAACCACTTGCCTTAGCAAGCGCTGCCACTTATGTCAAACAAGTTCGGAAGAACAAGTTAACTTTAAATTTTGGCTGGAACGACTACCTGAACAAACTAGAAAATGGACAAAGAGGTGCGACTGAAACCATTCATGCTCAGGCCAACCCAAGCTACAAAAAATCGATGACCAAAGCAATAACACTAGCTGTGGAGGAAGTGATGGCATCTGACAAAGTCATCTATCACACATTTACTTTACTCTCTCTGTGTGCAGCACAACCGTTAAGTCTAGAAATCGTGATAAATTATATTCTCAACATAGATGAAAAAATTGAAGATAAGGAGGCGATCAGTATGAGAATCCAAAGATGCTCACTCCTGTTATCTGAAGAAGAGGTGAGTTCCGTCTGCATTCGAGTACACCAGGTAGTGCACGAAGCCATTCACACTGTGATGAAAGATCTTCCCGAAATTCAACGTATTCAAGCCGTTAACGGGGCCATAAAATCATTCAGCCAGTTCATAAAGGATGAACTAACAACGGACTGTGACAAATTAGATTATCCTTTTACAAAGAAGCATATTGTTTGCCATTTAAAACCCTTGATTATAAAAATCGAAGGTCTGTTTTCTGAAGAAGGCCTAATTGAAGTCATTCAAAGCGATACCTCTAGTAAAAGCTATGCTAAAGATTTAGAAAAGCTTGGCAGAATATGTGCAGATGATTCTGAATTTTATGTAGCGAAGAAATACTATAATCTAGCATTAGAAACCATTCTGTTCAGTGAAGCATGTAGTGACAGTGATGTCGCGCAGTTGTGTGTTAGCATTGGCAATTTAAATTCAGACTTGAGTGATCTTCACCAAGCGAAGGAAAATTATGAATTTGCGTTATCCATTTTTTTGAAAAAAAGTGGTCCTGGTCATGTCGATGTCGCGACTGTTTACAACAACCTCGGTACTGTACACAATGAACTCGGTGATCTGGAGCAGGCAAAAGAGTATCATGATCGTGCACTGGCTATTCGTCTGAAAAAGCTGGGTCCTGATCACGTCGATGTAGCAAAAACTTACAACAACCTCGGTTCTGTACACAGTGACCTGGGTGACCTGGAGCAGGCAAAAGAGTATTATGATTGTGCACTGGCTATTCGTCTGAAAAAGCTGGGTCCTGATAATGTCGATGTAGCAAGAACTTACAACAACCTCGGTTCTGTACGCAGTGACCTGGGTGACCTGGAGCAGGCAAAAGAGTATTATGATCGTGCACTGGCCATTCGTCTGAAAAAGCTGGGTCCTGATCATGTCGATGTCGCGACTGTTTACAACAACCTCGGTACTGTACACAATGACCTGGGTGATCTGGAGCAGGCAAAAGAGTATCATGATCGTGCACTGGCTATTCGTCTGAAAAAGCTGGGTCCTTATCACGTCGATGTAGCAAGAACTTACAACAACCTCGGTTCTGTACACAGTGACCTGGGTGACCTGGAGCAGGCAAAAGCGTATTATGATCGTGCACTGGCCATTACTCTTAAAACGCCGAGTCCTGATCTTGTCGATGTAGCAAGAACTTACAACAACCTCGGTTCTGTACACAGTAACCTCGGTGACCTGGAGCAGGCAAAAGAGTATTATGATCGTGCACTGGCTATTCTTCTGAAAAAGCTGGGTCCTGATCATACCGATGTAGCAAGAGCTTACAACAACCTCGGTTCTGTACACAGTGACCTCGGTGACCTGGAGCAGGCAAAAGAGTATCATGATCGTGCACTGGCCATTCGTCTGAAAAAGCTGGATCCTGATCATGTCGATGTTGCAAGTACTTACAACAATCTCGGTATTGTGCACAGAAAGGTGGGTGACCTGGAGCAGGCAAAAGAGTATCATGATCGTGCACTGGCTATTCGTCTGAAAAAGCTGGGTCCTGATCATGTCGATGTAGCAAGAACTTACAACAACCTCGGTTCTGTACACAGTGACCTCGGTGACCTGGAGCAGGCAAAAGAGTATCATGATCGTGCACTGGCCATTCGTCTGAAAAAGCTGGATCCTGATCATGTCGATGTTGCAAGTACTTAC
This sequence comes from Meandrina meandrites, assembly GCA_963693305.1. Lineage (NCBI taxonomy): Eukaryota > Metazoa > Cnidaria > Anthozoa > Scleractinia > Meandrinidae > Meandrina > Meandrina meandrites. The sequence goes on along the minus strand of OY855907.1, from coordinate 15,347,738 downwards.
AACAATCTCGGTATTGTGCACAGAAAGGTGGGTGACCTGGAGCAGGCAAAAGAGTATTATGATCGTGCACTGGCTATTCGTCTGAAAAAGCTGGGTCCTGATCATACCGATGTAGCAAGAACTTACAACAACCTCGGTTCTGTACACAGTACGCTGGGTGACCTGGAGCAGGCAAAAGAGTATTATGATCGTGCACTGGCCATTCGGCTGAAAAAGCTGAGTCCTGATCATATCGATGTCGCAAGTACTTACAACAATCTCGGTATTGTGCACAGAAAGGTGGGTGACCTGGAGCAGTCAAAAGAGTATTATGATCGTGCACTGGTCATTTTTCTGAAAAGGCTTGGACCTGACCATTATCGCGTCTCAACAGTTCAGCGTAACTTGGCAGAGTTACAACAGTTAGAATTGATGAGAAACGTTTTCCAACCGTTGGCCGTAAATGGAGTAAATGCTCAGTTCAGTAGGAGTTAAAAAATACTCTGTCGCCGGGCATGCGTGACGCATCACGTAATTTGTCGCGTTAGGATCACAAACGTTTTCTTCAGCGAAGTTAGTAAGCCAAAAGACGGCGTTTTTAATTTTAAGGACATCGTTTAGCATAAATTCCCTTTCTATTTCAAAAAGATAACTTAATCTTACAGTTTGTTGCCATCGGATGGCAGCCGTCACGTGTCTTTGTATCGCGACTATTGTGATTCTAATAAGATGAAATTTAGAAATATAGTTGACTATAAGAATAAGCGAAAAGAAGGATCCACGTTTCGCTGTCATACTGGCACCATTATCAACTAAAGTATGTAATGGGAGAGATGATTATCATTCCCTTTGTCGTTCCTTCTTTTCGCACATTTTCATAGTCGACTATATTGATGTTTGATAAAACAGTGTTCGCTGTTTTTACCCAGGACCGATACAAGTGCAACGGCATTATTAGGACATTCCCTCTGGTCGTGTTTTTTTTCTTTGCGCCCAGTGTAATTTGTTTCAGTTTTAATGCAGCTAAATATTCCAGTGGTCAAATGAATAGTACATGTACGTTGAGAAAGTTGTAGGTTATGAGCTTTTATATTGGGTTTATGGAGAAAAGGGTTCCACCACCTTGTCCCCACTACCCCCCCCCCCCCCCCCCCCCCCGCCAACTCAATGAGTCCGTCACTGTTTTAGAAGTGATTCATGTGTACTTTCCCAAAGAGTTCATGTATCTGGATACTTTTGTCGAGAACAGGCGACTGATATTTTAGAAATGTGAATTTGATTTATTTTATAGATATTTAGTGGGCTTACTTTGAAAATGTTTTATATTAATTGCATAGCGTGTAACTTGGTGTTGCTAAGGACGCAAATGACACAAATTGAGAAATATTTTGTGACGCGTTTGGAAGCACATTTATTAATTGTGTACTTGTACATAAGCTGTATTCGTAGCACTGTGCTGGTCCATTTTACAACAATGTAAAACCTTACTGCACAAAAAAATGTATGTAAAAGTTAAAATGTTTAAGTTCAGTTCCAGACGAGACGATTCGGGAATAACCCCTCCATTAGTTTTGGCCAAATGTACAGCCGTAAGGCCAGAATCAAACATAAAGTTACTGACCACTGTAAAGAAAATAAATGATTGCTTGATGTGTCTTTGCGTCTCTTGTGAAGGCTTTTTTAATGCCATCTTAAATTGTCATGGGGTTTATTTAAAAAATCTCGCTTTTCTGTTTTTTTTTCTAACACGCGTTTGTCTTCTATCGGGACAAGTTTTATTTCTTTTGTCACGTGGACTCGTGTTGTTGTAGAACTTGGTTGGAGGGGGAATGGTCACTATAATTGAATTGTAAGCAACTCACATCGCGCAAGTCTCTCGTGGCAATTTCAACTCATCATCTTTTGATATCGGTTTCCACGAAACTGATAGCCTGTTTTAGCTAGGCGTTCGCGTAAATTGAAAGCAGTGCGAGGAACTGCCTTCATTTTACAGTCGCCACTCTTTGCGCTAATTCTCCTCAAAACCAAAAGAAGTCACCAAGGTAACCGCAGGGGGGAAACAAGGAATTTTTGATTAGGGGTCCAAACTTTGGTTAAGAAAAAACTGTTGAACTTTTTTTGTTGAGGAGTGGGGGGGGGGGGGGGGGGATGTAAATAAATTCTTTCCCCAACCACCCCTCCCTCCCGACCAAAGTTGTAACATTATAATTCTTTGGCCCTTACCGTGTAAGTAAATTCTACTGGTAAAGGATGCACCCTTGGAACGCCCTCCTCTGTGGCTTGGTAACAAAGATTATACAGATTTCCAATTTCAATCTGTGATCGTGAACGTCGGTCACCGTTGGCGCAGGAAATACTGCCTTGCGAGCAGAGGCGTACTCTGCGAGCAGAGTCTTCTTCGATCTTCCTAGATTAGTCGGGAAGAGGAAGAAGACTCTGCTAACAGCCTCGAGTTTCTTTGAATTGCCGCTCAGTTTCGAACCGGTCAGACCGGTTTTCCACTGTTGCGCATGATCAATCGTACGAATTGCTGACTTTTTCTGCGCCTACGGTAATTTGTTTACAGTCGATCGTTGAATCGAAAGTGGTGGCCGCTTCGCTTTAGTACAAAGTATTCGAAATAGCAGCGAATTCTGCTCGCTGTAAACTTCAAATCGGGCAGATTTCAAGCCTCGCGGAACCACAAGCACATCTCGTTTTCGAAGTGGTAAACATACGTTTTTATCTCTTCCGACCGGACATGGCAAAATTGTTGATTTACCAAATCTGCCCGACGGTTGCAAAGGAACTTGTATCAATGGAATAAACCAATTCCCAACTGAACCAATGCTCGTCGATTACTCTCCTCTAAATTCCCTAATTACGGGCCAAATACAAGTTTGAGCAGGTAGCAATCGATATATTAATTTCAGACTTGTAATAATATATTTTCTTGACGGTCACTTGAAAATTTTTAAATTTAAAATTAAAATTATTATCACAACTTGAGAGTGAGGTTGAGCGAGGCTTGGTTACATTTGATTTTTAGCGCAGGCTCAATATGAATTCCCGAGGCCGTTAGCAGAGTCTTCTTCCTCTTCCCGACTAATCTAGGAAGATCGAAGAAGACTCTGCTCGCAGAGTAGCAGAGGCGAAACAGATAATAGGAAGATACCCAAAAACAAGTAAATTTTTGAATATCCCGGGGATTTAGTTTAGTAGCAAAATGCAATGCGCGTTTCATTAAAAACATTCAGCCAGTTAAAAAGTGATATACGATCGTGTCAATGTAGGAATTTCAGTGTCAAACACGTTTCAGGTCTGAAAGGGGGGGGGGTCCGGAACCCCAGGGCCTTCCCCCTGGATCCGCCACTTTAACCACACAAGTTACATATTTGACTCAGTCAGACAGATTTAAAGTCACATTTTCTGGAATAGCCTGAGAAACTAATGTTCCTCTCAACACATATTCATCCGGCCCTCATATGTGGCTAGAGCACGGGAACCCTAAAATACCTCGCTGTGGAGCCCGAACTCCATTTCAGAGCTCTAATGTTATTTTGCTGCAGGAAATGAAGAACTGGAAACACTGCCTCAGAATAAGGACCCCTGGGGCGCTTTCCATTTAGAAAAAAAATCCGGAAATTTTGGTGTGAATTTCCGGGAATTTCTCAACGGGAAAAAGTTGTTCCATTTTGTCGCAAATTTCGCCTGTCATGATCTTGCCAAGTCTGCAGCTTGTTGCTGTTGTTGGCTGTCGCACTTTCTGGCTGATATGGCGATGGAGAACGACTGGAATCTAAAGATTCTAAAGAAAACAAAGCAAATAATTTGAAACCATGTTGCGCGCAAAACAAGCATCGAAGTGCAGGCACCTCATTTAAATATGAGCGCTTCAAAAGTGTACACCTTCCAAATTCAAATCAAATTACCTACCACTATTGTAATAAGTGCAGTCGTGTTTTAGTAAATGTTCCGTTGAGTGCGTTGCCAGCAAACAACACGAACACTGGTACATCATGACCTCTGACGGGGTCGACGCCATTTTGTTACAAAATGGCGGTGAAAACTTGGCTGCGGTGGGCCTGGAACTGGTAAATATTACCGGGAAATGCAATTGGAACGCGAGAAACCAGTCGGGACGTTCCAACCGGGACTCCCATATATCATCATCATCATATACTTTATTTAAACACGGTAAAAACATCAGTTACAAGTTAAGAATGATTACATCACATTAAAAAAAAGTGATAAAACTGATTTACAGCAGGGCCCGCGCAGAGGGAGGGGCTGGGGGGGCTTTAGCCCCCCCACTTTTTTACAGTAAAAAGAAAAAATAAGAAGAACTTACTATCAAACTCAGAAAACCGTGAACACCTGAAATATTTCAGGAATGTTGATTGTCTAGTGCCCAATCAAAATAAAGTTCAGGACACGCAAGCAAACCTCAAAACCACAAACTAATAACCGTTGCTGTTTGCGGTTTAGTTTTCTCACGCCTGATTGGCTTTTTCCTTGCAACACAATAACATTCCATTAATATTTCTGGTGTTCACGGTTTTCTGAGTTTCACAGAAAGTAAATAAGCAAGTAAAGAAAGAAATAAAGGAAAAAAATATTATTATTATTATTATTATTATTATTATTATTATTATTATTATTATTATTATTATTGAACGAACAATTACTAAAAGTATTTCATTTGAACGCCTTTCCAGAAGCTGGTGATAAATTCTGTTTTTGAGTTCCAGTTTGGTTAATAATGTATCGAGTGCATCAGGTGAATGATCATTCAGTTTCCACTGCACAAAGAATAAACATTTTGCCCAACAATGACACAAGGGAGATTTAGTAACTTGACGATGATAAACATCACAAACGAATTTGCAGATTGTAGCAATAACAGAAAGAGAAATTTTGGCACCGTTTACAACGTTAAGCTGAAGTATAGCAAAAATCGTCAGATTTCTGGTTTGTAACCGCTAATGGCAGTAGCACTGATTTGGAGTAAATTAAATTGCTTCAAGCAGGATTTGATAGTAAATCTATAGGTCTGGTTCTAAATGTTAAGTATGCTTATACTGTAAAAGCATTACAATAATATAGCAAGGCCGATAAGCACTATGTGAAAAAGTAACTTTGCAAGACACCAACACGACCAGAACGTAGGGTTACAATCGCGGACAGCCATTCCGTCCTTTTTGGGACTTATCAGCGTGGTGTAGCAAATCTAAATAATGTCAGCTCGAAGGCCAGCGCAAATAAATTGCAATAATCTCTTGTAGATCCTGGTACGTTAGCACCGTTGCTGTTTCAAGTTGTAAAAACATTACGCTTTAACACACTGTTTGTTAATTTTAAATCCACCTTCTGATATCTGAGAGTAACTAAAACCCTAATTTTCCCAGGATAGCATGTCTCCGCTCCCCCCCCCCCCCCCCTCACACACAAAAAAAAAACTGGCTGACGCTTGAGCCCCCCCCCCCCCCCCCCCCCCCACCCCACTCAAAATCTTGCTGCGCGGGCCCTGATTACATGTTTGCCGTGTGGGAGCACGAGGGAGACATCAGGCAATTGATAAGTATTTTAAAGTGGCTAAAGGATCTAGCAGGGGAAGGCTATTCCACAACTGTGCCCCACTGTAACAGAAACTTCGTTTTAAAAAATCAGTACGGGGCTTAGGTAGAGCTAACTTATTTGCCTTGTCTCTAAGATTATATCCTGTGCTGAATGGTTTAAATAGGTCTTGTAAGTACTCCGGAGCTTGTTTATTTATGGTTTTAAACATTAGTTTCGCTTTACGCTTTTTCCTTCTGGTATAGAGGGAATCCCATCCTAACTTTAATCGAAGGACGGTAGCACTAGAATAGAAATCCGACTTCGTAATGATCCTAATGGCGCGATTCTGTAACTTTTGTAATTTATCAGTCAGTTCATTGCTGAGACCATCCCACACAGGACAGCAATAGTCGAAATACGGTTCAATGAGAGCTCTATATAGCAAAATAGCTGAATCTTCGCAAATGAATGGCCTCAGCCATATATAATGTATGGGGATGCCCGACGTCTCGCTTGGGGTGTTTGTTTACGGATTTTGGTTTCATGTAGGTTGTTCAGAACAGAACGCCAACATCTGTTGCCGTCAAGGTCTCGTTTAGACTGTTTAGGGTTGCACACGAAGAAATAATAATAATAATAATAATAATAATAATAATAATAATAATAATAATAATAATAATAATAATAATAATAATATAAAACGAAACACTGTCCTTTTTGTGTTGGCGGTCTCCTCAGATCAGGCACGAAAAACTGTATCTTCAAGGGGCGAAAAAGTATGAGACACGCTCAGGTTTTTAATTGAAATGTTCCTGGGGTGGGGGTGGGGGGGAGGAAAGAAGGGGGTTACGCCCAAGACAACGTTTTTGTTTTTTTATTTAGGGATGGACCATTAGAAAACTGATGGGGGGTGGGGAGGGGGATTTTTGGCTTGCAAGAATTTTTTTTGGCCCATTGCCTATGCAAGAAAAATTTTTGTAGCTGCAGCCCTATGCACGAATTTTCTTTTTTTAATTAAACCTGCTTCATGCACAATTTGCTATTGAATTAATTAAAAACAGTGCTACCGGTACTTCGATTCATAAAATACATAGCTTGTTAACATTACTTTCCATCTATTTTATGACATAAAAAGTATAAGTAGCAGTTTACAGGTGTATAGTTAAAATTTGCGTAATTTATATACCTGTCAGGCCCGCAGGATTGCATTTTGAGGTGAGGGGACCCAAAGGTTAGCACGTATTGCGAAGGTATTAAAATCGGCAGGAGTAACCACCGAAGCAAGCAAAACCATTACCATTATTGAGAGCTAACCGTAAACAGGCTAACCTGGGCCTTTGTTAGTCTAACCTGAGCGATATTCAGGCAAACTGGCGTGATATTTAGACTAACCTAAGTGCAAGATACACTCTGGTTAGCCTGGATAGCACTGCGGTTGGTTTTTGCCTGTTTCGGTGATTTTGGTCCGCGTTCTGCGTTTGGCATTGTGCGTTCAGCGTTCGGCAAATTACCCCTGCCGTATGAAAATGGTGGGAGGCCCATTTCCGTTGGGGGGTACGGGAGAATCCACCCCCGGGAAAATTTTGAAAGTCTAGACATGCTCTAATGCCATTTGGGAGGGGTGATTTGGTGCATTTTGAAACACTCTTTGAGAAGAATTATAATTCTGGTCTAATATCAAAATGCGACCCATCTTGTGCATGAAATTGTTTTTCGTTGAGTTTTTCCATGGATGAATTTTTTTTTCGGACATTTTGCCTTGCATGATTTTTTTTCCCCATCCCCCCCGATCCCTTTTCTAATGGTCCGTCCCTTATGATTTTAAATACCCCCTAGTGCTACAGATCTGTTCATAATAAAGGATTATTTTCCTTTTTCTCAGGTCGGCTGCATTTAAATTGGGTACCCCAGGAGATGTATTGCTGTTAGGAAGTAATTGTTGATGCACCCATACATCTATCCGAATTTTTGTTAAAATCGCGTGAGTTGCCCCGCATAGGTACAGATCATGGTTATCTACTGAAAGTAAATTTTATCTTTTATTTGTTAATCCAGCTTGTTTTTAAAGAACATAATCCCCAAACTGATCAGTTAAATTTGATGGCCAGTTCATTGTCTAATCAATCAATCAATCAATCAATCAATCAATCAATCAATCAATCAATCAATCAATCTTTATTAGCTTAGCTAAAAAGCTAGTTTGCAGGTGCGCCACGAAATAAAAATACAAAATAGAAAAATAAAAACTTCTTGGAAGTGTATAAATTGATTTAACCTAACTAAGAATAAAATACAAAAATATAAAAATATTATTAAAAAACAGTAAAATAGTAAAAATTGTATTTAATTATCACACTTCTCAGTCAAAGTCCCGTAAGGTTTAATGTTCTTAAATTGTTCTTAAAAACGGTATATGTTTTTATCTTTCTTGTTTCGTCTGGTAGAGAGTTCCACATTTTCGATGCAGCATATCTCCACGATCTTAAGCCATAAGTTGTTGATTTTACTTTTGGAAGGTCCACAATTGTGTTGCCCCTGAGGTTATAAGTGGAGCGCCTTACTGTAATGAAATCACGTAAGCTTGCAGGTCCGGCATCGCTGGCTAATATCTTAAAAACTGTGGACAATATTTTCGCTAACCGTTGTTCGCGGAGACTTGGGAGACCAATACAGTTTAATAGTTCCTCACAAGGCGTGGACTTTTCCCTGAAAACAAAACGGAGCGCTCGTTTGTTTACCATCTCTAACTTGTCAGCTGACTTCTTACTACAAAAGTGCCACGTTTCGGAACAGTAATTAAAGTGCGGCAGTATGAAAGCCTTGTAAAGGTCCCTCCTAGTCTCGAAGTGCAACAGTTTCTGCATCCTTTTTAGTACAGCATTTTGTTGACTGACTTTTCTACATATTTTAGCGATGTGCTTTTCGAAATTCAATTTGTCATCAATTGTTACGCCAAGAAGTTCCATTGTTTTGGAAATGGGAACTTGTGACTCGTCACATTTGAAAGCCAGCTTTTCAAGCCCTAGTTCAGAGTTCCGATGTCTTGTTCATCAGTTTATATTCGCACGCTTCAAATCGCCGGAATAAATGAAGTAATAAACATAAACAATGTGTAAATATGTTAACGTTATTTTATTTATACATACAGAGCCATTATAATCGATTGCAGGGAGCTCAGATATTTATGTTGACAATCTTGTGCCGGTGGCTAGCAGACTGCCTCTGGAGGACTTTACTTTCGGTTTCCCTGGTGTGTTGCCAGTTGGACCGCCATGCCTTCGCTTTTCACTACGGTTTGACATAACTGCAAGGAAAATAGGGCAGTTTGAAGGACTTCAATGCAAGGAAAACAATCATGCTCAATCGTTTTGTTTGACATAGAGTCCCTTTGATTTACCGCCAAAAACCCCCAACTTTAAACGAACATAACAAGAAAACGGTAATAGGTGCGATGGGGTGCGATGTCTTAAAAGCAAACTACAACTACTCAAGAATATGAAAGCTCGGTTTCCCTGATTTGAGATGAGTTCAAATTGGAGCAGAATCATGATTGATTGTGCACACCGTAATTCGCTAATAATTTTAAGACCACCTTCGATTGAGGCCGATATTGCCGAAAGCATTCACCAAAATGGTCAACAAACATAATAAATGAAATAATTTCTTCCCTACCTTTCTCTCTGTTCATACGACTGGGATTCCAGACACGTTCATCTTCAAAAAACACGGAAAGAAACCACGTATATTCTCAAGCGACGAACCTTCCGAAAAGACTTGTGAAAAATTACACGCTCTCTGATTGGTTAATTACCGCTACCATATGGTGAGCTGTGACCAAACAAAGGCTGGGTAATCTGTGACAGCATTCCCAGGCTCTACTTCGCTTTGGTCAGACTGATCGAAACAGTCGAAGTGTAAAGTCGGGGTGTGTTTTTCTTGCTTCTTGGGCTGGCAGTATTGCAGTATTGTTAACCCGTTACTAAAATTTCTAAACAAGTGAGTACAATTTACATTTGTCTATTAGTATTGTTGTGGCTTCAGGAAACGAAGCAGAATTATCCCACAAATTTATAATTTAAGTCGGTCGGCTGTCGATCTGGTCACAAAAGGAAAGCATGTGAATTTCCTTTGTGTTCATTCGCTTCATTGCAACGAATGATTCAAAACTTCATGAGACGATAAGATCGGTATCGAGCTTGCCCCTAATTTCATTGCTCTCACAATATTTGATTCAGACTTCGTTAATGAAATAACCAGGAAAGAGACGAAGGAAACTTGTGATGCTGTGACACTGCTTTGCGTTCGCCCCGAGTCATGTGTATCTGGAGTTTATGTTTGAGGGACGCTAATTACACACGAAATATAACCATTCCCGAACTCTTTCTGGTATTGAAATGTTTAAACTTCAAATTACAATCATCCTGGGCCTTGTGAAACGCAATCCAATCCCTGCATTCCTATATACAGTCAGATAATATGCATGTACCCTCCTCCTAGCGAGGGGGTGGGTGGGTGAGTTTTTGGGTGGGGGGGGGGGGGGGGGGGGTTGGACTCCCATATGAAAGGGGCGGGGATGGTCATCGTCTCGCTTAGAGGTATAAATTTCGGATTTTTGGTGTCACTTATGGGTTTTCATGCAAAACGGCAATATTTTTAGTCATCGCAGTCTCGTTTAGGGTTGCACATGAAGAGAATATTCATATTAAACTCAATTTTTTAGTAATTTGGTATCTTTGAGGGTCAAAAATGCTTGAGCCACGCCCAGATTGGTCTCCTTTGGGGGCTCTTTTCAAAATTTCCAACCAGCTTCCCCACTCTTTTCATGTGGGAGTCCCCCCCCCCCCCCCCCCCCCCCCCCCCCCCCTTGGTGCACTCCCTACCTCCCTCCACCCACTCGCATGCAGTAGTGTCTATAGTGTCAAGGGGCGCTTTCCATTGGTATGGATATAAGAGTTGCTCAAGTGAGAAATCAAAGACTGAGAATGCTGGAAACTTTTTGGAAAAAAAAGGAATACCTTGAATGGTATTCTTCTTTTTTCATTTTTACCCAAAAGGTTAAAAATTGCTACCACCCACTAGTTCCATTTTGACGTTGTTGTCATACCATGCTCCTTGACTTGATGAGCCAAAGAAGGCTTAAATCTACTTGTTCTTGTTGAATTGATTCATATTAATCCAAAATTCCTGTCAAGTGTAGAGTCCCATCAGGGACTCAGAATTACCTTCTTTGTCCCATGCTCGTGATAATTTTAATTAGTTTACAGTAAAAACTGAATATAGTTACTTATGATTGTTACAGAAAGGATCCCAGAAGTGTGACCACTTTAAATCACATTATTTTGTTTAGCCATTATCCAATCAGAAGCCAAGGGTCACACTTGGGCTCCTTGCTGTAATGTGCACTGATATTTTGGTGCAAGTAGGACTGAAAAAAGTTCATTCAAAGGAGTTGTTTAATTACACAATGAGGCACAAAGCAATACATGTACACTTCATAACTTATGTACAATGAATAAGACTGGATCCTTTTTTAATTTGCTTATGCCATGTAAAATAGTTTAATCATGGGGATTCATGCATGGCTTGACCTAGATTGATGCAAGCATTTTATAAATGGTTTAAGCCTCAAAAAAGATTCAATAGATAGAATCATTAATAGGTAGTTTAAACCCCTGTGGTCTGACCTCTTGTTAGCAGTCACTTCCTATAAGGAACTACCCAAGGCTTGATATTTATTTTTGATGATCATTTTTGGGTGGTTCAACACTTTGTTAACAGTGGAACAGTTTTTTTTTTTTTTGCTAAAATAGTTACGTCTGTTGGCTCCAGAACTTGCATTAATTTTAAAGACCACTCGAGCATGTTTGCAAAACCTAAAACTTGACCATGGGACTAGAGGACAAAACCCTGCAATAGATCTTTGTCTAGTTATTCACATTTAATAATAAATTATTTAACTTTAATCAATATCCTTGCCCAGCTGTGGATCATAAAACAAGGTAATAAAGCACAATAGTTTGCACTGGAGTGTTTGGCAATAACTTTTTTTATTCTTGACTAATAGGAAAGAAGTCCTCTAGAAAAGAAGATGGCCACTGCACTGGAATATTCTAAAGAGCAACTGAACTTCTATAAGATTTGCTATGTTGTCACTGACATACTAGCTGATGGTCTGGGATCTATTTTCAAACAAGAATGGGACAATCGGCACAAGGCTACAAAGGGAGAATGGAAAGATGAGCCTAAAAATGGACTGGACTTTTGGAATGGAGAGTCGCCTCAAAACAAAAGTAAAAATGCCCATCTCCTGAGCACCATGATAAATGGAAACAGAGCTGAATGGGATTGTACCATGCTGTTTTATGCCATCCTTTACTCTGATTGTATCCACAGCCTCAATCCAGTGGTCCAATCAAATGTGGATGATCTCAGGAAGTTCTGAAATGAAGAACTTGCACACATGACACGAGGCCATCTCACAGACGTGGAATTTCAAAATGCCATCAGCAAAGTTGATGTTGCCTTCCAAGCACTTGGTATCCCGACTGTGAAAATTCAAGCTATCAGAAATCAGACAAGTTTTCCCGCAGATGGGTTAAGAGATGTCTTGGAAAAGGTTGCTAACTTTAAGCACGAGAAACAGGTTGATGATGCAACTACGTACAATGACTTGGGTGCTATACATAGTTACCTGGGTGACCTGGACCAAGCAAAGGAGTGCTTTGATCATGCACTGGCCATTCGTCTGAAAAAGCTTGGACCTGAGCATGTTGATATTGCAAATACTTACAATAAACTTGGCAAAGTACTCTTTCACCTGGGTGACTTCCAGAAGGCAAAAGAGTATTACGACCGTGCACTGTCCATTGCTCTGAAGATACAGGGGCCAGAGCATGTAGATGTTGCAGTTGCTTACAACAACCTTGGAGATGTACACAGTGACCTGGATGAACTGGAGCAGGCAAAAGAGTATTATGACCGTGCACTGGCCATTTATCTAAAAAAGCGAGGACCTGAGCATGTTGATGTTGCAGTTACTTACAACAATCTCGGTAATTTGTTCAATGACCTGGGTGAACTGGAGCGAGCAAAAGAGTATCATGATCGTGCACTGGCCATTCATCTGAAACTGCAAGGGCCTGACCATCTTGATGTCGCAAGCACTTACAGTTACTTAGGAAATGTACATCTTCACCTTGTGGACCCGAAGCAGGCAAAAGTGTATCAAGACCAGGCACTGGCTATTCGCTTGAAAAAACAAGGACCTGAACATATTAATGTTGCAATGACATACAATAACCTTGGAAATGTACATGACCGCCTGGGTGACCAAAGGCAGGCAAAACAGTATTATGATCGTGCACTGGCCATTCTTCTGAAAAAGCTCGGACCTGAACATGTTGATGTTGCAGCTACATACAACAACCTGGGAAATGTACACAGGAATGTGGGTGACCTGAAGCATGCTAAAGAGTATTATGATCTTGCATTGGCTATTCGTCTGAAAAAGCTTGGACCTGATCATGTCAATGTTGCAGTTGTTTACAATAACCTGGGTACTATACACAAAGACCTAGGTAACCTGAAGCAAGTGAAAGAGTATTGCGAGCGAGCCCTGGCCATTCGACTGAAGAAGCAAGGACCTGAGCATCTTGATGTTGCGTCTACCTACAACAATCTTGGTAATCTATATAAGGACCTGGGTGACCTGGAGTAAGCAAAAGAGTGTTCTGATCGAGCACTTGCCGTTCGCCTAAAGAAACTTGGGCCTGAACATGTTGATGTCGCAACTACCTACAACAACTTAGGTAACATACACCTTGACCTGGGCGAATTGCAGCAGGCAAAGGAGTATTATGATCATGCTGTGACCATTTTTCTGAAGAACTTTGGACCTGAGCATTTCGATATTGCAGTAGCATACAGTAACCTGGGTGTCGTACACATGGACCTGGGTGACCTGGAGCAGGCAACAGTGTGTTATGATCGTGCACTGGCCATTCTTCAGAAAAAGCTTGGACCTGACCATCCAGCTGTTGCAACAGTCCGGTATAACTTAGCTGAGCTACAACGGAAGAAGGAAAGTCAATGACAATTTTCTAAGCATTGGCAGAGACTGTACAGTATAAGTGTTTAACGTTCTTAACCAAGGTGTACAAATGGGTACTGAAAAATTTAATGGTATTTATAGCATCCCATCCCAGGGAGGGGGGGATATACTCTTAGTGGCTTTATGCTATGGCAGCTGAAATTCATGTAATCTCTGGCATGAAGGGCCACTATGCTCAAACACGGACTTCGGAATTGTGTAATGTTTTTAGCAACAACTTAATTCAGAAAGCTTGTTTCCTAAACTGGAGACATAATAAATTATACTGCACAGTCTATTTTAATTATATTTATATTCATTTTATTCATTGTATGTTGTTCTTAGCTGAACTAAGCAAGAAGTCAGTTCACCCGGAAATCGCACATTTTCTTTGACGTGCCGGAATTATCTTTGCTGAATTCAACATTCATAATCAAGCAGGCCCCCTCCTTAGCTGACCGTGTGTATCTGCTACTGAAATGATCATGTGCACAAGTTGCTTGGTAGTTTAGTAATGCTGCAGCATGCTAAATAATGAATCTTATGAGTCAGAGCCTACTTTCTTTCAGTCACAACATAAAAGGAAAGGAGACTACATTGTGTACTTGTTGGAAAAAAATGCACGTTTATCAAATATTTATTACAATTTCATGTAGAAATATTAGTAGAATATTTTCACTTACATGTACAATTAAACCTGCTAAATAAATGTAATAGGCAGTGAAATGATCTGTGAAATAAAAGGTTATAGTCAGTTTTTGGCATCCTGTTTCTTGAGCAGTGGAAGAAAAAACAACTTTTCACAGTGTATTCAGGTTTTTATTACTAATATACTGATCACTCCTTTCGGCACTTAGCGGCACATGCCATGAGAGGAAACTACATTCTAAATTCCGTCTAGACACATGATATTTTTATAGACAATGGAATCTGTTAAGCCTAGATTGCGAGTACTCAGGTTTTGGTTCTGAAATCCTGCCACACTTCTTGAAGCCACATGCTGCTTGATCACAATTTGCAATATGATTCACATGTTGTGTTTCACATTGCATGGGACTGCTTGAACTCTTGTTGGGAGTACAAAGATTTGTACAATGTACTTGTTTTGTGCATTATTATTATTTTGTACTCTATTTTAATGCCAATTTAAAGTTGCATAAACAAGCAAGATGACATCTTTTAGCTGATATTGTGCAGCCCTTGAACTAGTTGCTTTTTGTACTGGTGTTAAAGAACAGCCTTGGACATTCCTGGAGCAAAGCATGTAACAGTTTTGTCATGTATCTTGAACTGTACAACTTCTGAACTATATTTCATCTTGTTCTGGTCTCTGTGAGTTATGGTGAGCTGTAAAACAGAAGACAGAAACAGAAGTCAACATGCACATTCTCCTTTATGGTTGCTATACATTTCTTATGGCACTTGTTGGGAGAATTTGAACACTTCTTTTAGTTGACTGAGACCCACATGATGCCTCTGAATTGACAAGAAGAGAAAAAAGATACTGACTAAGTCAGTGTAACATTGCATGGTAACCAAGGTAACCATGATTACAACACAAGGTAACCAAGACAACCACACAATGTAACCAAGGCTGCTATACAGGGCAACCAATAACACATGGTAACCATGGTAACCATACAAGATCACCAAGGTTAAGCCTTCTCTTCCAGTTTTTCATTCACTAGATCAAACACTTCACTTTTACCACCAATTTCTTCAACTCCCAAGTTCTCTGAAAACCTATTTTTGTTTCCCTCTAAGGTTTAATAAATCAAAATTCCACTGCACACATGAGACTCACAATAGTTTGAATTCTACTAACCTGACCATGGACATCTTTACAGTAACCACTGCTGAGCCCTTGAACGTGAAGTTCCATATGTGCAACATAGCACAGCTGTTTCCACAGCAACAATGATTCCTCATCATCAACATCACTGTCATTGTGTACTAGTGTAACCAGGCAACCATCCAACTGTGTAAAAAAATATGTTCAATTTAAAATTAAGATGGAATCCACCAGGAAGTCGAGTAATATTTATTTAAGTTGGACAAAAATCAAGTACCAGAATAATTTAATTCCTATAATTGCGTTATTTTCTACCCTAAATAAAAGGTAAAGATGTAAGTAATTATCACTGATAACACCAACAACAATTTCTTATCAGAGTCTTAGAAAATGAATTTCAAAGTTCACAAGCTAAAGGGAAATTCTCACGTGCAGCCATTTTGTAAAATCGTCTTAAGCGATTCAGTGGAATTCAGTGAAATTTCAAAATTTGTTTTCGGTGTTTGGTGTTGTTAGAAAAGATTTCTTTTGATAAGATATTTGAAGCAGTAACACAAAAGCTTGCAATAAGGTGTAAATAATTTTGGTACATAATTTTGTCCAACAACTACTGGCGGATTCCGTCTTAATGCTTTTTGACCCAAATATGCTTAGCCTGTTACTTAGTGCCTTGACTGACGACATTTTTTAAACAAAAAATGGCGACATTTTTTAAACAAAACATTATAATTATTCCTATCTAGCGTGATATACGTTAAACTGGTAACTGAACCATCTAGACTTTCAATAATAAAGTCATTCATCTATATTATATACCTCTCGCGAGTCCTGCATAACTCATTCTTGTGACTTTGTTGTTTGCAGCCTAAAGTTTGCTGAATGCTGGCTAAATTCGTTGCTCGCCTCACCTGTGAGGTTGACTTGTCACAAGTCTTTGAAACATTATGAAAAGAGACCAATGTGGATGTGGATCAAGATTTGTTTGTCTCCTCAGGCTGTTCCATCTAGATTGCCAACACAGTACATGCAAATGATGGTCTTACATCCCTAAATGTATGGGCTTAGCCTCTAATCAGATGTTCTTTTGGATCGCCACGCAAAAAGAACGTCTGCAAAGGAGGCTAGTATGAAACTTGATGGCTACAAGTATTAAGTATTGGCATTCTGCCCTGAACACCCTTAATAAGAGCAAGATCTGTAATCTACCCTCTAAACGTGATGACAAGTATCACCATCTCTTTAATATGAGAGGCCCCAACCCCTGGGTATTTTGCTCATTACCACACCACTGTCCTGATCAGGAGCCAAACCTCGTGATCATCATCCAATACACTAGCCACTATGCCAGCATGCTCCACAATACAACTTATTTAATAAAATTACACATAATTTATTATATACCATGGTTGGAGAGTAGCACATCAGAGTAGAGCAGTAATGAATGAAATTGATAACATCCTGAACATGTACTCCAATGGAGACGAGAGCTGTTAAATCATCAATCAGTAACAAACAAGGCTGTGTTTCTTTGCCAAAAGATGTCTTAATTCTGTTATATAATGACTGAAGAGTAAAGTTCTGGCCTCTACAAACAACAACAACAAAGTTAGAAGTGATTAGCAATTATAGTGGTTCAGATCAAACTGTCAATCAATATTTGGAACATTGTGCTGCAACGATACAGAGTTCCCATCAAAAGAACATCAAGTTTGACCATAATTTTGAAACTTCTTAATATATCCTGACATTTGCCAAATGATCTTAGGGCAGCACCTTTGCACTGGAAGTTGAAAATACAGAAATCAAGTCATGTCTAACTAGTCTGTTGGTTTGATGCCACATTCATTTTTTTATGTTTGGCCCAATTAAACCTACTTCTGAACATATGGCAAGATGAACATTCTAGAATAATAATTACTAGCTAAAAATGGGGAAGATCTTTGACCTGGGTGGGACAAGAACCCATAATTTACAAAACATTGCATTGACTGCTGTCAGTCTGGGTGAAGCTCATTCTATGACAAATTAAATTTTACAGTGAAACAAACTCAACCGGGGCCACCAAACGTTTTTTAGCCAATCACAAGACAAGCTCAGAACAAAAGAATTGGAGTTCGTTCATCAGCAGTAAAATTTGCCCCTTACTGTTCTGTGGTTGGTCCACTGATGAAGTCCAATTCTTTTGTTCTGAACTTGTCTTGTGATTGGCTAAAAAAACATTGGGTAACCCCAGTTGAGTTCTTTTCACTGTAACAATTATTATTCACCAAAGTGGAGGTGAATAGAGGTGGTAAATATCCACCACTTTTGTGAACCGACACTGAGGTGAATAATTGTGTTAGTATATTATACCACACAAGTTAAGTAACTTGTGGACCAAAACAATACTTTCGGTACCAAAAGCGACATGCAAAGCCATTTTGTTTCTCTTTGGCTGCTCGGAGGTGAAAAGTACTTTGCTAATCAATCTGCATTATACCAATCATTATCAGCGTGCACGGAAAAGACATTAATTTTAATTACAGACTGTATCGTCATCTGGAAAATTAATTGTTAAACATTGGATTGTGAGAGGTTGGATCAAAAGACTGGAAAAAATTAATGTTTACCTCAGATTTCTAAAAGGGTTGCTGTTATCATCATTATCGTCTTCCTTGCTGCCATCATCTAAACCCTCTGATACAAGATTTAATCCATCCAGGAAAGTCACTTGACCACTCTTACAAGCGGTACTGAGATTTACACCCTGAAGAAAATAACAAGCAAAGTTTATCCAGACTACAGGCCCTGAATATGTGCAGCTTTCTACACCAAAGGACCTGCTCAAAATCAGATAATTAAAAAGAGCATTCATTTGATTTCCTACAATTTTCCATTAATTTTTAATTGTAATTGTAGTATATTAGGCCCAGTTCAGATGCCATACTTCACAGGAGCCAAATCAAATTTGGGAAGAACGACTCAGTGAGCCAATCTGAATTCAATCAGCCATTCCGAATTGATTCAGATGTGTACTTCACACAACTTATAATTAATTTAGCTAATTAATTTTGATTTGGCTCATGTGAAGTACAGTGTCTGAAATAGGCCTTACTGATGGCATACGTGCATAATTTTTATGGATAAATAGAGAATAATACATGGGTGCGCGGAGATATGAAATTTATCTTCGAGTGTTCAACTCGATATCTCACGAGTGAGCACGGAGTGAACGGGTGAGATATCGAGATTGAACACGAGAAGATCAATTTCATATCTCCAAGCTCAATTAGCTCAATTCTTTCAAAAGGTGAATATTCCAAAGGTCATATCAGGACACATGTGTTTGATACAATATCAGGACACATGTGTTTGATACGATATCAGAACACATGTGTTCTGATATGACATTTCTCAGTGGCCAAAATCCCTATAACACACTGTAGTTTATATAATAATATTAATTATATGTTGGCTGTAAGGAAGTTTACTTTATCAGTAAAAGAACACACAAATAATAAATAAACGGCACGCGATGCATGCAGAAGCGATGACGTTTCACAAGGGATCTTTGATAATTTTCAGGACATTTGTCAAAAAATTAGGGTACATAAAAGTAACTGACAACTTCTGTGCTGAATGATTGTTCAACAAAAATTGCGTTATCTTGGCGTGACATACGATATACGATGCAAGGTCAAACGCTGTCTAAAATTGTTTACACCTTTTGTTTTAAAGAATGGAGAGATTTCTGTTTACTAAATCTTATAGAACGCATCAAATATAATTTGTTTCTTTCGTTTATGCTTTAAATTAGTCCTTTCTAACGGCCCAGGAGTATTTTGCTTTGAGTTCTATCGACGATTTCTTGTTGAGTTGACTTGATTTCTTTTCCCAGTATTCGGTTCGAGTGTGTACAATATGCGAGCCAGCGAGTCATGCGAGCCATGCGAGGTAGACCTGCGAGGCACTTAAAAATACCAAAAAGGCTACCTATACCATCTGTAGGCTAACCGAAGTGCTTTTTTGGCTAACCGGAGTGTTGCTAGGCTAACCAATGTGTTATTTAGGCTAACCGAAATGGCTCGCTTGCCTCGCATGACTCGCAAGCCATGTGAACCGGGCAAGCAAGAAATCCCTTATCCCAATATAAAAGCTAACCGCAAGCTACCTAAGAGCTAACTGTAGGCTAACCGAAGTGCTATTTAGGCTAACCGGAGTGCTATTTAGGCTAACCAATGTGTTTTCAAGTGCCTCACAGGTCTGCCTCGCATGGCTCGCTGGCTCGCACATTGTGCATTCCCTTCGGTGAGTAAACAGATCGGTTGATCACAACAGGCAACAGACAACAGACAACAACAGATCCTGTCCACTCGCACGGCAAGATTAATCGATCACGTCATCGTCATCGCTTAAAAAAAGGTTTAAGATGGCTCACCTTTTCAACAGATGTTTCAAAACTGCTAATAATCGGTTGCTTCGTCTGCATTCACGACAGACATCACTTCTTAACTTTATGCCAAATTTATTCGATAACTGATAAAGTGCAACACTCACTCCAGACTCGAAATCTCAATTTAACAGCTACAAATGAAATAAGGTTTGCCGATCGGTGATGATACAAGCTGCAAAAAAATATCTTCCTTTGCCAAAAAACAAGATGGCGGATCTCAAAAAGAATACAAACAATGCACCTAGTTCCCATTGCTCTTCGGTTCAATTCAGGGAGTAATCGTAACACCGTAACACCAAAAATTCCATAAATTCCATCGCTTTTTCGCTTTACAGCATTAACCGATGATGTCATAAAATGACGTCATCGCTTAAAAAGTAATCACTGAAAAGGTAAAAAATAAATAAAATAAACAGACAAAGAAAAAAGCAAACAAACAAATGCATAACGCAAGACTTACTAGTTTGAGAGCAATATTGTTATAATGAGAGAAGGACTGGACTAATGCAACAAAAAAGACTTTGAAGCCTCCTGAAAAAAAAAAGTGCCAGTAGTTATTACCATGTGCTGTCAGTTAGTAACTGTTTTAGTTGGTGCCCTGCATATCTTGTGTTCTTGCTGATTTGCAAGGGAAATTTTAAGTGGCGAAGCTTTTAGAGTATGGGATGGGTATGTCTAGGGGCCTCCTGTACTGTTTTGGTTGCACTTTTGTTGTTTGGTTATGCTCACTGCATTTTCATAAATATAGTTTTAATCACCTGCACGCATAACTGCAATGAGATTAGTCCTCACCTGTTTTTCATTAAGGACTTACATCAATGGGCTTGATTTTCAGGGAAAAGAATATTTGGGGAGATATTTGAAAGAAATATGTTGTGAAATCTAAACAACAATATGAAGCACAAAACAAGATCTATCCGTCTGATGTTGGGGAGGGGGGGAGGGTATAAGAATTTTGTGATACATGACTGAGCCAGCCCTCTCCTTTGGAAAATTATATGTGCAACCCCAATCTCCCTTTTCTCTTCAAAAACATCCCAACTGGGGGTGGGTGCGGATATATTCTGAATCCAGCCTGCATGTATTACCTTTAATGTACATGGCCAGAAAATGATGAATAAGGAAGCTGCCATCATTCTGAGAATCTGATATCAACAGAAACTTTCTCTGTAGGTAAAAAGAATCACCAGTGATCACTGAATACACAATTTTTCTTTACAAAAAGTAAATCAAGTAGATATATGTACAGGGGATCTGAGAATAAAGAAAATTAACGACAAATGTTTGTCAATCACTAACACACTCCAGGAAATGTGGGGTATAGTATAATAGTTACGGACAGAAATTATCTTTTCCTCTTCCCTGGGACCGCCAACTTAGTTTGTTTTAAAATATGATCAGGGGAAAGGAATGAAGCCCTTAGTACAAGGTATGCCAAGGCCCAGACCAAAGATCTTTGGCATAACATGTAGTACAGGTAAATAGACTTGCTGTGGGGGGGGGGGGGGGGGGGGGGGGGCAGGGGATCTAAACCGCTAGCCTTATGCAGCAAGCAAAAAAGCGGGAAGAGGAAGGGAGAGAAAAACACCCATCTTCTGCATGATCCTCCTGCAGCTCACTGTACCTTTTACTCGCAGTTCTGGCCCCTTTCTGTAGTGGTTCCCTACTCTTTGTCCCATTTCTTTTCCAAAATATTACCACTTCCCACCGTCTCTTTCTGCAACTTCCTTTACCCTCCCACCCCCTATTCTTTCAGGCTCCTGCACTCCTGCACCCCACCCCCCTCACCCTCCCCCACTTTCATTCCATGAAAATGACAAGAAAAACAACATATCTTCAACAACACGTACTCTGTGATCACAGATTTAAACCTGTTACAAATGTAAGACTTATGTAATGGTTACACGGTATCCCAATGAACAGTGCAGTTGGGGGAGTGAGGGGGGGGGGGGGGGGGGGGTGTGCAGATGGGAGTAGTGCGCCCAGTGCGTACCCATGTACACTGCATATCGGCCAAACATTTCCTAATTTGAGGTTGCAATTGAAATGGTCAAGACTTCACTTGATAACCCGGCTTGAGCGACTCGCACAAACTGATCATAATAAAAATAATACACTTGTAAACCTTTATAAAACAATAGCCACGAGCCCCGCGACCAGGATCATTTGGTAACAAACAAACGAATCAATTTTCCTTCGTGATATTTGTTATACCTTCACGTACCTTGGGCGGGCTTTTCTCGCTGAAATTAGTCAAACAATTTAAGTCTGGAAACATATTGAAATCGACTTCTTTCTTTCCAGCTTTTCAACAGCTTACTTTCTCTTGTCCAGCGGTCGTCCAGCGGTTACACGCCAAAAGCGCGCGACCTAGAGGGAGACTGGGCATAGTTCGAATCAAAACAATCATGCTAGAATCTTTGGACGAAAGGGGTTTTTCACTTTGGATGAAAGATCTCTGCGACACTTTTAGAACTTTGTCAGATGTTCAGAAAAATTCGACAATTCAAGGTATTATAGACATATGTGGACCTGAACAGTTGCGCTTCTTGTCCACAAAGCTGGAAATACTCGTCAAACGAGACTACATCAAATGCTTGCCTCTAGAGCTAAGTTTTCACGTTTTGAAATGGCTGGACCCAGTTTCTTTGTGCAAATGTTGCCTTGTGAGTAAGGAATGGAACAAAGTTATTCTGAGCTGCGATGATGTTTGGCAAAACGCTTGTAGAGAGCTGGGTATGGAAGTTAAAGAGGATTTTGAAAGAACTGCAGCTACTACATGGAAGCAAATGTACATGTTACATGTGAAAAATATGAAAAAGTTAAAATGTGAAGATGCTGTCGAGGAGAAAAAATTGTATGGTCACACAGCGCGGGTCTTTGCGCTTTGTTACCATGGAAACTACCTTGCAACTGGTGAGATTTTTTTGCTTGTAACTAAAACGTTTGAGGTACACGGTAGCTTTATATCCACCCCTACCCCCATAGATGAGGTAAGTCAAAATCCCCCACCCCCACCCTAAGAAAAGGAAATCAAAGTGCTGAGATTAATGAGGCCCTGCCAGGGGGGTGACCCAGGTCGCTTGTCGGAATTTTAAAATGTCTCGTGTCGTCGTTTTGTCAAGGCTACACAATTCTGTCGGAAATTTAGCGACATACATTTGTCTTCGTCAGTTGTTTGTCGCTATTTCCTTTGAGCACTGTCGCTACTTTTTGGCCCATGTTGTTTGTCGGAATTTACCCTGGCAGGGCCTCATTAATTGACCCCTCGATTTTCTTAATCTCAGAAATCCAACTTTTTTTCGAACCCCTTCAAGAATATTGAAAAGATCAGTGAGACAACAGAACAACC
Organism: Meandrina meandrites; assembly: GCA_963693305.1. Lineage (NCBI taxonomy): Eukaryota > Metazoa > Cnidaria > Anthozoa > Scleractinia > Meandrinidae > Meandrina > Meandrina meandrites. Next base: position 15,324,556 of record OY855907.1, on the reverse strand, counting down.
CCTACTCATGAATGTTGTGTGAGGTGACATCAGTAACAACTACATGTATGCATTCAAACAGCTCTCCTTATGGACCCTTATGGCTCATTCCTGCTTTAAATGCATGCCATGCTACTGCCCTGTCTCTTACATTGATATTTCAAGAAAACAAGTTTGAGATTGGCATGGTGATAGCATGGCATTTGAAACCCAATTGTGTTGTTAATGTCGTTGGGAGCCATGTTGGACAAATGGTTAGTTAGCCTCCGATCCTACGCAGACATCCTTTTGGTTCATCACGCAATCTTTCCTTCCCAATGAACGTCTGCTGAAATGAGTGGCACATTCCTTTCCTTTTGTTCCTAAAGATCAGCTGTGGATCACGTGGAGATGACTAAAGAGCCAATGTGTGGTTCCAGAAAATATCCATATCCCCCCCATGGAAGGGATTTCCCCAATGATCCCCCCACCCCTCTGGAAATTCCAATTTAGCTTCATACATTGCTTTAAATTTTTGGTTCTTTGAGACCCCCCCTCCTCCCCGGAATTTCCAATCCCTTCTGTGGGGGGAGTATGGATATTTTCTGGAATCACACAATCACGCTAGCAGATAAAACCCATTGGGGCGATTACTTACCCAGTGTTTACAACCAAAAAGTTCACTTTGCCCTTAAAAGTGAATTTAAAAGTTTACCTAACTTTGTTATTTTGGATAGATTAAGTGCTAAAGTGCTACTTTGTGCCAGATAGACCAAGATTCTCTACATGCAGTTCTCAAAGTAACATTGAAGTTGAGCATTTATACCTGTATGTTATCCAGGATCAGATGACAGATCAGTCCGACTATGGGACTTAAAGACAGGCCAGTGTAAATTTGTCCTCAAAGCTCATACCTGTGCAGACATTTGTTTTGACGACCACAAGGTCATTACAGCATCTTTTGACAATACTGTTGGCATGTGGGAATGGAACACAGGAGAAAACCTTCAGTACTTCAGAGGACACACTGCAGCAGGTAAAGGAAATGTAGACTCCAAAATAATGTTTCTTGTTTTTTTTTTCAATGCTGGAAAGTCTAGTCTGCATATGGGTTTTGGAATAAAATATAAGCATAATTATGTTAATTATTTAAGTTTTGTCCAAAGTCTACAACCAGGCTTTTAGCCAGGATTTGAAAAAAATTTCCATAAGGCCTGCCTCCACCCTCTTGGGAGGGTCTGAGGGCAAAATTTAAGCATGTACAGTGTTGTAAGGTGTATTTCTTTAGTTTTGAGTCCAACCTTATTTGAAGATTTCCAAATTTTTCTAAAACATACTCTTGATAATATAGAAATCCACCCTAATTTTCTCCAAAAATTGTGGAGGGAGATTTTTTTTTTTTGGGGGGGGGGGGGGGGGAGGGTATGCAGGAGGGGGAGGGAAGCCTAAACCCCAAGAGTAGATTCCTTAACTGACAAATGTTTTGGTGCAGAATACTTGTGGCTTTTTTTCACATTTCCATTACTGTTTCTCTAATTCAATTAATAATGAACACTAGCTAGCCAAACAAACAAGCAACCAAACATTACAAAAATATTTGAAAAGTTTATGGTTTAGATTTTTTAAAGTAGATTGCACCCAACTCCAGAAGCAACACAATCATGCCTATATCACAGTGCGGCTACTGGAACTAGGCCACTTGGAACAAAGTTAGCCAATCAGACATTAATTGGGAACATTGTATATACATGTAGCAGCAACCTTTTTAAGCAACGGACCAATGATGTTCTAGAACAGTCAAACAATAGATTTACAACAAATTTAAACAGTCAGGAAACTTGCTTTGTATTTGATTGGACTGATGCTTTCAGGCTAAAAATTGTTCATTTTAGTTGCAATTGACTAAAGTATCAAAACTACATATCTGCCCAAGTCTATACATGTGTGTCGTACAAAGAATTAGATGAAAAGAAAAAGGGTTTTCACTATTAGATTTTCCTAGGCTCCACCCAATTTTGCACAAAATTTATTTGAAAAATAAAAGTGCAGCCAACACACATGTGAATATTGCATTTCGTGCATCATGATTATTCTAATTTTAATATTGCCCTGCTCATCATCTGTCATGCATAAACCCTTTGCTAGCCTTATCATTTGTTCGTGGATATAGCCTAAAAAACATTTAGGAGTTATAATTAAGCAGGGCTTTCTTTACAGAAGAACTCAGGGTGGAGCACACTGATGCTCATGTAGCATCTGTGCTCATGTATTTCTCTCTGCGCATGACTGTAAGAAGCCGCACTGAACTGCATGTCATGCAGGCCACATGTTCTTGAAATAATGTATAATGTATAAAAATGTTACATGTAGTTCCTGGTTTTCTACAAATCTGTACACATTTTAATTGAAGTGTTCACAGTTGATTACTGTGATGAAGAGGACACAATTGTAAGCGGTTCTGCTGACTCCACCCTCAGAATATGGAAAATGTCATCTGGACAGTGCCTGCAGACCAGACATGGGCACTCGGACTGGGTGTTAAAGGTATGTGATCAATTTCTGCTCCTTTTTATATCCCCATTATGCATGAGAGGATTTAAATATCTGTGATGACCAAGGTTTTGTTGTGTCAATATTCAGCTCACTTCATTTGGACAACCATTATGCCAATTCTGGAGAAAAAAAAGCACAAATATATGATCCGACCTCTTGGACCCAGCTAAACTGGAATTTCTGGAGGGGCAGGGCATTAAAAGAAAAACCTTTTTCTGGGGGAGGGATGGATATTTTCAGAAATAGCACAAATTACAGAAACCCTTTTCCAACATGCACTTGCGTACCTGCTACACAGTCAAAGACATTTCTTTTCTAATACCCCGCTCACTGAACTTGTCTTGTCCTATTACTTTTACAAAGACTTGCCAATATATCTACTGTTATTTCCTTAAATCCGCAATGCGTGCAGGGGACTACATGCATTTGGGTTAGGTTTAGTTCTTTGCCCGCATTGCAGTCCTATGTAACTGAGCAAAATGAACAACTGAGACTTCTGTGGAGTTCCAGTTATTTATAGTATTCGCAGTCAAACTGGATGTACAGTCGAAGCTCTCTTAACGGACACTCTCCGTCTCGTAAACGGACAGCTCTACTTACGGCCGCCTTGTTTGAAATCCCGTTTTAACTCCTATACAAACTCTGTATTTTCACATTCTCGTAACCGGACATTCCTGTAAGCGGCCGCGGACACTTTCAGAGATAACGTCTTAGACTTTTTCTTTGTTTTTAAGCTCCCGTAAACGGACAACCGAAAGAAAAACCTATTAACAACCTCTTTATCTTGTTTTTATCAATCAACTTCATATCGCCGTTCGTCACAATGATTTTACAGTTATAACAGTACCAATATATTTCAGGGTCTGTTTTGTTGTCATCCACGTCCAGTTACAATACGGTATTTATTGTTAGCTGGGCAAGCTCCCGTAAGCGGCCATCTATCCCTACACTTCAAGTGGCCGCTTACGAGAACCATTCTCGTAAGCGGCCAGCTCCAGTTACGGACACTTTTTTTCGCGTCCCGAGGGGGTCCGCTTACGAGAGCTTCGACTGTACTTTGTTGGCAACTCTGCAAGATGTTTTGTGCAAATTTGTACCAATATTGATTGACAGTTTGATCAAAAAAACATTATTAAGGTTACAACATTGCAGAGTTCCCATCAAAAGAAGATTCGGTGGTTTGACTTTAAACCAAACAAAGTGAGAGGTAAGAGTGTAGTGCATGTTGTAATCACATGACTGCTCTGATATTTTATTTCCAAGGTAATTCTCAGAAGAGCTGAAGTAGAATCACAAACTCGTACAAAGAACCAGTTTGTAATACTCAGTATGGACAAACGTGCTGTCAAGGTACAAAACAAGGTTATCCTCAATACTGTGGGGGAGCCTCAATAAACCCTTTTTTGTCTTCGCTGCCATTGTTTGTTAGCTAAATGGCTCACGATTACCTTATTTGGGCCTGTTTGATGATTGATGATCTTTGACGGCGAGAATGAACAACTATGTAACGTGTGTCTCGCTTGTCGCTTTGCAGTTCTGTTGTATCACTAGATCTTTGAAAGTTCACAGCGCATTGGGATTCATAAGGGGGGCTCATCTTTAGACACTAGGCGGTCTTAATCAAAACCAGACACCTTTTTCAGCGCCAAAACGACTGAAACAAGGAAACCTGCTTGTTTGATTTATTGCTTTTCGTTATTGTTCTGTTAAGATCTGGTCTCTCAACCGCGACTGTGAAAAATGTCTGGCGACGTTGAGTCCTTTGGAGTCGAATGTTAACCTACAGCCTCGTCTTCAATTTGATGGACAAACGATAGCATGTGCTTCAGAATCAGCGATTCTGCTTTGGGATTTTAAAACTCTACAAATGACTAGGTAAGTTAGTCTTCGTTAAGCAGTCCCTGGCTTAGAGTTCAAAAAGAAGGGCTCGTTTTCGGTACAAAAACCTGCGAAACTCACCCGTGACATAAAACAAGGATCGACCAAGACAAAAAAGAACCGCTTGAAACAATATAGAGCAGTAAAACAATAGCTTCAAAACGAATAAGTAACATTTTTTTTACACCGAGGTAAAGTCATAACTAGAGAACTGTTGCTTAATCGCGATTGAGTTTTATGACCAAGTTTTTAGCGAAGGCTCCAACCAGCCGCCGTGTTAAAAGGTCTAAAAGCAGGCTAAAAGCATATAAATCATATTTCATATCTTTTTCCCGCAGTTCAAATGTACGAAATTTCATATATTCACTATCATATCTTCATCTTCCACGCGTGTATTTCGAACGCACAAAATATCCCAAATGTATGGGAGGCGTGGTGGCCTTATGGTTAGTGCGCTGGACTCCAGATCGGGCGGTCCGGGTTCAAGCCCTGGGCGGGGCACTGCGTTGTGTCTTTGGGCAAGATACTTTACTCTCATAGTGCCTCTCTCTACCCAGGTGTATAAATGGGTACCGGCGCATTTACTGCTGGGGGTAACCCTGCGATGGACTAGCATCCCATCCAGGGGGGAGTAGCAATACTCCTAGTCGCTTCATGCTACGGAAACCGGGATAAGGTCCGGCCTGATGGGCCCCTAGGCTCGTATACAGACTTTACCTTTACCTACTTTGATGAAGCGATTTTCTTGGTTCCGGTGTCGAGTAGTTATTTTTCGTGTGTTGCTACATGACGTATGTTTATATTCAAATTTTCTATAGCGATCAACTGACGAGGTCTTAGACGAAACCGGTTTTATAAATCGCATATGTAAATTAGTGTGTAGAAAGTAAATGCAAATTAGGTTTATCCAAATCAAGATGATGTATAGTAATACCTTCTTGGTTTCGACGATCAAAATCTCTCAGAGATGAAGCGATTATTGTCCAGATTAATCAAATTATCAGAATTTTATGGCGGCTGGTCATCACTTCCATTTTGCCTCCATTATTGGGGCATGACTGACTGGGCGTTAAATGACCAGGTCAGGCTCCTTTTAAACCGGAACTTCTTGTTTAACTAAAGGACCTCGGCCCGAAATACGAATTTTCCTACCTGATTTCCCTTGACCTCCCCCAACAGGGTCTTCACTGAATCCCCTGCCAAGTGGCTGGTAGCTTATGGACAGGTGTATAGCCTGCTAATGGACATGAACTCTCTGTATCTGGTAAGCACAAGAAGTGAAGACATTGTGGCGGAATTTTCTCTTCCGCCTTTTAGAAGATCTGTACGCGGCTCAAATTTTACTCCGGGTGAAACTGCGTGGCTAGACGGGCTACTTACCAGGCCCCGAGAGAGCCTTGTTTTCGCCACAAGCATGCCGGACTACAGTGTCTTACTGCTCATGCTCAAAGAGGGCACGTGACGTGGTGTTGAGCCAATCGTAGGCCCTCTGCCTGGGTTGGAGTGTTTTATTGGTTCTCATCGATGTAAGAAAGTTCGGTACGACTTTGTCGACGTTAGTTCAATTTAATTTACTAAAGAAATGTCTAGGTACATGTAAGAATTGATTCACTGCGAGGACTACAAATCCATTGTGTAAAGAAAATAAACGAAAAGTAATGTATGAAGAAAGGTTCCTGACACTTACTATTAGCAAACGTTCTCGGGTATAATGGAATGAAAATGGCGTGATTAAGTTCGTCGAAATAATACATGTCTTGCCATTTTTAGCTTTCATTCCTTCATAGCCGAACAAGATGCAAGCTTTTCAACCAAAACTTCTTAAAATAACAAGACTGTATAGAACGTTTTTTTTTTATTTGTACTATGTATACTCGTTAAATTTAATAGTGACGAATATCCGTATCTAAGCTGTTTAAATTTAGGGCTAAAAGGTGTGTAAAAATTAAAAATTGAGTTTTTTAGCGCGCTGATAAACCTTTCGGGACTGATGACGACGGCTCAGCTGAACTTGATCAAATATTGACTTTGTAATTCTCCAATTCTCAAGGTAACGAATTCCTTTGGGCTCTTACGTTGGTAAAGGAAATTAATATATTTCTCTCTTTTTCTACGCTTCAAAAAATATTCTTCCACCGACAAGATTACTACCAATAGAAGATAGTTAATGGCCAAAGTAATAATGATAGTCGCACAAAGAAAGCAAGGATTAGTAAAGCAACAACTAAATATTTATAAATATTTGTTGATATTAGTAAATGAATTTTACTCCGATGAATCTTTTTCTTTGTTTCTTTTTTTGTGGGGTGGGGGGGGGGGGGGGAGATAAAGATAAATGGAAAAATAAATTTTCCTGTGCTGCGTGGCACTTAAAAAATACAAAAAAGGAAAAAAAGTTCTCACTAAAATGAGTTAAGTGCCTTGGAAAAACGTTTAAAGTTCCATACATTTCGGGCTTAGCCCTTCATCAGTGGAAGTCAAGATTTCAGTTATTACGCTGTCTTGCGCCATGAAAACAAGTTTGAGTTCATAAAAACGTGCGCGCGCGAGAAGAGCGCACGACAATCTAAAGATATTTAAAATCCGAATTCAGACCGTGTGGCTGACTTGGGGGGGAGATAGACTAGGAGTAGTTTTATTTTTTCAGGGACAGTTAAGTGTGCTAGGGTGCGAGCGCGCGATTGGAGGCTTGGGTCTAGAGTAAAATCATGTCATTTTCTCCGCTGGGGAGATTTTTGAAAACCTCAAACAACGGTTCCGTAGAAAACTAACCCGTACTCCGCTGAGCCCTCACCAAAGTTCTTTTCTTCCCTTATTGCTGATTCAGTTACTAGTTACGGAAATGGGCGTCTGGCCCATTTTAATACATCACAATCAATGCTTTCGGGCACCCTCACCTCAAAAGTCGTTCCTTCGAGCCTGACACGTATATTAATTACACAATCTTCCATTATAAACTGCTATTTACTACTATTAACCACAACTATAACAAAATTCTCGAATCTGATTGGTTCTTAGCATGCCCTATTTTTTTACCAAATTGGAGCGCGCGCGGCTTAAGTGTCCAATCACAAAGTTGACGTGCTGTGCATGCGCTCGCTATTTATTTGGTTCCTTGTTGTGACTATAAAATACTCCTTGATATTCCTAAAACCCTCAGCTTCAAGAATGGCTTTTTTGCCTTAGTGATGATAAGTCCATAGTAGGCTTCGCTTTATCTAAATTTTTTCTCGAATTTTGTTATACTTGTGATTAATTGGTAATAGGACTTTGTGTCGTCCAATTCTGTCTGTAATCATACTCGTGATTAAAGAGATCGGACACCCGCTACGCGGTCGTCCGATTTTGTTAATCACTCGTATGATTACAGACCGAATTGGACTCCGCTCAGTCCTATTACCATTACTTTTGGAATCTCCCTCCTGAGTAAATTAAATTTATTAAAGTGAACGTTATTCAACAAGTATTTCATGTTAAAATAAACTTTAAAATGGAAAGTAACGTAAAAGTATAAGCTTTGTATTACACCTAATAAAACAAAGTAGCACTGCTTTTAATTACAGATTCAATAACAAATTGTGCATGAAGCAGATTTTCGAAAAAAAAGGGTGTATAGGACTGCAGTCCAAAAAAATATATATATTGCACAGGCAATGGGCCCCCAAAAAACTCTTTCAAGCTACCCCCCCCCCCCCCCCCCCCATCACTTTTCTAATGGTCCGTCCCTTAGGTTCAAAATAGAGGGAATATGTTGACTTCGGGAGTGTACTGCCTTGTGGAAAAGTCAAGTACTAAGAAAGTAAGGTTTCTTTTTCTTTGTTTCAATAAACTAGCGCTAGCTTGTCGTGAATGACATTCTGATGTAATAAACTGCATCACACCCCGTCTGTGCCTAAAACAAAGTGGCATGTACAGCGAATATATGCGTCCACTATTTGCATAAAAGAGCCTTTTTTTGTTCGCCTTTTTATTTCAACACGGTCAATCGAAAGCACAATCTCCTCTTATTTCTCGATGTTTAAATTTCCATCGGCATCTTGCTACAATTCATTTAGTTCGTTTATTTGATTCCGTGCTAGAATATAAGCATTTTAATTCAGTTCTCAATTTAACAGTGGGAAATAAGTTAATCTTGATCAAACATCTATTTGACTGCAAGTGTCAATTTCTGTTTTTAATTTTGGCTGTTTGATTATGATATACTTCGCTATTCTCCCTTCACAATGGCAGTCACAGTTTGTAACACAAGCTGTCAAACAGTCACAACGCGTCGGGGAGAGTCAGTCAGAGTATTGTGGGGTTGTCATTAAATGACCTGGTCAAAAAATAACCCGCTTATAACCAAAGCTGACACTTTATGACCGTCTCTAATTACGATAGTTTGCAATGCGCTTATTTTGTTATTAAAAACAGTCGTATAATTTCAAAGCACTTTTTACACAACCTTCTTTCCCCTGTTTACTCGAGTTTATTACTTACGCCCAAGACAAATTTCAAACTTGTCCAGAGTACAATGGCCTGTATCATATCCCTGGATTAATTTTATTTGATGACAATGCGATTTGTAATTAGCTACACAAGTATCCTGGGTTAATCTGTCAACTGTCGTGTACATTCGGGGTCGATGTTTGCTCTGAACGCCTTCTGTTTCGTCGCTTGCATTGAAAAGGTTTTATTTTGCCAGTGTAAATTCCATTAGCACCTCGAGGTACTGTTTAAATTCGCACCGTAGATTAGCATTTTGTTTAGAAGTGTGTGCGCCTTGGTGGACAAAAACAAATCACTTCGCCACGCTAACATAACGATGGCTAGTGTCTTCGTTTTAGTTTGTACGCTTGCCGTATTTTCGCGTGGAATTATGGCAGGAAGTGAGTTGCTTTTTACAAGCGATCCATCTGTCGAGAATCCAGCCCGTCCACCTGTGAAGGATGATCGTGCAGGAGTTTTCACTATGACGGCGCGACAGGCATTGAAAGCGATCGAAGAGGTACACAATGGCACTGTCGACTGTAAAACCATGCTGGCGGAAAGAAGCTTGAAACTTCTGTTTTTAAAATACGAAAACACCGTTTACACAGCCCAAGCAAACCTCGCCATACGAACAGCTAATCTAATCTCCGATTTGCTTCCGACCGGCTCCGCGAAGATCTTTAACATTTCCGGCGAGCCGGTGTTGAAGTCGCACGAAGAAGTACTTTACGCTATCGTCAGAAACAATCTAGAGAACGATCCACTTATAATGGGATCGGCGATCATTTTCGACAACAACAGCTTTGTAAACAACTCATTTTTTGCGCCGTATGCGTACCGGAACTCAAACGACTCGTTTATCAAAGTAACAGATTTATCAGCGTCTTGGAGCTATCTTCACGAGGCGTTTGTTCGACTGATGCAGAATAAATCTCACGACCGACCTTTTCCGACACGAACAACGTACTTTTATCCACGGAGAAACGGCTCTTATGCACCGCAGCCACTGAAGTTGACGCACGAGTTTGTGGAGTCAATTGACGGTTTGTGGAGCAGGCCTTACTTTGAGTGCACCACGGCCAGGGCATGGGTGATCACTTACACCTCCCCTATACTGGGCAACTGGAACAAGAATGGACCAATCTCCTTCATGTAAGTTGACACGAACTCTTCAGCTTTAATGGTGAACGTAGCCTGCGAGCAGGCTATGGTGAACTCAATGTGTAACTGGGATGATAACTTTACTATTTTTTTGACATTTCCTGGATTTATTATATATGCACGTCTTAGAGGCGTGTTATCTTGACAGTTTCAGGAACTTGATTTGTCTATTAATATGTGCCCCTTTTGGGGCCTTATTAGAAAACAAAAATTAAGAAGGAAAGCTGCCCAATTGAAAAGCGATTTGAGCACCAATTTACCCTCAGTCAGTGCACGATTTCAGTTGCAGCTATTTGGTAACTGCGGTGGTATTACTATCCTGCTCTACCCCCCCCCCCCCCCCCCCCCCTCTCGCTTCTTCCAAAAGGTTAGATCAAGGGAAAAAGCTATATGTATTCCAAATTCTCCAAACTGGTATTAACACATTCCATGTTGAAGTAGTTAGAAGAATTTTAGTTTACAATAAATAGACACACAGGACTAATACACCGAAGCTAACACACGTTAAAATAGTTTTCTTCATAACTGATTTTTCTCGACTTCAAATTTAGCACTTTTGAGCTTTCTGGAACCCTATGTAAAATTTAGGGCGCGTTCGTTTGGAAATATTCCGGAATAGGAATATATTCTGGAATATATTCCGGCTATTCTGCTCCTGGGAGCAGAATAGCCGGAATGGAAATCCAAGTATTCCGGAATAGGAAGAGCAGCCAAACGAATGCTAACTTGCATCATTCCAAGTATTATTCCAGAACGGGAGAAGGTATGGCTAAGATTGAAGGAGATTCAGACGGACAATACGAAAGACGACCTAGAAAACTTAAGGGTAAAGTTTCAATATGCGCCATGCGCCGTCTGCATCCGTGACAAAGGTCAGATCATGTGCGTGCAGAATTTGTGTGACACTAACACAAACATAGGAAAAGAACACACCATTCATTGCTATAAATTCTTAAAAGTTAATTTCTTTTTTTCCAGGGGTATGACCACAATTGACATTGCACTCACGAATGTGGACATTAACCAATGCGACAGGGGGTCTGGGGGTCAGTTCCAGTTCGAAATTTTTGCTGGTACTCATCGCTGTAAAAATGAAACCACTCAGGTAAGATGAATCTATTTTTTTTAGAAATCTTGTTAGAATACAGCTAAGTGCATGTAATGACGACCACTGTTGTGGTAACTTTCTATTTTGACTATTTTGACCTTGCGGACATAACCATTCTAAACTTGGTGTTCTATACGCACCAAATGGATTTGGTGTATATAGGGCACGAATCAAAACTCGAAAACGCATCTTTAAGAACGAGACACTTTAGAATATGACTTTTCATATTCTAAAGTGTCTCGTTCTGTGTCCTATATACACCAAATCCATTTGGTGCGTATAGGACACCAATTAATTACCACCATTCTCGTCCCCATAGCCCTGTTCGATTCTCTTTGCCGGCGGGGTCTTGGCACGAGAAACGAAGGGCTCTGGGGACATGAAAAACGCGATGACTCTCCCATACAGTATATAGAAACATCACGACTGCATACATGAAGACCGGGAGTCCCAGATCTAGGACTGGAAATCCCTTGTCTTCAGAGCCCTTCGCTTCTCGTGCCAAGGCTCCACCGGCTAAGAGAAGCGAAAAAGGGCTATGGGGACGAGAATGGGACATAATGAAAACATTGGCTCGACAACTTTGTCCTTATAAGTAAAAATATTAATTGTATGACATTGTCAATTCTACCCAAGAACCGAGTGAAATGCTACGTTCATAAGGTATGATATACTTTCGTTGATTCGCATGGAAAAGATTCCATACAGTCGACTCCCGATAACTCGAACCTCGCGCTAACTCGAACCAAAATCGATTTCCCCTGGATTTCCGTCATACGTTTACTGTAATTTTACCCTCGGTAACTCGAACCCTCGATAACTCGAACCTCCCGCTAACTCAAACCAATTTTCGTTTCCTTTCAGGTCATTTTCCATATAATTTTACCCTCGATAACTCGAACCATGTTTGTCAATACGTGACAAGTCAAAACAAACAGTGTACTGTAGACCAAAATATTGAATTTATTTTGAAGCAGCCGAGTGTTAATTCTTTGTCTTTTTTTGCATTACACGAAACGTGTACAGTCTACTTTTGGTTTAGGTTGATACCGATTCTTTCAAATCCAATGTTAGAAAACTTTCAAGGATAATCGATAGTAATAGAAAAGCCTTGAGAAGCGTCAGGGCGTATCATGACTACACTGTATTTCTCGAAAAAGTAAATCACATGAACTCGGTAGCAGTAGCCCAAAATTGTTCTCTTTGAAACCTGCAAAGTTCCCAGTACCTGTACTTCTTGCTGCTTTGCTTTGTTTTGTTTCACGTTTCGTTACGTTCTGATTTATACAATAATCTTGTTCCATTTTCACTCGACTTTTTACAATTGAATTTGGTTAAAATGTACATTGTATGAATCAAATACAGTGAACACCGTTTTTTATTTTCGGTCATTTGTTCTCAACTCCTGATAACTCGAACCGTTTTCAATTTCCCTTGAAGGTTCGAGTTATCGGAAGTCGACTGTATTTCCTCGTTATCAATGAATTCCCGTTCAACTTGAGTAGGCCAAGAAGACCCAATACCAGGCTTAATACATATGTGGTGCTTTTAGCCAATCAGGGTGCAAACATTTGAGCTACCCGAGATTTTAAAACCTGTATACCGGCCTATGTCGTATTGCGCGAATAAGTCCAAATTAAGTTTGAACAAAACTACAGAACAGCCGAGAAGGGTCTCGCGATGAGATAACAACTAAAACAATAAATTCGAACCACCTCATAAATGGTTTTCAATCGATTTTTAAATTACTTCAAGTGCAGTCAGTTTCACTCGTCAACATTTTGACCAGTTAAAAGTGCGTGGTTCGCTCAGCTATCTCACATTGCTCTGTAAATCAAGCTAAAACGAGCCGCTAAATTTACGCTATTACCGGTATAAAGGTTTATTTATAAAAGGTTGTTGTGTTTTATTGTTGCAGTGTGAATTCGTCAGTGGACTGGGTTTTAGAGCGGGTTCATACAGATGCGCCTGTAAGCCTGGTCACTACTTTCCCAACATTACAGCTCACGATAAATATTTCAACGGCTCTGTCATCGAGGCTGCAGCCGCTGACCAAAGCAACAGCTATCACTCGAGCCCAGATTCCTTTCAATGCATTCAGTGCCAGCCTGGTTGCGATACATGCGTGGATGATTCGCCGTGTATCGTTACGTTGAGTTGGTCCCTAAGGAAAGCGCTAATGGGTTTAACCGTTGTCACCATTTTAGCCGCCATTGGGATAATTGTTTTTATTGTCTACTTTCGAGATTTGAAGGTAAATTCAAGAGAACTTTAACTGAGTTTAAGAGAGAGATAGCTGCTTGGCAAAGAACAATACCTTCCCTAGAGCCCGCTATTCTTTGGTCAGCACCAAGTTTACGACCTCTGGTAAGACAAGTCACGATTTTTTTTTGAGTTTTCTCAAAGTACTCGTTTTCTCCTTCTCTTTGCTTTGTGTTGCCAGCCAATCATATTTGAGGAAAAACCGGGTATGGCCAGAGTTCGTGATCTTGGTGCTGATCAAAAGAATCGCGGGCTTTGGGGTCAGGGGCTGGAAGAGCACATAAGGAATCCAGTGGAAGTCAGGCTGGAAGCCCGAGCAAGATTACCCAGTTTTGTCTTGTATTAATTAGATTTTGAGATTAGTCAAACTGGAGGACAGAAGACCTAAATAGCAAAATTGAATTTAAAATTCACTCAAATCCTGAATTAGCTTAAACGTACTTTAACAACCCAGCCCAGGTTTTTTTTTAACATTTCAGCGAGGTTGTCTGTTTATATTTTCTGTCCTCCAGTTTTGATGTCGACGATTCTCAAACTCCACAAAAGATAAACAATAAAAACTTTTTAATGCAAGAAAAATGGAATCCTCAATCAACTGGGTTGGTGCTTAAACAGCTTTCGTATAGCCCGGCTCTAGTGAATCCTGACTACAGACTTGAAAATTTCAACAATCGATAATATCATATGTGCAGTGGTTAGGAGGCCACTTTAAACGGAGCCCTTAGATCCTCTACTTAGAAGATAACGCTGCGTGACAACCACGTGATAACACCTCGTGATTTCCTCGTGCTAACAGGTGGTGAAGACAGCGAGTCCCCATTTTCTTATCATCATATTGGCGGGATGTATCTTGCAGTTCTCTGAGGTAAGTTATAAGTTAAGTGTTATTTCCAACACAAACATTTAATACAGATGTGTATCTGGTTAATATACCGGTTCCTGGCTTTGAGTAGCACGTGGGACGAGTTGGCTGTTTGTTCTAGGGTTTTGCATTCGCCGGTCTTGTAGATTTTCATCCATGAGCTGTGGAATAACTATCGAAACTTTCCTTAATTAGAATTAACGAATCCAGGACTTACGATCGTTAATTAGATTACTGCATTCATTTGCATTGTATTTTTTTTTTAACTCTAGATTCTTGTAGAGTATCCTAAAGCACAAAACTCTTTATGCATCGTCCGGCTGTGGTTTCGCCATATTGGATTTGGGCTCGGTTTCACTTCTCTTCTCCTCAAAACATGGCGGTGAGTTTCTTTGCATGAGCCTAATGTGTGACAGGTGTATAAATGGGGAGGGAGAAAATGAAGTCAAGTTAACTAAAGCTTCTTCTGATCTTGTGGGCTTTCTGTCAGAGGTTCCTTTGCAACCTCGTGTATTTTTGTGGTGACAGTTTTCGGGTTCACCTGCTATGCCCGTGGCTAATTTTTTCCCGAGGATTTACACTGGCTTTTTTTGTTTCTTTGAATGAGGAGAACATACTGCGAACTGCAAATTCTAGGGTCGTGAAAGCACGTTTACCCGTCTGCTTGTTTGATAAACCCGCTAACTAGAAGTAACGACGCGAATATAGAGTTTGTTTAAAAAGGTCAGGTTAACTTATGTCTCATTCTCGTCCCAAGAGTCTGCGATCCATTTTATCTGCGCCAAAGATCGAGACCTCTGGCCGGCACAGACACCGGAAGTACGCGATTCAAGTCAAATCTGACAAATCTGATTGGCTGAAAATACAAAACGAGTACCCTGTGCATACTCAAAAATTAGGTTCTCCCAGAGGTCTCGATTGGCACAGACCAAATAGATCGCGGGCTCTGGGGACAAGAATGACTATGTCTTGTCTTATGTCTTAAGAGATGTGATTAGTACAGGAATAGTTTTTTCAATGTCGTAACGGAATTCTGTGTTAGAAGAAACTTTTATTCAATAGTTTAAAAAATCTAAGCATACACTGATTTTTTTTTGCAGGATTTCCGTAATTTTCCGTGTCAAATCTGCTCAGAAGATCAAACTCACTGATCGCCATCTTTTACAGCGCCTCGCTCCCATTATGGCGTTGTATGTAGTTTACTTACTGGCCTGGTCACTAGCCGGGCCCAGTCACGTGATAGAGTTGAAGATGCCGGGAGATCTCAAGTTTGATGAGTGTTCTATCGATTGGTGGGATCATGCAATCTTGATTTGTAAGTCTCTCAGTCTTTGTGTCACTGACTGCAGCTAAAGAGAGTTAAATGAGGAACGTTGATCATGTACGAACAAGAGCCAACGAGGTTTTCCGTCCAGTCCTTTCTACTAAATATTCAAATGCCCCGGAGATTGATTAATGATATGCAAATAGCTATATCAAAGGCAAGCACGTGTTTTTCTTTTGTACTGACCTGTACTGTACTCTAGTCCGCGACATCGAGTGGTTGGGATCCGCCAACCCTTGCTGCGAGGAAGCCGCCATCTACCTGGCGATCTACTGTGCCTGGTTTAGGCTTGTTCCAGGCCAGTGAGGCGAGGGGTGAGGGATGGTAGGCACGGGGGCAGTGTGGGGCGTGACTGCTTTTGTTACTTTCGCAATTGCCCTTCGAAGATCACAAAGTCATTTGCTCACACTGATGATAATTTTTTGTGTGTTTATAGTTGAAATATTGTTCCTGTTCTGGGGGATTCATTTATGTTATAACGTCAGGAAAGCGCCGTCCGCCTTCAACGAGAGCAAGTTCATCAGTTGGTCAATCTACAATTTGACAGTAGTCACGATGCTTCTCAAGATCACAAGGTACTCTATGTCACGACAGTCGATGTCACAACTTACTTTTATTCATTTTTTCTGTTTCTCGTGCAGTGGATAACGCTATCCACCGGATAAATCGCTTTCCAATGTATAGCGTTATACATCCTTTATACAACCGGGACCAGATAACTCACTTTCTAGTGGCTGAGTGCTAGAGAACAAACCACTCTATCCACTTAATGGATAATTCCATTAGCAACAGCAACAGCAACAATAATAACAACGACAACATCGACAACAAAAGTAACAACGCTACGCCCTTAGCTATAAACGTTAATTCAAAAGGCTCCATCAATGTAATTTTATTCAAAAGACACTGATTCTAAAGCTGCTGACTTAGATGCACTCTCTCGTTACTCTTTGCGCATCAACTCCAATTTTCTTTGGGCAGGGGACTATTTTAGGCGATTGGTCGATTATTATTAAAATGTTGACCAATACTCGATTAAGCCTGTTCCATGCAGGCTATCAGATTATGACGAAAACCAAGAAATGGCAACGAAAGGGATCGCCGCATTTTAGTTGGGTTCCCATTTTTGAGATCGGGCGTACCCCGTGATGGCTACACGCAAAACATCTTTATTGATCTCGATAATCGCTTATGGTAGTAGTTAAAAGGTTTGAATTTCATGTCAAAACAGTTCTCTTCGTTGATCAATGCATAGAAAGCAAATTTCGAGGCGATAAAAACTGGCGGATAACAATTGTTAAATTTTCTGTAGAAGTCATGTTCGTCCAGAAAAGCTTTAGTTTGCGGTAAAAGTTTTAATTTTTGCTAGGGGAATATGGTACACCTTAATTAGAAACAACCGAATGCCGACCAATCTTCAGGTGTATTTAACCAGTCAAACATGAAGTACTTATTAATCAATACTTGCGTTCAATCCTGGACATATAAGTGGATTTATAATGATATTACTTTTCGCACATTCAGAACCAAGATCTCATTTCGCATTCGAAAGGCTTTGCAAGAAAGCAGGTGCTAGCACCTAGACAATTGGCTCACTTACTCTCGTTTGGATTGAGTGACATTTTAATGGTATATTTGTGCAAACTTGGCGATGTTGTGACCTTGTAAAAGTGTTGCTTTATTTAACTTTGATTCGAGGTAGATCTTTTCTTTTTTTTACAGTTCTTTGAAATGTTAAATCGCACCACTTAAATTAACTATTCAACAATTTCAAAGCTTTTGCCCGACGTTTAAATGCAAGATGCAAAAGCGTATCAGGTGATGATCGAAAGGTTCTGAATCCTTTTCCTGACCGCGTATCGCCTTAAATATTTTTTTTTTCAGTCAACTTTTGCCGGTATTTATCTGAGTGTGTACTCTGTAAATGAATCAGAAGCAAGCTAAGTGATCAGCGGTTTGCGGTATTTAAAAATAGTGCGATAGAGGTGGATTGCGTGGTGGGTATACGTATATTTCCAATTTTACTCTACCCTCCTCCTTCCTTTTATCCCATTTCATTATTTCATTTTGTTCTATGTTGGGTCACAAACTTTACACATCCTTTTTGTGCGAGCGTCGATTATAGAGAAAGACGTTTGCTATAATCTGGACAATTGCAAGCTTATTTATTTTGTTTTACATCAGCGTCTAAAAATATTTTTCCTCAGGTAAAATGCCCCTGGACAAAAATATGTATTTTTAACAAAATAATTTTTTTCTGTGTACACCGTGATGATAAATTTGTCGAGTATGCATACACCGGTTATTTAGGCCGCAATATGGAGGGCGTAGTCAAATACCTCCTCTTTAACGAGAAACAGCGGCAACGCTTAAACATAGCACATGAACTACACATTTATGATGTTACCTGCCTCTTTTGTCGTAGATAATAGTGTTTTGAAACGACTTAATTTTTTTTTAAAATGAATGAATTTGCTGTCGATATTGTTAATATTAAATTCTCGATATACACTCTCTAAGCGAACTTAATAAAGGCGGGGGTGCACCTGAATTTGATTGAAATTTTAAGGGTTTAAAGAAGAGATAGAAGAAAGAAAGGTATTTTTTGGAACACCAGTAGACAGTTTATGCCCACGCAAGAGCACCCCCAGATTCACAGTGGACTGTTATGGTGTCCATCTACTATTTTCAACTTCAATTTCTAATTTTAAAACTACATTAACTCTTCAATATTCCTCATTTCTCTTATATCACAAATCCTCTAAGGGCATTCAGGTGAAATCCTTTCTTAAGGAGCTACGTCACAGTGATCTTGCGGATTTTTGGTCTAAATTATTCTCAAATTAGTGGAAGGCAACTTAACCCATGAAAAAAGCTATGTTTGAACATCTAAAGGGAGATATAACCTAAATTTGGGGAGATAAATCAAACAACGGCTATAATATCATATTTGGAAGACGCGCAGAAAAAAAATTAACTTGAAAACTTTAGCCTCAATTTTCCAAGCTGTTATCCATTTCCATCTTAGCCATCCGCAACCAAAGACGCTTGTTAACAGTTTCAGTGCTTTGATATAGCAACTGTTAATAAAAAAATGGACCATTATTTTTAGGTTTCCTACAACACAAATTTGTATTTTGCCTGGTCAGAAATCTGTTAAAATCCGTGACACGAAGCCCCGTTAAATACAAGGCCATGTTTTTATAACGTAAATCTCAAACGAACTGTTTTTTTTAAGCATGAACTTAGCATAAACACTACTTTCCTCCCAAACATCCCCAAAAATCACCCAAAAATGTTTTGAGCGTAGAGTTTTTGGATTGTTTGAAATGCGAGCAAGGCCTTTTCAATAAACTCATGTTAGTTTGCAGGAAAACTGAAGGCATTCATGTGTGCTCTTGCCTCAATACTTGCAAGGTCGTATTTGTATGACGCAAATCTCAAACGGACTATTTTTTTAGGTTGAACTCAGCACACGTAAATTCAGTACGTGTGCTTAGAAGTTACATAATTTCAGCCGGGCCAACTCGTGCGAACTGTTTCGAAATTTTAAACCCACAATGTGCGTCAAGAAAACCACTTCAAGTCTCGTTCGTGATAACTTTTGATTGAGTGCTGTCATGGGGGTCAAATGTTGGTCAAGTGTGTCGTTGTTTAGAATCACGCAGGCTCAAGTGGGTAGTGAGCCGAACACTTGACAGCAGTTCTTTATTTAGGATGATCTGAATGGGTTTTCCTTGTTGTTCAAAACTCGCTGTTGTTTGTGCACGTGCTCTATACTCTCTACTTTTCATCACTTATGAAGTTTTTTCCTAATTCCAGCTTAGCAAACAGTATGTTTCTTCGTCATCAAAGAGATTTTCATTCCAACGAAAAACGCCGAGGTTGCAATATCAAATGTTTAATATCAGTTACGAAAATTGTGGGTTTTTAAAAGGTTTTTCCGAGCGAGTGGTGCGGTTCCGTTCTGATTTATTAATAAGCTATGTTGAAAATAGTTTCTATTTCGTCAGCCACTGCAATCAACTCTAAAGAGACGTCTTTAGTTCTGCTTATATTGAACGCAATCCACGAGAAGTTGAAGGCCGCGCTGATTTTATAGAACTTCATAAGCTGTCTGACCCCGAGCGACCCAAGAAAATATCGTCTCTTTTATACGTAAATTGAATTCCGGCCACATAGCTGATCAAAAAAGAAAGAAAGAAAAACATTATGACGATATTGCTGCGGTTCATGAAAACTAACTGACGTCTGACACTCTGATTAAAAATATCATCTTGTATCGACACGAGCTTCCATTATCACGAACAACTATATACAATTTAGAGTGCAACAAAATGCAAAATATGACAAACTTTCTAAAACTTTCGCGTGTAAATATTGCAAAATGAACAGCACCATATTGATATTTAAGTTCCGCTCAGGAGCTTTCATTTGAATGGTAAACCAGTAGGGTTTAATTTTTCTGAGCTGGATTTAGCAACTTTAAGCTACAGAAAAATTAGATTAAGAAATGCCTTTCATGCTGTATAGCATAATAATTATAAGCAGTACTCAAATATGGATGTACTGCACAATTGATTTTCATTTGAATGGTCGCGTTTGAGGATTTATTCACAGAATTGCAGGTCAGAATCACCTTGTACAGCATGCGGCTCAATAGCTTTCATTTGAATATTCACACACCGCCTTGCTCAGTAGCTTCGTTAGCTTTTATTTGCAAATTGAATAATGATCACTCATTCACTTGGCTTTCATCTCAAGTTACGGGTGCGCTTAGCTTTGATCTCAAAATCATTCTGTTTATAAAAAATGTTCTTTTCCGTGACTTTCAAATGACGTATTTATCAAAACAATTCGTTCAGGTAAGCGAGAAAATTGTTTTTGTTCATGGCGTTAAAAAGCAGTCACTTGTAGACCGGCTTTCCCTTTTGAACTTTGACTTGGTCTTATCGGGTCAAACAGTCAAACAATGCACTTTATCTTTTCTGCAGGAAATGAAAATCTATTTTTGCTATATTTGTTCTCCAGTGTATTTTTGTTTGCTAGTGTTACCATGGAAACGATATATTATTGTCTGTAACGGGTGTTTTGTTTGATTCATTAATACAATATACAGAGACAGAGAGGTGTCACAGTTCTAAGTGCTGTATTGATCCTTTTGATATAAGGTTCTTCGACTAAAATAGCACACAAGTGATATATTTTAAGATGTGTCAGTGTGCGAGAGCCATTGGATGGGTCTGGCATTCATCTTTTTGTTAAATAGACAGACTGTCAAAAGTTATTTTGACAGTTTTCTGCTAAATTTCGACCAACATTTCTCATAAATTAAAGAGATTACTTTCGGATAATGTTAATTAAAACAGCCGTGGCCTATTAGCTCAGAGTGCTTTGCCGCTTCTTCAATTTCTATTTTCTTGTATTTTTTCTAAATAAATGTTTAACCTTGAACATTACTCTATATATACATTATTAATCATGTATAATCAAATTTTTCGCAAAACTGTACGCCAAAGAACAAGAACAAGACGAAACAAAAAGCAGCTCAGAGTTTAATTTCTGTACTTCAAATTGTGAAGAATTAATTTTTTTTTATCGTGATTTTAAGGTTCAATATTTCTTGCTAAATATTCCGTTGTTTTCGTAGTACATTACTCAATTCGTTCTCAATTTCACGTGCACAGCGTGTGTGAGACACAATACAAACTTCCTTTATTGTCACGGGCCATTAGTACTATTTTGATATAGCAACTGTGGTTGGAATCTTCTCATGATCTGTTTTTAACCCTTTCACTGAGCCAAGGTTAAAATATAACTGTTCAGAAATAAATTCTTTAATATAACACAGTTGAGATCGAATATTCGAAATTCCACTGAAAATAGCTTCATTCAATACTGATAAATCACTATCCATTGGTTAAATGTTGTACACACAAAAAATATATATAAAAAGAAAGAGAGAAAGAAGAGAGGCACTGTGAGAGTAAAGTGTTTTTCCCAAGAACACAATACAGTGACCGGCCGAAACTAACTTCTCCATTTTGAATCCTGTTCGCGAACCATTTGATGAGTTACAAGGCTAAGATTAGAAATTTCATGGCATTGTTTTGGAATTTTAATGTTAGCCATATTTTGAACTGAATTGATTACACATTTACAAAGATTCGCTGGCTATTGCAGTAGCTTTTTTAGGTGCCATATAAAAATTAAGTGATGGGTTTTTTGCACGCAATTGCTGAAGTCTAAAACGGGAAGCGCCCACTGGAGTCATTGTGACATTGTGGCATCCGTTCCAGTTTGGAAAGATAAGGGGAGTGTTTATTGTGGTTGTCGAAAAGGAAGTGAGGTTTGTTTTATTCACAAAAGAATCTTTTGTTTTCTTTACTGAACTCCTTTTTAACTGGGGGGATTGAATCACAAATCGAGTTGTGTGCCGTAATGTATTTTGAAGAAGCCACTTCAGTTTCGGAAGGAGCTATCAATTGGGTTTGTGAGTTGCCTGTTTATCATAATAAACAATCATTGACGAAACCAATTGAACAAGAGAAAGTAACAGTGGGTGACTATGAATGGGTTCTTTATGCAAATCAAGTTTTTCTGTCTTTAGTAGGGAAAAGAAGGTGAATAAAATCAGGCTTTTCTTTTTTTTATGTAATGAGAAAGAAGGACCTCTCATTTCAAGGAACGTGTAAACCTTTAATTGAAAGCAAAATGTGGTTGTAAAAACGTATTAATGGTGACTGCTAGCCTAAAATCTTTACAACAAAGACAGAAAAGTACACTTCTGCAGTTTTATTTGCACGCACATTTTTATCTGATCGCCACATCTCCGGAACGTACTGGGCAGACCAAAACAAAACAACAAGGCTGTTTATTTCACGAATTTCCTTCCAGTTCCTCCGTCCATCCTTTTTTTTTCTTTAATGCGGTTTCCACCACGTGAATATTACTTACTTCCTGATGTGACCACTTGCATGTATGTATGTGGGCAACTTTCATCAATTTGTTGATTTCTCGAACGGAAAGCGAACCCACGTCAACAGCTGTGAGTCATGCCTGCCCAATCAACAGGGTGATCTCACGATGAGTAAGCAAATTGTTTACGAAGGTGGGCGATCTGTCGTGTCATTGTCACTCATTACACGGATTTCCCAGTTCGTTTTACGACTTACTTTGTTTTGTTTGAAATAAGATTTAATGCCAACACTTGTGTTAATTGTTGATAGTTTATTTGATCAAGTACATTCGATAGCGATATCACGAAGACCACTAATCAAATATTGAGTTTCTTAAAAGGGGTTTCCCTCGCCTCATGTAAAACCATTATCACTTTCCACTGTATTGTAATTAGTTTTTTTTTTACGCATATTTTTTTCCTCCCACATTTTAAATTCAGCAAGTACTTATTCATATGTGAGAAGGAGGTCCTTCCGATCACGACTACGAAAATCTCTTGAATCTAGGTTATTTCTGAAAGCTCTTGTGCTCACGCAAGTTTCAAATTGTGCGTCACTAACTTAATATCGATTACATTCCTCACTCATTTAGTGCACTTGGCCTGAAGGTATTTCAGCAGCGAGGCAGATTATAGAGCTTAATGTGGCGTTAATCAACCATTGACGACGTTGATTGTTTTGTAGGACGTCATGGCTTGATCGTACGTTCGCGAGAACACGCGAATACCAAATGCCAGAATAACCTCTTCAAAAGCGATCACTTTCGAAAGAAATCACAACCTTAAATCCAGCCCACGAATTTCTTTACGAGAATCTTTTCAATCGATGGCTTATAGCCGATAGATAAGCGTTTCCTTCTGTATTTCAACTAAAAATAAACATAATCTTCTTTGATCTTTATTTTAAATAGGGTCGAAGGTTTATGAATAATTCAAACAGACCCCGCACGCTGGTGACACAGAGCAGAAACTCACATCATATCACCCAAGGCACCGCTCTGCTTGCCTGTTGCCTGGAGTCAGTGTTCGAAGCATGCCTTTGCTTCCGTGCTCAACGTGTTTTCAACGTGCTTTATTTTGAGGCGAGAACAAAGGCGTGATCTGTATTCAGTGCGTGATGGCAGTCTGATATAAGTGTTTATCGATCACGCTGTGAGCATCTGATGACGTCATGGGTTTCCTTTTAAGCCCACTCACTTGAGCAAGACTGAAACATTCTTATTTCACAATCCAAGTCGCATGTTTCTCCTCCAGGTTCCATCGTATTCGCATTAGCAAAGCCCGCGCCGTAAATTCTATACATGTAAGTTGCTCTTTTGTGTGATTTTAACTAAGAGAAGCTCGACCCACTTCAGTGTATATAAAGCCACACAATGGGAAAGGTAAGTGAATTCTGTCTTCTATAATTAAATTGTGAGATGCTATTATGTGAATTGAGGCGAGCCGTACGCTTCTACACTGTAGCTTATTATTAACGTAAGAGAGACGTTCAAACTCTGTAGAACATGAAACTCCATTCGGATCAGATGTGTGTTTGATTTTATTTGTGGTTTTCATCTGTGCTTGATTACACATGTCTCTCAGTGCGACAGGCTTGATAAATAATGCCAAGCTAGTCATTGATGTTTTTAATTCAACTCAAACAAATTTGGCTGTGAATGGATTTTCACTTATTTCTTTTCTTCTTTGGCGGAGTGTTCATAGCTGAGACTCGATTATCATTTAGTGATCATATTAGCTTCAGAGAACTTTGAAAGTAATTTGAATATCGGCCGCTGATGCCCAAATATATATATTCTGTTATTTTCCTTGACCTTTCCGCCCATTGACGCTTGCTGCGTCCAATTGAATGCTTTTTCTCGAGCCAGGCTCGATATAATTGACTATGACTGAAAAATAAACTACTGCTTTCGATCTAGTTTGTAACAGGGAATCGAAACCGTTCATAAATTGAGCCTCTGACAGCACGAAATGACGTCATAGGTCATCAAACACGTCTGTCTGTGTTAGTTAATAATTAAATGTCATCCAATGCTAAATATAATACAGGCCGATCACAACTGGAGTGATACCGTGTTGGGATGCCAGTTCTACGGCGGCAAAACTGAATATTAATGCAGTGTTATCGCGATGTTTTCTTTCCTAGATGCGAGAGTGTTTTAAGCTCAGTATAATGGGATGCCTTCCATCTCGAAGACGGGACGAAGAAGGTTCCCCGAAAGAAAACGCGCCGGCAAAGAAAGCAGCATCTGGAAGGCGTTCGAATAACACCGAGGAACTAAAGCAGGACAAATCATCTCTAGCGCCGACGATTCAAATGGTCAACGAAGAGACTTTGAAACTTTTACAGGAAATCGGCGAACTCAAAGTGTTTCAGACAGCAAGCAACGCCGATCACAAGAAACACATAGGCATTCATCACGACATTATTCTAGCTTTAGAGAACCCAACAAAAGCGAACAACGCCGTCACGTCACTGTCAAGCGGGGCATCAAGCAATGTGATATAAACCGGTTTGGAAACCATTCAAAATCTGCCAGAGTAGCTGATAGGCAATGGAAAAAATATCGACATTTGGAGTTGACGCGTAAAATTCGTTTATGTCCGCTTGAGTTCGCTTCAGCGGTTGGCGAAAATAAAATTGTGACAGAGCTATACCGCGATTCTTTTAATTCTGTGTGCCTATAATAGATTGTGGATGTATTTATCCGTTCGAGGAGATGTGTTTTGTGGCTTTCATAATTGCTGGCGATTTTCACTGGTGAACAATTTGTGCAGCAGAGTCGAACATGGAAGAGACCCAAGATTTTTCCTTCGCGAAAAAGTAAAAAATGAGCAAAAAACAAGCAAGCACCTCGATGTAGAGAATAAATTTACGCGGACGGATATCAGAAAACAAGAGAACGCCGTTCGATTGGACTGGATTCAAGCTGAAATATAATAACAATACAAGAGCAGTCGAAAAGCAAAGTGAATATTAAGCTGATGGTTCCCAGCATTTGCTGTCAAGACGAAGTATTAACAATGCTCAATTTACGAATGAATTTACGGAGCGCCTCCTCGAAAAAAAAAACCATTGAATTTTCAACAAATGTGCCTTTGCAGAGCCAAGGCGATGTAAATATACCTTTGTTTCATTAATATTCATACAATGTAATGTAGAATTCTATTTTCTTTTAAACAAACAGAAGCATATGTTCATCCCATTCGTTTTAGAATTCGCGAAATTTCGTTCGCAAACTATCGTTTGAGAAATCGCTCTTTTTGTCAAAGGCTTTTCGGGGCACTTAAAGCATTGCTGAAACGCACAACGTTTTTTGTTGTAGTTGGGGGAAATAGAATTTTCTCATCAACCAGTCTTTAAAAAGGCGCATTGTTATAACCGAAGATATTATTTTCGAGTTTATACAATTGTAGCATTGAAAGAATCTCTCGCCCTAAGAATTACAGCCGCCTTACGCGCCAAAAGAATCATAAGTAATATAAAAACGTGTAGTAAAAATTGCGGGAGACCAATTTACCGCCAGCCGGGCAAGTCGCCCCTTCACGTCTTACAATATTTGACACTGCGCGAAATAAACAGAACGGTGAAAATTAAGAAAAAAAAATCCATTGAATTTGCATACAAGTCACATCGTTGATTAAAAAAATTGACAAAAAAATATGAAAATATATTTGATGGTTGCAATGCAGCGTTTCTTTTTATCTATTTATTCGTCTTCAATGTACAGTTAGTGGATAGCAATAAAACTCCGTTTGCGAAATGAGTATCATGTCGTATTTATTGATCAAACTAGTGACTTTATTTTTAAGTTATTCAGTTCCTTTCTAATGGGCATTACGCAGTTGGCAAAACTGATGGTTTTCTTAAAAAAAATATAACAACGATTTGACGGTTTTAAATATGTTTTTCTCGATCTTGACATCTCTTTGCGTAATTGAAGTTTGTCAAGGAAGCCGAAGGAATTATTAAATAATATTTCTTGATTTTGTTTTTAACTGAAGCCGCAAACAAGCCATTTCTGATGTCTTCTTTTAAGACGCATGTTCATTTATCTCTCACACCCTTAACAAACAGAACATCTGTAGTCAAGTAATGCCCCCTTCCCCTCTCTTGACGAAATGTTTAAACGCTGTTTGCCATGGTCTTATTAACAGGAGAACGAAATCATGAAGAACGAGTTTGTTTGGTGTTTTGTGATTTCAGGTGACTTTGAATTGTTAGTATTGGAATAGAATAGAGTTTGTTTCAGCAAGAAAGCAGCATTTTATTTGTACTCGAAATAGAAAAAGAATTTGATCGCTAACTGCAAGAAGAAAGTCGTGTTGCCTTCAACTGGCTTTCGTCACGCACTCTCGTGGGTGGTTTTGTCACGCTCTCCTTTTAAGCGACTGATCTCCTATTGCATGAAACATAATTCTGCCAGCTGGTAATTTTAAGAAGTGTTTGAAGCCAAACCAAGGGAATTTCTTACAGAATTAGCTTGCGAGCTATTTTTAGGCGGAAATTCGTCTGCGATTACAGCCTACTCAAAAGGTTATTGTGCTTGGAATTATGAGGATTGCTTTCTTAAAAGCAGCTAAGAACTAATTTGCGAAGAAATATTCGAAATCAGTATAGAGAATTTATATTTTATCTTGATAAGCTGATCAAACGAAATCCATTGAGATGACTGTCGTATATCGGCGTATGGTTATTGCTTATTGCCTCCCTCACTCGCAGAAACTGCCGGCAAGAGAATAATTATAACTTTGGTACGAGATCTCGATTGATAATGGAAACATTCGTTTTAGCAGGGCGAAGGAGCATCGCATCAACTGAGATTTTCGGTTTTAAAAAATGCTTTATTG
Organism: Meandrina meandrites; assembly: GCA_963693305.1. Lineage (NCBI taxonomy): Eukaryota > Metazoa > Cnidaria > Anthozoa > Scleractinia > Meandrinidae > Meandrina > Meandrina meandrites. The sequence continues at coordinate 15,297,171 of OY855907.1, read as the reverse complement.
TTTAAATGCAACCATGATGCATTATGAAATGATGTAGTACATACAAATATTTCATAAAACGCGGACCACTTCTGAAAACACTGCCTCGACTTTATCACCTGTAAAGATAAAGAACTCTCCCAAAGTTTGCCACCCCACAGGTTTATCTGTTATAAATTAACCTGATTTATGCAAAATGAAAATTCGTTCCAACGTTTCAAGTATTATTTTGGGATAGTATTTTTAAAATATCTCTCGAAGTAAAAAGTATATTAAATGGTTACCAATAACTGAAGCTTTCTGACGCTGTGTTAACAATGTGAAAAAGAAAACAAATTGACTTAATTGAACAGATAATATGTTATGTTCCGAGCTGCGCTTTTTTTATCGGACAACATATCTAGCAAATAGGGTTTCTGTTAACCATATAGTTGTAATTTATTATCCCATAATCTTTTCCTGACGTTTACAGATTTAGCTGAAAACTGAAAAGGTGTTCTGTTTGTTTGGTCGTAATAAGCAAGAGGAAACAAATCGGGTTCTCTGTTCAGATTAGCATTCACCTGTTAGCCCAGTTTTAATTGCATAATTTTATTTCGGGTAAACAGTTTTCTCCGCACCTAGCTGCAAACCTCTCGTTGTTTGCATGAATAATGAAACATAGAAAACTCGTGATGATCTAATTGTCAAAAACTAAATTGCTTAAGCCATTAGCTCTTGGAACACCGTATTGGTTTCCTGCGTTAGCCAGTCATCGACCAGAACTCGCCAGATGGCTGACAAACCATATGCTCTGGTAATGCATTCAAACTATTGCATTTACGTAAACGTAAAAGCGAGAATCTCCCGCGGATCACAACCAGTTTGTTTATTTTGCTTCCTTTTTTCTTTCGCGGACTCCTTTGTGCAGCCGTTGTGCCAGTGCGCCACCTGATTGAATGCCAAGTTTTAACAAGGGCATCAGCGGGACGCATGGCGCTATCATTGCGGTTGTTTCTTTATTTTTGAGTCTCGTACTGTGTGCGTTGATTATTCCAATACATCAAAGCCACAAAATTAGCGTTATAACTAACAGCTAGCTGCGACACTTGATTTTGAGCCCAAACTAGACATGCTAACAAGCGCAGTAGGACATTACAACGGATTGGTGCCTTTCATTCGAGTTGTTTTGTCCTGTGACACAAATGCTTTTGTTGGTGTTTAAACAGATAACAGGGAATATCTGAGAGTTGAAAAAAAAACACCGTATGATTCAGCTACACTCGCCTTTTCTATTTCATTTTCTTGTTTTGGCAGGTTTCTGGGATCTTGCAAGGGTTTCCTTAACGCGGAAACACTACATTGCTTCGATGATATATTGTGCAGCCTTATGTTATTACGTAAATGGATGCCTCGTTAACAACAATTGACGTCAGTTTTTGCGTTACTGATATAATTATGCTTTCATCTGAAGCGAAAATTCCTTCTTTCATTCATGAATTTAAACTTTCTGCCTTTTTTTCACACCCACTGTCAAAATCCCTTTTGAGTGGTAATTTTACGGGCGGCTGTAAGTTTCTTTGTAATTCTCGTGTGTTCGAATGAATGATGTAAAAAGAATATTCTAATGTTAAAGGGGTATTTGTACGGTTGTAAATCTCAAGGGCATTATCCTATAGACATATCGGCTACACCTGGAACTGTTATGGTTCGTTTCCATGGTAACCTTATTGACTCATTGCTCCTGTCCATAGTATTTATTAGAGCTTTTTATCACTGAGTAAATTCAATAACTATCCACTCGTACTGTAGATCTGAACATGAAAGGTGAATCTCGTGCGATCTTCCAGTTGAAAATCTTTGCTCGTGTGATTGGACAAAACGTGTCACGTGCCCCAACTAGAGTATCCAATCATATATTGTTTGAAACAAATCCAAGTGTATTTAGTCGTCGAGCAGAAACACCTTTGAGAATTGGGGCTGGAAGATTGGGGCGAGCATTTTTTGTTGCTCGTCCCATTCTCCTTTCGCCGCACAGTTTCTCCTGTATAATAATAATAAAGTAGAGGCTGAGTGTTGTTCACTATGAAGTGGAGTGCTAACAGGGCATCGCCGACATTCATCAGTCTGTCTTCTCAGTTTGTAAATTTGATAACGAACGAACGAACGAACGAACGAACGAACGAACGAACGAACGAACTTTATTGTGTCAAAGCTTGTAGCAGAGGGAGACCTCTGCTAATAGGGGACACCTAACTAAGAATAAAAAAGCTGTATCAGCCACTGTTCTTACCAACCTAAGTAAGCTTTGGAAGGATTTTCTTATCCTTGCAGCATTTGGGTTTTCTGACGAGTAACATATCCTTGTATTATTATTTATTCATTTGCAGACTTTTTATTGGGGACCTCGCAGGACCTGACATGATTTACCTGCTGGAGTTCTTTAGAGTGCAGCTCAGCGTGTCTGTTCTACTTGGACTCGTATTCGTTCCCAAGGTATGGACCCCTCTCAAAAAGAACCCAATGTTATTTACTTGTTAGAATTCTCTTAGGGCTCCTGTTCCTTCCTCGCGACCGTCGTCCCCTTCGCTTCCCCTATTTTCAATTTTTTTAATTTTTTCCCCTCAACTAAAGGAGCCATGCGAAGGAGAGAGTATTTTCACCCAAGGTAAAGACCATTCCCAAAGAAATAATTTATGTATCTCCACTTCAAGAGGTGTCTTTCAGGGCCTGTATTCGTAACCAAGCTATACACCCATCTTTAAATGAAATGGCTTAATGTATAGACCTCTCTCCCAAATGAACGTGATGTCATTACCTGTTACAGTTCGTCTGGGGCTCTTTAAAGAGAACCTGATGTGATAAACCTGTCGCATTTGTTTCCAAGGAATAGATATCTTTCTACAGCGTCCCTCATGATTTACTTGTTAGAGATCATCCTGTGCTCATATTCATATCTCACTTCAAAGCGTGTATAATATCGATTTACTAGTTATAAGGTTAATCTAGGGCTTATTTTTGTACATAAGGAGCGTCCCAGACATGAATTGCCTGTAAAAGTCCTTCTAAGGGTGGTATTCGAACCCAAGTATTAGAGCCCTCTTTAGCCTGCGCCGCAGACGAAACTAAACCCTGGTTAACCGGGGTTAGATTACGTCTGCGGCGCAGGCTAAGCCCTCTTCAAAAAGGACCGAATATGATTGACGTATATGGACTCGTATTCGTACCCAATGTGTGGACATACATTCGAGATGCAGACTGTTTTATCCAATACTTAACTGGCGGTCAAGCACATAAGCCACCAACCGCTTATTCGTGACTTCGAAGAAAGGACTTTGATGCCGACTTGGCAAATAAAGGAAGCCTAACGACTAGAATGCTCAATAGACAATTGTCGCTGGTTTTGTAGCATTGGGTGTGTCTCTACGCGCCCTACTGTAATTGTGGTCCACCTTCATTTTTTGACACGCCTTTGCTAAGTATACTGAGCATTTCTTTTTCTTTTTACATTGTGTTTTCTTGTACAGATCGTTCGTGTGATTAAGGGGCGTGGGGACATATTTGATACAAGTGGTAGGATTGCATCCATAAAAGGTGCTGCTCTCAATATGCCAGTGGGGGTCTCCTCAGAGGGCACGGTAAACTTGAGCGCCGAAAACGAGGATCTTAAGGTAAATCTACCAAGCAGTAATGAAACACTCCTGTGCTTCTCACCCAGCAGCTCCAATCCTGGATCCAGCTCAGGAAGTTTCGGCCCCTACTCCTCAACTGCTTTCTGTCATGGCGGGGCCCTTCCCTAAGGAGGCTTCTAAAGAGCTGGTGCTTGTATATATCGTATATATTGCTGTAACACCTCGTCTATATCGCTTCTCCTGTTGCCGTGTGCTTGTTTCTGGTACTTGCCACTTAAGAACGAAAGCTAAACAGGTCCCCGTGAAAGTACAGCTCAACAGGTTTCAGTTGAATGGTCACACAATAGGGTTTCATCCACAGAGCTACCTTGTGCAGCATTATAAACAGTACTGTAGAAGAGCTGTCGTTAAGATGGTACGATTTTCATCCACAGGCTCGAATATTAGGAACACTTTGTGCTGCATCATGAGCAGCGCTGCACAAAAGCACCTGCCAATGGCTTTCATTTTGAATGGTCACAAACAAGCACAAAATGCCAGACACTGTTGCCTTTGGACAGTCATGTCCAGTTGCAGTTCCCATTGCAGGGCCATATCAAGACGGTTTTCGCTGAACAATCGAGCAATAAAGGCAAAAATAAAGATATCAAAAAGAACTCATGGCATGGTAACAGTTTGAATACATTTAGAAAGAATTTATCAAAACTTTAGCTCTCAAGGTGACCCCGCGCGAGAAAAATGAATTTGAAGTCATCCATATTTTAGTAAAAACGGACGTTTCACATCAGTTCAAAACAAAATAACGCGTCTTAAGCATTTTTACGAGGTTTGACATAAGCGTTCTTGAGAATGCTTTAGAATTTAACCGCGGGGTCACTTATAAAAATGAATTACAGTGAGATGTTTCAAATAGCATACAAAATGTTACCGTACTTCGAGCAGATTTTTGGTAAACAATTTTTGCGCTTATTGCTTGAACTTTCAGCGGAATCCGTTTTAATTGGCTTTGATTCTGTTCCCCTTGTTTTGCTTGCAGGAAGAGATACGTAAACTGTACGGTCAGCTACAGCAAATGAAAACAGCGAACATGGAGGCGGGAAATAGACATCTGGGGCGTTCCGCTTCCGTTCTGTTTGGCGGCTCAACTCCATCACTCTTAAACTCAACCGCCAATAACAACGGAAGCTTAGCTTGTTTGGTTAGCCCTGGAAAAGAGAAGCGACAACAAAGACACTCGCCTGCGGCTGAACTTGTAAGCGACTTTGTTTGACAAAGGTTCCTCAAAGCATGGCTTGGCACGAATTCTTGCGTCGTTCGCAGAAAAGTCAAACCATTTTGTACATATTAACGATTCCAGTTTTTCCTCCTTGCTTTGCGGCTAATGGACTTCACATTTCTGATGATTTTGTCACAATTTTTCATGTGTCCAAGATCGTGGTACAGGGTCAGTGGTTATGGTACAAATTAATCTCAAAATGTCTTTTTCCTATTAGTTAAGAACAGTCTCTTCACTGTGAAATTAGCTAAGGCAGGAGTTTCTGTAACCATTCGCTAAGCTCTCAATCAACAGTAGATGCATGCAGTTGCTGTTTGTTGATTATAAGAAGGCTGAGCATCACCATGTTTGTACCAAGGCTGAACAGAACCATGTAAAATTAATAAAATTGATCCAGATTGTTTTATTATTCTTGTTGCCTCAATTAGCATGCATGCTTGTTCAGTCATCTGGCGTAGTACCAAGTTGCAGATGCACCCGGAGCGTGGTCCCTCGTACGTTTGGCGGTTTCCAAATGGCATGAAAATGCTCAGCTTTCATCATCTGTTGGATGCCTTAGTAACCCTCACTTTTTCAATTCAAGCCTGTGTGACACTACACCCGGATGGGAAGCCTTGATAACTCAATTATTTCCTGTTTAGCTCGATCTGAAAGAGTTTACTTCCAGTCAAGTAAATGTTTCTTATTGCAAACCGCCGCTGACTGGATAATTCCCAATCTTCTCTTTACCTTTTATAACAGACCTAACAAGGGAGGGAATGAAAATAAAGGATCTCCTTGTCTCAAGGGAATAACTGCTTTGTGTATACAAAATATTAACTTCTTACTAACCGAGCGCGAGGGCTGTACTGGGGAATATTAAGGGTATAGAATGGTAAAATCTGAGACTCGCCGAGACGCCGAGACCCTTATTTAAAATCCGAGACCGAGACTTACAATTGTTTTCAAATCCGAGCCCGAGACACCGCGCTGAACTGACCTAACTTCCGCGTTTACTTGCATGAGCTGATAAAAATACTTGTCATAGTCCGGAAACCAACAACAGTTGTAAATCACATATTTTGGTGTCTCAATACCGTTTTTTCTGGACCATACCGTTTCAAAATTTGTGCATAACAATGTGTATTGCATTCCTCATGCAAATTTTGTTCTTATTTTCTTTTGTTTCAAAAATGCATTTCTATGGTTGAAATGCAATGGACATTGATTTGAATATTTTAGCATAATTTTGTAAACAGTTAATTTGTAACGCTACTTTTTCGACAGTGCAAACGCCTTACTTTATAGACAGATTTGGACGTGTTCCAATAAATCAATGTCAATAAAACTTTTGAATTAATTTGTTTGAATTATCAAGAATGTGCTGTAAAAGTTCCAAAAAATCGTTGGAGCCGTTTTCAAACAATTGCTAAAGTGGAAAAGTCACCAAAAAATACAATAAAAGTGAACGTATAAAAAAAATCCGACTCTCGGGATCGCGATAAACAAAACCAACAAAACTTTAACGGTAACAAAAGGTAGATTAAATACACATTTTGACATTATTTCGAAGTAGTTTCATCAAGGCATTGTCTGCACCTCGATCCATTTATTATTATTATGCAAAAAGCATGGTTTGAAGTATATTTGAGATTTATTCGAAATCAAATTAAAACAATTTTTTATAGTCTTGTATATTTGATGTGCAGTACACCATAGTTTCAAATACTGGTGTTAGTTTCTTTACGTCAAATCTGATTCGCGTAGAATTCAAATTTAACTGATTTCGTATGTTTTTGTTTATCGTTGCCAAGGAAATAAAGCTTTTGCAAAAAAAAAAAATTATATCAAACTGAAATCCAATTTCACTTCTGGTTTAACATGTTTAAGTTTCGCATCGATCCGAGCCTGGGAAGTCTGCTAAACGGCCAATTGAAAATGTTAGGTATGGTTCAGAAAAAAATGTACTGAGACACCTTCAGTGGCACCATACTATCATGACTTTGGCCAGTCATTGAGGTAAATCAACCAAACGTGTAACTGATGCCGAACATGGGAAATAAACACGTTGTGGCTTTGTTTCTGATTGGGTGAAAAAACCGCACAAGTGCGTTCGCTCTGATTGGCTGAAGCAGATTTTGGACATTCAGTCCAGCTTTTAATCTAAAATTACGTCTTCTTTGTATGGCAAAGCATACCACCGCCCCTTTTTAGTAAATACACCATAAATGTGAAAGCATGTTAAGTGGTCACGTGTTATATGCAAAATAAAAACATCTGGTGACTTAACCAGCCAATCAGCGATCGACACTTCATGGGACCACCGTCTCCCGACTTCTTCCCATTGTAAAGTGTTGTAATGAGGTTTCGAGAGGTCTTCGTTTTAGAACTTATGCCTTAAAGGGTAAACACAATAGATGAAGGAAACGTATCTTCTGTGAAATTAATCTTTTAAAAACACTCTGAAAGATATCCGAAAGCACAACGTGTGTTTTCCAATGATGTCAAAACGTGAAAGACATAACTTGCTGTGCGCTCACATCTCGGCTACATGTTCATTTAACCAGATTCTTGGCAGTTATTTTTAAATAGTATTTATTAATTTGAAAACAAACAATGATGATGCAAATTCCAGATAAAGTTTAATGTTGCGTGAAAGCAGTCATAAGTGATGTAAGATTTAAATCCTGGGAAACTAAACACACGCATTGAAACAAAGGCAACACAGAAGTAAACGAGACCTGGAAGCAAAAATGTTTGAGCAGAGTTCAGTTTCACACACGGTTGTATGGTGAACGTTTTTCTGTTTGACGAAAGAAAAAGATATTATGTTTTTCGAATGCATTGTCGTATTGTTTCACTACAAACAAGTTGTTTACATTGAAATCAATGGAGCATGGTGATATTCTGACCTAATATTTTTCGCTGACGTAAGTAATTAATTTGTGACTTCCTGTTTTGGAATATTTATTTTACTTACAGCTCTGGCGCAGCAGAAAGGTCCAAAGTATTGTGTCTGAGAACCTGCCCAAGCAGCGATGCCAAAACACTCTAAGCTTCAAGACTGCGAACAATTCCTTCAAACGGAAAATTCGCTCACCCCAGAATCGGAAAAGATTGTCGAAACGTACCTCAGAGTCTCTGTAAACGGCCTAGATGAGTTTTTGGTTCTAATTCAGAACAAAATCCGAAACAATGACTATTTGCATTATATCCTGAGTTATATGAGGGCTCACGGCCAGTTTGACCGCCTCGATCACGAGAGAATTATCAATGACGCTTTGCTACCCACTATGGATAGGAAGGTTGATGAGCTACTTGCAGTTGTGGAGCAAAAAGAGCGGCACGCATTTTGGTATCTGGTGCACTCGTTCGAGTCTAAACAAGAGCCTCTGTATCGATATCTGCATGGACCCATACACTGCTGCGGTATGGACATTTATTTTGTTAATTGGCAGTGTTGCTGTTATGTAATGTGTGTATGTCAGTTGAGAGTTAATGAACTCTAAGAAATGTTTCCTTTGCCACTATTGTTTAGAGGTAGACAGTTTCAACCGAAAGCCTATATCGTCGAGGTTGATTGTTCCGCATTCCCTGGTCCAAAAAATGTTTTCTTTTCTTCATTTGCGACTACAACTTCGAATGTGCTTTCATATTTTTATATAATTTCATCGTATCTAATTGACTCCGTATTCTGCACCCTGTGGTGAAATATGTATTGTCAAGAGAAAATGGTATTATATCCCTATTATAGAAATATCCACTGAAAAATTTCTTGAACCCAGTTTCTCGAACTTTCGTGCAATAGAATGATCCCTATACTGGAGAGAAATTATCCGGCCGTTTCCGCACAGCACGGATATTGTCAGAACATCTGGGTACAATATGTAGTGACATCAGAATAAATTAAGCAGTGTTGTCATATTAAGAGTTGTTCGGGGAAACCCCTCAATATATATATATATGTATTCATTTAGCAATAAAAAGCGTTTTAATTTCACACACCGATGAACTTCAATCAAAACAACAAATACAGAACAGTTCGCGTTTTGTATAAGGCGTTTGCTGGTTCCATGTTGTAACATTATGCAGTGCCGGTTTCCGGGGAGGGAAACGATGTACGTGAAAACCAAGGTGAATCGATACACCCCGCGGTCGAAAACCGGTTAGGCAGGCATCCAACATTATTTACTGACTTTGCTGTAGCATAATTGGCCACTTATTTCATTTTTTTTAAACAAGAATTGTAATCATTGTTAAGCTTTCCCATTAGTTTTACAACGGCGTTTCAATAAATAGAACGAAACAACTTCACAATATGTAATATTTAACAATTTATATTATACAAAGCCACCTCCTCGCAGATGTACAACGGCGAGGTAGTTCCTTCGTATATAAGCAAGTCAGAAATAGTAGTCTATTCGTACAACGGATATTTCCTGCTCCATCGCTTACTTTGCAATCATCTCGTACACAGTGTGCAAAGAAATTCGACACAAAGAGATGGAGGAAGAACTAGATTCACCAGGTATGGGCTATTGCAAATTTTACTTCCTGTAAGGTCAAACTGTCACTTCATAAGTTTTGTAGAAAAAGAAAGCAGGGGTATGGAATGGGGAGAGCCGTTTGTACTGAACTTTTCCAACCAGTCTGATCCTCTAACATAGAGCAGTATATAGGTCATATAGAGGTTGGGCTTTGTTGCGAACGTTTTTAACATAAGTAAATCACACTCCCAGTCTATTGTGAAATGCTTAACTCGCAAACATCTTTTATCACAGATCTGGAGGGTGACGTCACTGTGTTGTCTTTCATCAAGAAAACAATCGAGGAAAAATGTTCAACAGCTAAAGCAGCCGTAAAGAAGGTGAAGGACAGAAGGAGCGAAAGAAAAAGTAAGATACACTTGAGGTGTCGGAGGTCTCTTTTGTGTTCGAAGACTCGCACAGTTTTTATCTCCACATAGGAGCATAATAAGGATAAATGATAAATGATGGATCGTAGTTCTCTCCAGAACAAAAATTAGTAATTAAAAGCTTACCACACGCCAGAAGCAGTTACAACAGAAAGCACAACTAGTAGCTGGACAGGTGTGGTCTTTCGCTTCCATCCCAATGTTGGTTTTCAAGGTAGACCTATCGCGGTTAAATTAAGATAATGTATAAATTATTTCTTTTTTGTTGTTGTTGTTTTACCGCGCAGAAACAACAGCAAAGGTACAGGCGAACGGACAACTGCGTGACAACCAACGGTTTTCTGCTGGATGGGTTTAACAAATTCCCTTACATATAAGGCTAGAGCAATTGTAACGCGAAATAGAAAATTAGTGTATTAATTTTGATGTCAAATTTACTTGTTATTTAGATGCAGCAATTTCGAACACGGTAGCAACCAACGAGGAAACTGAAGACGTGACCAGTTATCCTGTGTATGAAGAAAAAGAGACTGGTGACGAGGACTACACAGATACGGAAGGTATGTAATTAACAACAAGGCAGTCGAAGTTCTCCTTAAGGACGCCTTCATAATCCACGTACAGCTAATTGCAATAACGTTGCCATGTTAAAAAGAAAAATGAGAAAAGCCAAATAGGAATTAATTAGCTTAATAATCATAGCTGGCAGAATTTACAGGAAATTCGCGAATTTATATATCTACACAAATATAATTGTGTTATAAGATAACTTGATTTACGTATTTTAAGGCATTTTGAGGCCGTTTCGTCAGGCGAATTTCAAACATATGTAATTTAATGTATAATTAATTCCTATTTGCCTGTTTTCATTTTGCTAAATTCTACGACAACGGTATTGCAATTCGGTGTACCTCTAGCTACATTACAGAGAGCTCTCTTAGTTCCAGGGAAGCCGCCAGAAGTTATATATAACGTAAATGCTCGATCGATCCCGCTCCCTTTCAAGCTGCCCGTCTGAAAGTTTCAATATTTCTAATAAGCCCTACTCCCTCCCTCCCTCCCTCCCTCCGTCTCACCCTTTCTGTTAAACCCCTACCCCATCGATGGGACAGTTTATGAATAAGGAAACAAGGCGCTTTTGCGCTTTAAAAGGTCTCCTTCCTACACATTTACTTATTACTATTTTGTGATAATGGTTTGCCAAAAAGCACTAAAACATTAAAAAGTCCACTCTTTTTCTTTTATATTAACCCTAACTAAAATATAATTTGAAATAAGCCTGTCGTCTCTAATACCCCCATCCCCCTCACTATTAACCGCCTCTCCGCCAACCCCCCCCCCCCCCCCCTCCCCTTTTATGGTAACCTCTGCGTCTATAATACGGATGGTTGTATTGAAGAGAATCGAGTGTATGTTTGGTTGTGAAGTCGTTTTATTATTATAAGCCGTCATTACAATTATTGCTTTTCTCACCAATGACCTTTGTTGCCGTAGATCTGGAGAGTGATGTCACTATGCTGTCTTTCATAAAAAGAGCTTTGAAGGAAGCAATCGAGGAAAAATGCTCAACAGCGAAAGCAGCAGTTAATAGGGTGAAGGAGAGAAGGAATGCAAGAAAAAGTAAGTGTCCCTTTTGTGGGGCGCGATAGGTATCTACTGTAAGGTTTTGGAGAACCGGCAGTTAATTAAGAAAATACTGTTGTTATTTACTACAGTCAACTCGCCCTGTCTCTATAAGATGAACGCCTGATGTTGGTCCCGTCCGTGTCGTTTATCAGTCACTTTGCTCCAACTAACAATCCCTGTAAGAAGGACATCTCTCAGGACGTGTCCATCTAATAGAGAGTTGACTGCAATTGTTCTTTTTTATCTATTATTTCATTGCTTAGATGCGACACGTTCAAGAAAGATATCTTCCACAGGAGAAGATTCGCATGCCAGTTATGCCTTGGATGAAGATATAGAGTCTGATGACGAAGACTACATTGATGCAGAAGGTATGTAAGTCATTTTGGATGCGTCTATATGAACGCTGTTATGACGCATTTTTGCACTTGGCCTTTTCCTTATCAAACCTGATGCAAAAATGAGAGGTTTGGGAGAATTTGAAGATACTTACGTTCATTTGAAACCAATCCCGGTTTGGCTCGGGCTTAAATTAATTATTGAATTCTTAGTTCCAATCATTTACGCCGATTCCTCACTTTGCACCTGGATTGAGAGATGTAACGTGATAGTAAACCGTGCCAACACTAACTAGAGCGATTTTCACGATAGATGATCGATTTTCATGCATTTCTACATTTAGTGATTGGTTAAATAAATTCGCACCATTTTCTCAACCAATCAGAAGTGAAACCAAAACCAATTGTGACTCGCTCGCACACGTTTTCCAGCGCTTTGATTGGTTCATTGCATCGTCCGTGTGCTTTGAAATTGACCGGAGTGCTCGCTTTGGTTTTGGTTTTACGACGTTCATATGAAAACCGCTGTATTGCACGAACGCTGCTCCTACAAAGAAGAAGAGTTGTTTTTGATATTAAAAGCTTTCTTCCCTCAGGGTTACCTTTAAGGGACTTTTTCGACGAACTTGACGAACCCAAGAGAGCTAAGGATGACGTCAACGCTATGAAAGACCGGACAACAGTGACGTCAGAACAGCAACTCTCCGCGGTAACAAGGCGCAAACAAGCCTACAAAGCTGCCTTTACCAGCTTGTCAGCGGTCTCTATGTTCACCTTCTACTGTGATCCACTTCCGGCGTTTGATTTTTTGTTCTTGTTTATCTATTGCAATCTGTTAATCTTATTGATAACCTTCTGAGTTTGCATGAGCGCCTGCTTCGGGTCTCCCTAATTCCTCCAGTCCGAAACCTATTCCTAATTTCCATCTCCGACATCCTCATCTCTGTAAATATTACATCTTGCAACTTTTTATGCTAAATAATCATCCATTATCTTCTATTGTAGATACTTTGAAAGGGAAGTAGTGGAAAACCGAGGAATTCTGATATTGTACCCGTATCCGCAGTTATAGTATTTATCTGCCTAAAATAGCAATTTAGTTTCATTGAGTAAGACTAGTCAGGCAGCTCTATACATGTATTTGGTAGATTTTGTTCTTGTTTGCCTTCGCTCTGTAGCGAAGAGAGAATCGTCTGTAGATATAATATTGTTGTAAATAGAGTACTATTTGTCGGTATGGCACCATTGTTGAGGACAACAAAACTTTAAAGACAGAATATATCATGAAAAGTCAGGCTGGTTCCCGCAACGAATTAAATTTGTAATAGTATGCAAAAAGAAGTCAAACAGTAATTAGCTGATTTGTTATTCGCAATATTAATAGCTGTTCTGAGTTTCAAGATTTATTTTTGATTTGTTATATCAATGGAATTTATAGCAAGATTTACATGAAATTGTAGCATTGCGTGGTATAAAAAGGGTTCTAGTATGTTCCTTTGATTATCATGTTCATTGGATGGTACTTGAAAATTATCTAATTTTAATGGCTTTCGAGTTGAGCTCTATAATAAGTAGTTATAGGACACTCGTGTAATGTGTCTTAACCAATCAGAACGAAAACATGTTTTCGCAGGCAATCAGAAGAGAAACCGAACCTAAACTACTCCTGATTTGGGTCATGTGGCTCTTCCCGCGCTTGCCACCAATGACGGTTTCCCGCGCTTTTCGCCGGTGTCATGTTTTCCCGCCCTTGCTACTGGTTACACGTTTTCGCTTCGAGTGGTGATTGGGGTTGATGTTGCTAATTACGGCTTTTTTGATTGACAAAATGATAAATTGTGTTTGACGGTTTTACGTCAGCGAAATAAAATCGCTCGATCTAACAGCAGAAGCCAATTTCCAAAATCGGTAGTAATTTGAAATAAAAAATTTGAGCTTTTTTGTTTGAGACAAGTTGCTATTATTTGTCGTGTTACCAGATAAACCCTCAACAAACGTGATACTTACTGATTTGTCCAAAGAACCCCTCATGCTCACCTCTAAGGCGAATTTGAAATACTTCACTGAGTTTGACGTAGAATCATCTCAACGCACCCACCCCTCGTGAAGAAGTCTGCGCTCTGCTCTACTGCCTATGGCAAATACAAATTTACAACTGGTTCCCAGATATCTTTCAACTGACAAGGTTTCTGGTGCTGACTTAAGTCGCTACAAGGTGTAAATCACTAAACGTTTGGCACAACTTCCTATTATTGATCAGAGTATATCTTGAGCGATGTTTTCACTCAGTGTTCCATCTTCCTTAGTGGTGTGATCCGACTGGTGACTCGTTCCACCAATCAGAAGACGCCTCGGAGACGCGTTGCATGCGGAAAATTTAAATATGCAAACTGCTTCTGGACTACTAGTGTTGTAATCGGAGTGTATCACTAATCGCTTAGTACGTTTGAAGCTAACATTTGCCACTCAGGAGGTTTCAGTACATTCAGTACGATTATCAAGGTACGGTTACCCCTTTGACAGTTGGAAAGAGCTTTGCGGCGAAATGAATCGACGTAGAATGAAGAGGAACAGAGAACACTTAAGACTTGAGGTAACAAAGAGTAATTTTAAAAATCAAATGTCAATTCTCTTTACTGTCTACCATACATTTCTTATAATGTTTGTTGAGAGAATTAGCAGGTAGCAGGTACATCAGGACAATATACTATAGCTTTTGTTTTTGCATTCGTACTAAACTGTGCTTGAAAATGCAAGGATACTGCAAGGTTAAACAAGAGTTTTCCTTGAGGTGTCGTAAAAATAAGCTGTCACATCTAAAATTATCAAATTTATTATCTCTTTTTATGTTTTTTATGTTTAACAAAGTGTGACTGATGTAACATTGTCATAACTGGTGATCGTTTGTGGTGTGATTTCGACTGCCCACTCAGTCGACCAATCAGCAGCGTGGCTTTTGTTCAAACCATACTTTTAAAAAATGTTGTGGCATGATCTTTGTTTTCTTATTTAGCGTGAAAAACATAAAAACAGTTCGATTTCCATTCATTATAACTGTCCTGCATTTATGCGGTTGAAAATTGAATAGTAAGTTAAAGTCGGACAAAAATTGAAGAAGAAACAAAACCTTGGATCAGTGAAGATGAACTTTATTGAACCACATTAAAACACTATTTGGAATGTTTGCTTATATTGACAGTTATTTAGCTTTATCACTAGCTGTGTTAAAAATAAATACCTTTGTTTAGACAGGGTAGTATTTAAAGGTAGAAACTTGTGGGGCCGTGTGCTCTCGATCAAATTGGAATTTGGCAGTGTTGGTTTTTGTGGAGGAAGGAAAACCGGAAAGCCCGGTGAAAAACCCTCCGTGGAAGGACGAGAACCAACAACAAACGCAACCCACGTATGACTCCGGGTCAAAGAAATCGAACCCACCATCAGGCCACATTGGTGGAAGGTGAGTGTTCTCGCCACTGCGCCATCCCTGCTCATAAATTTAAAGATTGCAGTCGTAGTTTAGTTGCTTATTGTAAACACTGTTCTATCTCGGCTACGTTGCAGCTGGGCATGTTACAATGGTCTTTCCAACACGAAATGAGAAATATATGAGCCCTCTCACAAATTAAGCCTCTTTCTTCCATTCCTCTTTCCTACCCGGCCGTGTTTCGGCCACAACTTATCATTGGATCCAAATTTACAACAGTATCCATTGATTAATAATATTTTAATACTATGTACATAAATATCCAATTGTTGATAGAGTATATATTTGTCCTATTGACGATCACCTTATATCGCAAATTCAACGGCTGATATGAGGTGATTAGACGGTGCACGGGGTCCGCCAATCAGAAGAAGTCTCGGGAAATTGCAAATTTAATATGGAGCTTTAATTGTGTTTGTGTTTTGATCTCGTCAAATAAAACAATAATTAAATAGCTTTTGTTCATTTGCATTAATATGTTCGACTCATGTGAAGTTCGACGTTTTACCATAAATTTGTCGAAATACAGTGAAATTTAGCTGTAACAGCATCAACATTTGCCTATTTTTAGGATACCACTGAAAACGATAAAGATAAGGTTTTATCTTCGTGAGTGCAACTTATAGAGTTCAGTGAGGCGGAGGAAATTATTCAAGAAACTGAAGAACAAGACAAAGGACTATTTTCTTCTGTAGCAACGCTTTCGCTTTGCAGAGCCACCAAAGCGTGACTGGCGTGACCAATCCGACATCGTAGACTCAGTAAGTCACACCACTCATGATAACCCGTTCAGTTGTGGTGTGATCACTTGGCTCACCAATTAGCAGCGTGCAAAATGTGGCGTGCCCCTAACGTGTTGTGGCATAACAGTGGAAAATAAGAAAACAAACATCAAAACAGGAAATTAAAAATGTTGTTTAGATAAGCATAAATTTTGACTTCCTGAGAAATTCCCCCAGATACATAACGAAGAGAGAACTAGCTATAAAGTTCAGTTATCTACAGGCAATTGTAAAATCGCTGGGGGCTGGGTAGATAAGAAAAAAACCCTTTTCAAAGGAGATCTATCAAAATTCTTAACTCATTCTTCTCTCACAACCAAACTTTATGGATTTTTCATTTTGAATTTGGCCACTATTGTAGATGAAAGGGCGAATGTTGTTTTGGAGTAGGCTTTCAGCGTTTTCAGTCACACGCAACTGCACTTCCTGAGCTGAAACTGTATTAGTCGCAGAGCAAATATTAAAAAAGGTGTCTCGTACCTAACTTCTACTTTACTATTTATAGTGTATTCTTACTGACCAGAAAAATCTGCGATGATTACGCACATACAATGCAGAATTGTTTGCGGTTTCTATTTTTATTCCTGTTAGAGAAGTTCACACTGATTAGCCACCAAATCACCCGATTTGTAAACAAACCGCAATGGCTGGAGGTCCAACAGCGGTGCATATGGGAAGGACTCTTCGTATCTTTTACTTTCAGTGCTTTCCAACACTAAAAGAGCAATGTTTTTTTAACATCCGCAATAGCAAGAATATAGCCCAGACGGTGTTAGCAATGGGTACATGTCTACTTGCTTGGAATCTGTAGTACAATATAATGCACTGCACCTCCGATACATATGTAGCAGTGTCCCCCCTGAACCCCTTAAGGAAGTGACTGATTTGAATTGATAAATTCAAATTGAATTGATACTTCATTATTGCATGGATAAACAGCTCAAGGCAAACGTTAGAATTAAAAACACACACATGTCAACAACCAGCGAACATATCATTGAACTTCTTGCCAAGGAAGGTCCTAGACGACATTCATGGTAGTAGAAGTTCACAGAAGATAAACGTTATTTTGCAAAGGTTTCAGCAATACAAAATCAGTGAACTCCAAACATGGCTGAATCTTATTCGTTGCCATCTCGTCATTTTGAGCTCGAACACTGTGTTCGTTTTCTCGAGTATAAAAACTCTAAAGAGCAACTGGAACATCCAGGTATCTCGAGATACAAGACGTTCGTTACCAGCGGACCCGACACAGAGCTGCTACGCTTCCAGAGTTGGCTGCGAGATCACGACGTGGAGAAAATTCTTATCTACCTCCGAAATTTTGAGATCTGCGATCTGGCGGACTACGAAATAATTTCTAACAAAGTTCTGTCGCCCACCTCGGAATTGATGGTAGCGAAGCTGGTGACAATGATATCGACGAAAGATCCGCATGCTTTCTGGTACTTTGTACACGCAGTGAAGAAGTTTCGCGGACGAAATGGGCTTTTTGAGTTCTTTCACGGCAGTATCAATTGTTGTGGTGAGTTAAATAACTGTTCATCATTCCGCGAGCTAGATTTCGATACTTTAGGCAAAACATACGAAGCTTTTTTTGTGTAAATCGTGAAGGACCTATCAAAATGAATTTAACGGAAGTCGCAAAACTGAAAACCTATTCAGCACTTCGGAGAGTTCGAAGACGGCATCAAAATTTCAGCGACAGTTACAGAGGTACGATATCTTA
This sequence comes from Meandrina meandrites, assembly GCA_963693305.1. Lineage (NCBI taxonomy): Eukaryota > Metazoa > Cnidaria > Anthozoa > Scleractinia > Meandrinidae > Meandrina > Meandrina meandrites. The sequence continues at coordinate 15,279,452 of OY855907.1, read as the reverse complement.
TAATTTTAAATGTTTGCTAGAACTAGTTGGTAAATGAATCAGTTCAATGCCCGAGCTCGAGGGCGAAACTGGGATATCGCCGTTATTTCAGCTAAGTATTCCTGACCTTGCTGTCAGCTGGCCGTTATTAGTGAAAAGACTCACAATAGTAATAAATAAATGACAATGAAATTAATAAAACAACTTCAAACGACCGACCGAATCAAGGAGCTATCTATAAATTATAATTTATTTATTCTAATAAAATCGAAAGTCTTGACTGTAAGCAGGACCGCGACTTATAAAAGAGTTACCGTGTGACTTAACTGAACTGTCATAGCAACAGCCATGAAAAAATGGTCGTACCTTTAAAAGACAAAACGACAGTGGATATAATTTTAATGTGGTAAGTTATTAGAATGAAACGTAGATAGCAATGCAATCTAAAATCTGTAGTTTGATATGCTTCTTAACTTTTATATCGAGACTAGTGATTGTTAAGATGATCACAGCATTTTTTACTCACTTACTTAGGCCCCTTTACGCCTGTTTAAGCGCATAAGGTCGCAAAACTCAACGCGTTTGTTCTTTTAATCTCTTAGTTTGCGAAGAAGTCCAAGTGAAGGAGAAGGAGATCGATGAGGCTCTGTCGCTGGAAGGTATGTTTCAGTGACGTAATGCCCTAAAATATTCAGGGATTGACTGCGCATGCTTAAGAAAGTTACAATCGATGATGTATTGAATTGAAATGATGATTTCCAAATATGGGAATGGATACGCTTGTTCTGAACATGGCGTCATAGAAACGGAACAACAGGAAGTAAACAGGAACCCGCCATCCAAACTGGCTCAACCGGTTTAGATCAACGTTAAGGTCACTCATTTTAATGATGTCACTGTCTTGCATATACACTGGTCATGCAGAAGAAGCTAGGTACACCATATATTAGATGACTGCTATTGAAAACCTGGTATAACGCCTCCAGATAACGATTTGAAGCAAAGAACTATACTACAAATGAAATCTTGCTATTCGAAAACAATAAGAGTGACCCTTTCTTTTAACAGCCTCCAGCCCTCTTTAAAATCCCGGCCCTCTCAAAAGACCTGGAAAACAAATAAGCCTCCCTTTAGGTTGAAGAGTTTTTGCGGAACAGCCATTTAACGTAGTGTTTTCTAGCTCTCTAGAATATACAGTCACGGCAATCCTGCTACGTTGTATGCAGTGTACTATTCGTGGTTTTTACATAACGGTATTTCTATGTCATTTTATTTTATGGCGTATTCAAATGGCATACATAAACAATAGCCGTCATTTGACGTGACCGATATGCACTGATCAGTGTCCGCGGACATTGTTTGTTGTGAGAAGCAAACAGTTTTCCAAGGGTGGAGCTCGAGGACAACTTTGATCTTCGAGGAACAGACCATGTTCAAAGTCAAATATCAGTGCATATTAATTTTTGAAGCCGCATAAAGGGTTTTACGCAAGGCCGAACTTCTTGGGAGACCTTTTTCAAAGATTTTAAACGTCAAAGTAATTCTGTCGCCGTTGAAAAATGTCGCTAGTGTGTTGAAACCAAGATAATTTCCTTTTTGCAAATTTTTGCACGATCAAATGTTCAAACCTTATTTCATTTCGCATTCTTTTATGTTTTGACCTCGGAACATCTGGAAACACCTATTTTTCGCATATCAATAGGCATCTAAACTTGCGAAAAACAATTTACTTGATCCTCTCGCATAAATAGAGCTGCCTTGTAACTCGCTAAAAAAAAACAAAAAGACCTAAGAGAGAACTAAAAGACCTAAGAAAGACCTAAGACTCTTAAGAGAGACTGAAGAAGAAGAAAAGTACTCTTCACTCGCTCTTCGCGCACTCTCCTCACTCGCTATTGAGATTGTAATCTCGCTACGTTGCTGAACTAACGCTAGAGAATAAACCAGTGGAACCGAAGTTCTTTGTGTGATCCTACACCTCTAAAATCTGTGCCGCTACAGTAAAATGAAACCCATTCTTGCTACTTGTTTAAAATGTTGTACGCTGGATTTTGCATTTTCGTTACTGAGCGAAGTTATTCTTACTAACTTGCACATTTTCTTTACAATCTTCGTTTGTCTTCTTATCAATTTTATTGGATGGTGAAATCTTGAGAATTCTCAAATGAGTTTCTTCTGTGCCATCGAGACGGTCATAATTATCATTTCACCCAATTCGGAAATCTTATCTTATCTTTATCTAGTAAATGAAACAGCCCTGAGCCCGGTTAAATGGCCTCAAGTGACACTGAACATCACCAAATGGCAATTATTCCACACATTTAAGAGTTCACTGGAATGCAAGTTAAAGGAAGACATCAAGAAAGAATTTAGCAGGCGTGGAAAGATATTCAAAAGGCGTCTAGAGGGTAAGACTGTCAATAATCCACAGGGAACGTGTTTCAGGAATTGTGGCGGGGGTGGGGTAGAGGAAGTGGGAAGGGGGGAGGGGGGAGGGGGGAGGGGTAGTGGATAAACTGATGCACACTTACAAAAAGGTAGTCTTGTAATTTGGCCTAAACTCGGAGCGTACCAAGACCTGGGGTTGGGGGGGGGGGGGGGAGGGGGAGGGGGTAGTTAACAAAGTTTTATGCGGGGAGTTTCTGTTTATGTACCATTTTTCACAGAAAAGGTCATCCTTAAATATACCTTCCATGGAAAATGGATTCTCATACCTACAGAAGAAATACTTCTTCCCTTTTCTAAACCTTTAACTGGACTAACCCTTTAAAATACTCAGGTGAATGAACTGCAATTTAACTCATGAAATCGCCAAACCTCTAGCGCGAAAAAGGCACGCCTTTCTGTAGTAGCCTATACGTATAGTCTACTATAGGCGTACACGAGAGAAGATACACGAGAGAACTTGACGCCAGCTCCCCACCCTCGTGCTTCGCGCTCGTTGTTTCTCACGCGTTCCTTTGCATTGAAAACTATACCGTGCCTCTGAACAGTCTTCCTGTTTCACGATATCTTAAGCAATGGTTCTGGTGTACCACATTACTGTCAACTTGAAGAAAGCTTCTATAGCTCATGCCTCGATGACTGCTTAGCATCTCACTGTGATTGAAGTCAATAAAGACGCTGAAAAGGATGGGCAAAGTACTTGGAAGTAAGGACCTAATTAACTTCGTCACGCAAAACGATCGGCGTTTGGACCTTGAGATATGTCTTTCGTGAGTAGGCTACTTTTGGAACAACTTTCCGCGAACCAGTAACCAATCGTGTTGAAGCATTTGCTGTTGGCGGCTTTTGATTGGCTCGCTCGCAAACCGGGCGAGAAACGTTTGCCTTCCGGTTGCACCTGGTCTATATGTCTAACTAGTTCCTTCTTCTTGGCTGCCCTATGACATGCACCTTCTTCGGGCTGATACTATATACTATACTATATTTCTTTTCAGGCGCCAAAATTAAGGGCCCTCAAAAACCAATTACGATCACATTGCACGTGCACGCCGTCATTTCTTCGCGATAAGCCACGTCATTTTCTCCCACGCAAGGTTTGTTCTAAAAATAGCCTACTCGCGAAAGACATAGAACGGCCAAATACTATTTGGGCACGCTCTTAAAGTAGACCAAATGTAGACCTCTAACTTATGAACTTCTGTTAGAATTCAATTTTCTCAATCAACAAAGAACTTGTCGTGCAACTGAGGTAAATAATTTTTTTCAGAAAAACCTTCTAATTGTTCAGAATTTTTGTTGTAGAGTTACGGCAAGATGTCGGACCGCCATTGCGAGAATTGGGGCGCATCGTCAAACAAGCCTTCAAAAACAATGACTCACCGGTTTTTGTGGAAAGACCACCTAGCAGAGAAAATGGACAAGGAGGTATGTACACGAATTAAACAAACCAAATTTTTTTCTTCTTGCTGGGTTTGTTGTTTTGTTTCTGATTCGTCCTCAGTCGTCTTCATACAGCGCGCAAGGAGAACGCAGGGAGAGATGGGTACTCTCCTTTGCCGCGTGTTATATGAAGACGACTGGGGACGAGTAAGGTTTTGTTTATCTTGTTTTGTTGTTGTTGTTTGTTATTGTTTGTTTAGCTGTTATTGTTTTTCTTGCTTTCTGTTTTCGTCTTCATTTCATTAGCGATGATCTTGTTATTGATTATATTTTACTGCAACAGTAAAACAGATCTCAACATGTCAACATCATCATCATCATCATCTTCATGGACATCTTAATCACGATCCTTCTTCTCCTCATCATTATCATCCTCATCATCATCATCATCATCATCATCATCATCATCATCATCATCATCATCATCTGCATAGAAATTATCATCTTATCATCGTTATCATTTTTATTTGTTTTCTCCAATTTCCAGACGTGATAATTTCTATCCCTAATGAACAACTTAATGAGGAGCAACTGAAATCAGACTCCGAATCGTCATGCGCTGAAGATGATAGTGAGCCAGTGATCCCGGATGAAGAAGCTGGATACAAAGGGTCGACTAAAGCCAAATCAAAATTCAGGGCTAATCTTGACGCTTCCGTATCAACGTTTGATGTCGTCGAAGGCAGAAAGAAGTATATCGCCTTTGTTTTTGTTTCTTTCTTAACCTTATATTCGTATGTCGATTCATTTGTCAAGTTAATTCCAATTTAAGTAGTAAATAAGCTCACCGTTAAAAGCCGCTTTTGTGGTTTGACGCTGACAAGACATGAAAAAGTTAAGAAACGAGAATGTAAAAATCTCTTTCTTGGATTGCCGTATGTTTTTCTTATATACGTTGACGCAACTTAACCTCGAACCAGTTCGGGCTTGCTATATTCTTTGCTTTGTTCACACACCCAACTCAGTGAAAAAATCCCGAAGGTTCTCGATCAACCATGAACCTTAATAAGTTTGATGTCTAGTCAGTTACAAACTGCAACTCGAGTAATATGTGCTGTACCTTACTTAGTTTAATTTAGGCGTTTAACGAGGTCATTTATTATCTATTAATAGCCTAATTTGAGTTTGGGGAGCTTATCCTCCCTCTTTGCCGTTTCAACGAGGCGTTTGCCAGTAAGAAACGACTACTCCAAAACAGTTCGATTACTCTTTCGTCTTTTCCCGAAATGTCGATAAGCGCAAATTAGCAGTGAATCCCGCTTAGTTAGACCTTATAATCTCGGGAACAATTCATTTATTTAATAATTACTACTGAATTATCGATCGCACAAGATAATGTGATTATCAACAAAACTCCAAATTGTTGACGTGTAACTGTCAGTAAGCGTAACTTGAGCGGACAAAGCAAGTAATGGAAGAGAACCATAAGCAAACAAAAGAAAGTGAACTAAGGAGCAACAAACCGAGGAAGCAATAGTTAACCAACGGTAGGATACATTTCCAACGAGCCTACATGAATTATATATATTTATTATTGTGTTCCTGTCGCACAGAGCAGGCGTGATAGTGTAGTGCCGTTTGCGCTTAGGAAGCTCTCGGCCTTACTCTAAGATTTTGCCAGTCAAGACCTACTCACGACCGGACCAGTATCACTAATAATATAATCATATTCGAAACAAGTGAAATATATATATACTGTATAGCATATAAGTAGCGCCTCACAGGGAGCCCATAGGGCGGAGGGGCGGTGGACTCCCATATGAAAGGTGTGGGGTTACTCGCCGGAAGATGTGATTGTTTTATATATTGGTCTTAAAAACTCCTAAACCAGACCGATATGAGTGTGGCTCAAGCTTTTCTGACCCCTAAAACATACCACTTTTATGCCTGTTCGACCATAATATTACGGCCTGACGAGACCACAATCCGTTATTCATCCTATGCAAGATACGGGGAGAGAGAGACCCAGGGAACGAGCTTGCCCCATCCCTTTCATATTGGAGTTCCTTTCCCCGGGACGAGGAGTTACCCTATGGGGGGGGGGGGGGGGGGATTCAGGAAAAAATAAGGGATCCCATTGTTTGTTTGTTTTTTACTGTCAGAGAAAAACTAAAATTTGATATTCTTACTTGTTAATGGATCCTTGTACTGTAATAAAGTAAATAAAATGTATTTTATTTCTTGTACTGATGTTAATTAAAGTATATTTAAAAGAGTGTCTGCCTTACTTCAAAGGAACTCAGCAGAGGTACCCAACGCTCGATGTCGTGGATTACATTTAAAAAATTATGAAAAATAGAAAATAACAGCGCATTTACTGTCAAATTAAACTTGAGAAGTGATAAAACAAGAAATAATAATACGAGGAAATAAATCAAAATGAAAAGTAAAGAAAATAAATTGGCACATGGGCTTCCAGAAAAAAAAAAATTAAAATAAAATTTTAAACAAACTAAAACCAGCTTAAACAACGAATACGAAAACAGAAATTGACTTTTCATCCAGCACAGCGTGCAGGTTTTCAAGTGGCCTGTGTTCAGCTGCTCGCCGGTGAGCGGCAGTACAGGTTTACCCAGCTGGGAAGATAAATGCGTCACAGCATCTTATTCACATCAGAAGAGACATCATAAAAGGAAAAGTCAGGAAAATTTAAAGAGGGAGAGACTCAAATCGACCCCGCGCGCTTATTTTATTAAACGGCGCTTTGAAAAGATTACAAGATATAATGATTACTGAGAATCTTTCTGTTGAGTAACACGTGTCTGGTAGCTCGTGTACCGTTTCCTTTCTCCTCAGACCCCCCCGGGGGGGGGGGGGTGGGGGTGGGGGCTCACACCCAGGAAAGATAAAAATTGGTATTTGAAGGCCTTGAAGATCTGCACGCAAATTCGCCGCGCCAGTCTAGTCTAACTGGAAACCGTCACGTGGCATTTTGATTGACATTAGCAACAATAGTTACGTGTTGACTTGCTGGAATTACAGCGACCCCCAGCTGGTTTGGGAGAAGCGGCGGCGAACATTACTTCGGCTGATCAATTTTATAACAGCTAATTGCACGGTGCATAAATTTAGCTTTTTTCAGTCTAGAAAAGGCTTGCAGTTTACAAACTAAAGGTATTCTCGCCATAATGATTTCGTCTGCATCTCAATGTGATGGTAATTGAGGCCAATTTCTACTGACAACAAAAGGATTTGGAAGAACTGGACGAATCCTTCGGTGGTAATTTGCTGTAATTTGACGAGGTAAGATCAATCCTGCTCTCGGTTTACAGCTTTGTTATTACTCGCTGTTACGGGTATTAAAATCACAGATCTAATTCATGACCCGTATATCGCCGAATATTTCTTTAGTCCAGCTGAATTACGGCCGTGTTAAATGAAATGTTAATGGACTCATGTGTCGTGTTTTTTCGCCTGCGTGGGCCGTATGAAGCGTCTTTTTACTAAATTACTTTCCTCTCTTACCAGCCCCCGGGTTAAAGTAATTTAGTAAAAATGACGCTCCAAATGGCCCACGAAAGCGACAAATATGACACATGAGTCGATTAACAATTCATTTTACTTAATTGAGACATTCAGAACGAAATATTTTTTTAGATATGTAATTTTCAGAGCGTAATTAGTAACCCTCGTAGATTTCAATATTTCCTCTGTTCGTCTTCTGTCAACAAATAATAATTAACCACGAACACATAAGGTGGTCTGCCTGTGCTGAGACATTTCTCTTTGCTGTCCATTCAGCTGACGTTACGCATGAGGGTGGTAAAGGGGGAAGTGGTAGCGATATAAACATTAATTGGTGGCAATAAATAAAAATAAAAACTAACTGATAAACATTAAAAATTTCAAATAAAAGTCATGAAAAATTAGACGACTACTCTAATATTAAAATTACATGACGAAGGAACTAAGATAAACATTTAAGAGCTAGCTACAGTTGAACATAGAGATTACATGAGCGTGATTAGCAGCCCTTTCTTGTCCTTATTCGACGTTTGAAAACATTCTACTATCCGTAGCGCGATCCTGCTTTTTCACTTTAGACCGCAAAAAGGTCCTAAATATGTCAGAGGATACTTTCCGTAGTTAATAGTGTTATACCATGGAAGAGCTAAATCAGAATTTCTTATATTGTATCGTTTTCCTCTTTCCTTTTGTGGGTTGAAATCGGTAGGTTGGTTTTCCTAAGTAGTTCCTTGTGTGAATCTGAACTATTGTTAATTAGTATCACCCAACTAGTGGACTAATGCAAATCCTACATTTTGATTGGCTTCGCTACTAGAGGACTATTAGTAATAGTCATCGAGTAGAGAAATTCGTGACGCTTACTTTCGTTTTATTCCCAAATAAATCTTTTTTCAACTTGCATTTGCTAACTTTATTATTGCTTTTTCTGTCCGACTAGTTGGGTGATACTAAAACAATTAGACCCTTCGCCCTCAAGGGCCACGGGTCAATAGCCCATTCGGCTTCGCCTCATGGGCTATTGACCGTAGCCCTTGCGGGCTACGGGTCTAATTGTTAAATAGTGTACGTAGAGCTCTTTCCTGTACATAACCTCTCCAATTTCCGCTAATCTGTAGTTCTACAAAATGCCAAACGGTACTGCAATAAGTTAGATGAGGTAAGATGGCGGCCTTGAATACTTGCAATTTGGCAGGAGTAAGTATAAGGTCCCTTAGTCGTGTAAGTACTCCAATTTGCTGACTACTTCAGCGTCTTTATACACACTTCCCCAATCTAGTCCCCAGAGCCCGCTTTCCTTTTGGTCAGCACCGCGTTCTTGGTGCTGACCAAAAGGAAAGCGGGCTCTGGGGACGAGATTGACACTTCCCGTACACTCTTTTTTTATATAAGAATGTTGTTTTCTGCCCAGGCTGAATATTCTTACTTTTCTGCCGATTTTGGGCTGAAAATATTATTGTCAATATTCTTAGATTATAACTTATGAGATCTCCGTTTTATATTGGTGAGGGGTACTTTCATATATAGGCTATAAAGCATGCTAGATAGTATGTGCCGCCTGCTGGGCCTGGGGTATGTTTTTTAGATTCTCAGACCTAGGAATTAGGAAGCTGTTGTTAATAGGCTGAAGAAACTTTTTAACCGTGTTTAAATAAAAGTATCTAACCTTTTCGGCACAAACCTATCCTAAATTAAGGCGGGGGTACACCTGAAGTCCGTTTTTCCACCGCTAAACTTGGTTTAATGCGAATATCTCGTCCGCGTTTCAAGTAATCCAGAAAGTCTATGCTCATTTCACAAAGTTATGTTAAGGGGAGTTTTGTAAATTTTTGGGTGATTTTTGGGAATCTCTGGGAAGAGATAGTTTTTCTCAAAGGATTAGTAAAATTTGGAGAAATAAGAAATATTTAAGATTTAATTTGAAGTTAAAATTTAGTAGATGGACTCTCAAACAGTCCCCTGACACTCTGGGGTGCTCTTGCGTGGGGGTCAACTGTCTGTTGGTGTTTCAAAAATAATTCCTTTCTTCTATCACTTCCTTAAACTTCTTAGCATTTCACTCAAAATCGGGTGTGCCCCCACCTTAACGGGGGTATTCCCCGAGACAAGGGAGGGGAGGGAAGGACTTCTGGACAACTGCACTGATTAAACCATCAAGGGTGGTATGACTCAGCGTTGCATCCCATTCATACCGGCAAACATCTTCAAAAGTAAATAACAAATTCTCTGGTCGTTTTTTTTTTTAAATGCTGTTTTTTATACACATATTACTATTGATTCTCTTAAATTAAACCAGGGGCTTAAACTCGAATATATATCTAGCTCGTACTCGTTTCAAGCAATTGGAAAACTATTGGAGGAGAAAGTTTTTCTCAAAGGATTAATTAAATTTAAAGAAATAAGAAATATTGAAGATTTAATGTTGTTTCATCAGAAATTAGAATTTGAAGTTAAAAATTAGTAGATGGACACCAAAATAGTCCCTGACAACCTGGGGTGCTCTCACGTGGGGGTCAACTGTCTGGTGGTGTTCCAAAAATATAATTTTCCTTTTTATATCTTTCTAAATTCAGATAGAACTCCACCTTAAACAGCAGGATTTGGATCGTGGTCTCTTTATAAAACTCAACGTTTACATTCAAATTTCCTTACTTTGAAAAACCGTATATATTCATATTATTTTTCATTGCCCAGCTCGGTGACAAAAAATAGAGAAAGTTCAATTGCAATTGACACTGCTTGATCTAGCGCTAAATTCTCAGAACTAGTATTAAAGAATAAGTGGAGATAAGTTAAGAGAATATAGATTTCGAACTTAGGGCAAAAAGGATTAATTTTCAAAGGCTAATAACAAATTTCGCCGACGGTAATAGGACGAAATATTAAGATTTCGCAAACAAACCGTTGTGTAAACACAAGTCTGCCGGTTTGCATAAATATTATGGGTAGTGCATCAGTGCATCACACGCAGAAAGGTCTTTCTTGTTTAAAAATGCGGGCTTCGTCACGATAATCGTTGATCGCTTTGCTGTAAATTAAAATTTTAATGCTCGCTAATCATGCTTCGAGGCATGTTTGGGAAGAACTTTGACGCTAACCGCTTTCAAAAGAACCTGCGAACAACATTATCAAATATGTTAATTTTCTTACACCCGTTATTTTTGTACATGTACTCTTGAAAATGACAGGAAAAAAAGTTTCTCGTAATTAAGCAAGTTTACCAGAAATGTCTTTGATGAAAGAAACAATTAATCCCCCCTGAAGTGAATTCGCAATGAATAGAATGGAAATTTTCTATCAAAGGTGGCTCTCTGTAGGACATCCGATATCAATGTATATTTACTTAAAAAGCAAGTGTTTGGCCCCTTGTTAAACAAAAGGCAAAATTGTGCCATACAATCTGAGGGATTAGCAGACATTACGTTGCAAATTATTTGGTGTTGTCCCGCAAGCCGAAGACAACAACTTTACTGCTTGCTGTGATGTTCAAATGTCACCAGAGAGTGGTGAAAGGTGGATTAAGGAAAGATTGAAAGCACAATGCGATCGTATTACGTTTCAGCGTACAGTAGGGAGTCCCTGCAACGCTTGAAATAAAAGGTCAACAAAAGCAAAACATGCTTTAGTCAGCGGTGACAACGCATTGTCAATTCCATGCGAGTTTTCCACAGCGAGGCCACCATAGATTTTATCAACAAGGATCCAGAAATGACGCAAGACTCATTCGTTTAACTACTGAAGCGTCCTTACTTGTGCAGCCATGAGTGTATCGGAGCTCAGCGCTTCTTCTAGCGATTCCAGTGGAAGCAATTTAAAGCAGGGCAGTCTGTTGTTGAGTATTTACGGGTACGCTTCTTATCCGGGTAAGTGTGTCAGTTCATAACATTTGGTAGCTTCCTTGCGGGACGCTGTTTAAATGTTTGCGTGTTTCGTGCAGACAATAGGACACGAGATTTTAAGAAAATCTCTTCTTTAGCCTGACTTGATTTTCACACCAAGACGAAAATCGAATCGATTCTTTTGCTGCAGTTCTCGTTGAAGCTTAGTTTCCGCTTGAACTGTGGCGAAAATCGTGCTGCTTTCCTTCATCACACTGCACGATCTTTAATACTTGCTGACTTCAACACAAAGATCTGAACAGTTTGCGTCCACTACACATGAGGCAATGACACGTCATGTAGTACTATTGATTACAACAAGGGTTATCTAACTATGGTAGGCTATCATATATAGAAGTAAGAAGTTAAAACTCGATTTTTGGTACAAGTGCACATCAACGCTATTTCGCTTTCGTACCATTTTCGTTATTTAATGTCACGTTTCGTGACTAGCACCATCAACCAGTTACCCGAAGGTGTGAATCTGTCATCTTAACGTGTTAAAGATGCCGGTTAGCACCGAACCTCAAACATCGTTAGCGCCTTATTTCCGTTCAAGGTTTACGGCACGATTTCATTCAGCCGTTTCGCTTTTGTTACAGCATTGCAGTGGTATCGCCTTTTTCTTTACATGATTGACAAACTTTTGCCAAAAACAACAATGATTGAAGCCACAGGACGAGATGAGTGTAAAAGGAATTTCAAGGGAACATGATTCGCTTTGTGTATTCCGTTTGTAATTTGCGATAACAGATAACTAACAAGCTATATAGCGGAGAACGAAACAAACACCGGAAATTAGTCGTGACATCATGAATGCCAGCAATTTGTTAAGCTATTAGTCTATCCAAAGGTACAGTTTTGAAATGACTGAAATGAGAACTGCAAGCACCGAAGTTAATTTAGAAGTTAATCGAGTGTGTCAGCTTTTTTTAAAAGCTGACATATTAAAATATGTCACCACACACACATAAAGGCTACTCCATAAAACACAGACAAAACAGAGGCCTGGTGGCAATTTAAGTCTTCCTTGTCTTTCGGCTTTAATTTCTCACGGTTAAATACTTTATCTTCGCTGCTATTTGCTAGACACAATATGCAGATAAAGGTCTGATGGTTATCGGATGTTATCTGGTTCTGATCTAAGCTCCGCAGTCTTGCATGCACGCCGCGTATGTTCGCGTGCCTCAAAACACGTGACAAGTTTGGAACTCTTTCGTTAATTTCGCCAATGGGGAGGAGATGCACGTGGGGTAGGGTCAGGGACGTCGTACGCCCGTATGCTTTCTGCTAATTGAAGCATAAAACAACGTTATATGAATTCTGACGGTCAAAATTTAATTATCGTTAATTACACATGAATGGTTACCAAAGCCACAATATAATCATCATTTAATCATTGATATTTATCATTACTGTTACTATACTTTATTCCTCACGTGTCAAAATTCGGTTGACAGTACCCACCTTGATAGAGAAAGGCACTATGAGAGTTATGCATCTTGTCAAAGAACTCAATTAGAACACATGCAATGCTCCAGCCCAGCAAGGGCTCATTCCTGGGTCACGAAAAGTTTTCGCACCTAGAAAGCCATAGCAAAAATCTCAAACCTTATGATTACAGAGCTGTTTAATTCCATGATAATTTTAATATGAACGGGGGTTCCCTTCATACAAAGTTTCAGGCCGATACACTTCTCTGTTAAGTTTCAGATTAGATAACTAAAAATGGCTTTGCGGGTCTGAGCTTCCGAGAAACGAGCCCCAAGACCGCTCGATCCAGAGCCCAGCGTACTTACCATTTGGCCACCTCGCTTCCCACGCACCGGTTCCTCATAAAAGTGTTCAGTTCTTATGATAATACATGAAAAAAAAATTCTTGAATTCCCTGTAAATCAATCCTCTCTGGAGGTCTAGAAGGTTGTCTACCCTCTAAGAGAAAGTTTTAACGAAAGGTGTTTGAAGGCACAATGTTGTGTACATTTCTTTTTTGCATTGAAATTGATTAGTGTCTTCATACGCAAAGTATCATACGCGAGATTGAAAAAACTCATAACTGACTTTTTCCGTTTTTGAGTCTCATGCGCATGCGCCTTAGACTCTATGTAGTAGAAAAAAGCTGTTAGCAATCCCAAGGGAATGGTTCGGGATCGATAATCGTTCGGTGTAATTGTGCTTAAACAATAGACCGCCTCATTGCGGGCTTGGTGTGGTGATCGTAATCCAATCAGGAAGCAAGGATGTTGTTAACGAAGCAACGGTCGAACGGAGCTCGAGCACGACACGCACCTGTAAAAGAAATTGTCATGTATGTAATTGGAATAAATGTTTTACAGTACAAAATAATATGAATCCTCGTTTTCAAGTGTGAAGCCGCTGACAATGTTCTCCTTCCAGCTGCATGTTTTTTTATAATCCCTGGGAAACGCAGCGTGAAATCGACATCTTTTGATGAAAAAAATCCGGAAGTGACATTTGCGTTCATAAACAAAAAACAACTTTGAAAAAAAATGGAAAATTAAATAAGATTGTAGTCAGCAATTGATTGTTCAATTCAACTGAAGCAGGATTTCATTCACAGAATGCAACTTTCATTAAAAGAGTTTTGTTTTCACTATTCAAGATTCAATCTAGAGCTTGAAAACAAGACAGTTTAATCAAATTACATTTCGCGCGAAATTTGCATAAATATTGAAACTTGCCAAAAAGTAGTTAAGACAAAATGAAAACTCGCTTTAATAGTTATTGAATTCTGATCTGATTGTCATTTCCATGTATTGACTATTTGAAAGCTGTTCTCTTTCATTCAACTGCTTGCAGTGTTTAATAGACGTGAAAATATTTCGCTTAATTAAATTACATTCTGCACGCAATGTTTTCTTTGCTCTCCAGTGTCGAAACGTTTAAGGAAATTGAAATCTATTGAAAAAAATATTTTAGCTTATTTTGATGGGATTTAGGATATTTAGAATACTGAATAAGCGGCTGTATCTTGTTTATCTATGGGGCGGACCATTATTTTTTTGGAAGCTGGGGGATGAAAATTTTTCCAAGACAAACAATTTTTTTCTGTATCGTCTGTGAAAATATTTTTTTTCAGGTGTCATCTTCCTGCAGACAATTTTTTTCATGCCTGCAAAAAAATTACTTTGGCTTTGGCAGATTTTTCAGGATTCCCCCCCCCTCCCCCCCCCCCCCCCCCCCCCCGCTCTAAATCTGTACGATCTTCCTATGTGACAACGCACTAATCTTTTAACATGAATCGACGAACTCAAACCCTAAGTAACATGTTTTTCCTATTTCAAATATAACATTTCGTCAACTTTCTAAATATATACACTTAAGAGAACAAATATTATCGACTTCTTCTGAACCACTCTTACTACCAAACCTCTACTACACCTCTTGCTCTATGCCGTAAATAAATACCGAAACTACTTCAACATATTTCAACCACACTAACAATCCATGACGCATTAGACTCATTTACCCACTGGGTACTATTTTTTTAACGGTCGAGCGAAAACTCTAAACAGAAGTGAATAAAACTTGCCTGAGATGACAGCAGTGCTTGGACTTATCATCAAAAAGTTGTTTCTTCAAAAGTCCAAAGATTTTATATATTTTTTGCGGGACGTTTCGTGAATAACCTCTTCATAAGTCGCAAAGGTTGCGTGAACTTTAATACAGAAAAGAAAATACTGACAGAATTTGTTGTGTGAAACCTGTGCACCAACCAGAGCTATCGTTCCTTTTGTTTAACAGCCCCCACGCCTTCGTCAAGTGAATTGAAAAAAAGAGCTCTCGGTAGATCAAGCAGCCTTGGAATCATCGAGAACATCAAGAGAAGATCTCTCCAACCTTCACCTCTTAACGAAGAAACACATCATGGTAAGGAGAGAAACTTGTATTTTGATTTTTGGCTTTCATAATGAGTCTCAAACTTCCTCTTTTACGTTTTGGTTAATTAAAAGACCTTACTACCTCTTTGCAGTGTTTTGCTACATGTCTAAACTATTACATAGCTGCATTTAAAGGTTTCCTTCGATTGCGAGGCTATTTTGTACATCGTGACAAATACAGCGATTCTCGAACCCTCAGTTTCTCGAACCAAAAGTCATTTCCCTTCTCTGAGTCACAGATATGTCCAGGATTGACCACTAATGAGATGCACGCTCCTCATGATAAGCATCACAAAGTGTCCTGAATGATAAAAGTTCACCAAAACGCACATAATGCCGTCAAATATGAAGTAATGAAAATGGAAAATAAACCAGGCAAATATGAAGAACTTATTGAACAATAATTGTGTTCAATCCTGGACATGTGTAGTTTAGTGTACGGTCGGCACGAAAACCCCTGTCCATTCTAAACAGGTGGTTAAGGGTTGAAGTGGAGGTTTCTCTGCCGCTATCGCAACGTTAAGGATGGCCTGCGAGTGTCACCACTCGTGCTTGTGGCCCAAAGGTGAGCTTGCTTGCAGGCTACGCAAAGGATGAAATAATCGTAGGCAATTTGCAATGATTATGATTGACGTTCAGTAAGCAATGTATAAGAACGTCTCTGATGTTATACTGCCTTAGAGTACTCGAGTCATAAGTGGAATAGAGACAGCGTTATTCAGTGGGCGACATTATAGAACACTAACAACTGAAACCCGTCAATCATTTTAAATTTTCCATCACTTGTTTGTCATCTGAAATGATTAGTAAAGAAGACACCCTAAGGACTACAAAATTGCTTTCTTTAACGAGGGTGTCAGTGTTAATCCGGGGCCAATTTACCTAATCGATCTTTGTAGACGGGGCCTAAAAACCACCTCACGTCAGTCCGGAGAGCACGGTTCATCTGCTTTGGTATAAAAAGCGTTTTATACATCGAGATGACTACGTTGCTTCTTCTCTAGTTAGCATCGTTATCTGGCATTAACTAAGCAGTCGATAAAACCTTATCTAGGCAGCTCGATAGAATGAAAATGTGGATATCTGGCAGATCTTGATAATGCCGGGCCACAACATTCCCAGAAAATAAAGTTGGCGTTATGAAGATGCCTTTTTTTCTGTATATAAATCGTTCGGGCACAAAATGGCAATTACTCATGTGTTTAGGCCAATATTACTGTTTTGAGCGATAAAAAAATCTTCAGCTAAAATTCCGACGGTGTTTTTTGTTAATTTCCATGCTATAATGCACACCATCCGATGGAATTTATTCACCGCAGCTGGTAAAGTTTCAAAACAAGTTTCACAAATACAATAATTCTAACTGTTTGTACATTTTCACCTTGAATGAATTTTCCGTGATCTACCCCTACAAAAGGGAGGCGCAGAATTTAATCGAATTTCCATAGTGGCCGAGTGTAATAAGAAAAATTACACGCAAAGGTATTGTAAGTTAAAACGGCGTCTTTAAATCGGAAGTAACGAAACAATGAAGACAATCAACTACACAGGAGAGGACTGGTGCCCACTCCTCCCACGCATGCCTCCCTTTTTCTTTGCTGACGCGACGAAATTATATTGACTTCCGTTTACGGAACGCATATCTATATTATTTGCTGTTTTTCAACAACCCACCCACATATTATAAGTTGAATTGATGGCAGTGAATTTACCATAAAAAGCTGCGATTGAAAGCTCAGAAAAGAGATCAACCCATGCATGACGTGCCATGCAGGAGCGACATCAATTTAATGATATAATATTCTTTTGAAACTCCAGCTGGCTAAATGCTGCTCAAAATAATTGTATAGTAAGATTCTGTGTTTAATTATGTGCAACAGATCCGGGTTGAACTGAATGCTGTGTTTACAGTATCTGAAGTGTGCGTGACAAGTGATATTTTGTCTTTGATATACAGCAACAGACTTCCGAACGTGTGGTTTACCGTTTTCTCACTCTGCACGCTTTTACAATGCATGAATCACGCTATGCGGGCAACATCTCATCGCCTTACGTATCTTGTAAAAAATAGTTTTTAAATCCAATTTTTAATGCCTTTCACACAATCACGGCCTGGTTGTTCAAAGGAGGACCAGTTGTATCCCCCTGTTTTTCTTCATATTTGTCCTCTGAATAGTGATTTATTCGTTATTTTGATTATTTATATTGCACTTCAAAACAGCCGGAGCAGTGATTCTAAATCTAGCCAAAAGCCAATATGTAATCCAACAGTTAATTCCCAAATTCAATTGTGGTTCCGAGACTCCCTTATCTTTCAATCGCTCGCCGCGCTGCACTTCGTACAATTGCATGGCGCTGAACTGTTTCAAAACATTTACACACTTCACTGTTTACAATAAGCTTTTTTTTGTTCTCGGTTTTGGTGCGCAGTGGTTGCCGGAGCATTGTTGGCACATGGTTGCCGCACATTTAGGACTTTGCACATGGCTGGCACGGGTGGGCGAACTGTTGGCGCAAATTAAACGCAGAGGGTGGGGCAGGTGGGGAGCAGACCTGGCGCAGGTGTTGAGCTGTTGGTGGCAAAGTGTTGGTGCAAGTGAAACGCCTGGGTAGCAGAGGTTTAGCGAATGGTTCACACAATGGGGAGCAAAAATGGCAGCAGTAATGGTGCAGTGGTTTTATGCACGCGCCTTGCATCAATGTGATCAGTGGATTCAAATGTCACCGCTGGCACCCCATGACTTTTACTGTAACCGCTTCAGTACCAGCCTATGTGAATTTATAGTTTATGGCTGGTGTTCTCGGATTTTCGCCGGGTTGCCCGGTTCGCCTCTCTTCAAAAATTCCCGACATTTCTAAAATCCAATTTAAATGTGATGCATTGGCACTTGTAAAGAACTAGAAGTAGACTTAATTAAAACAAAATTGGCATAGAGATACTGTTTTATGGTTGTTCAGGCCGCAAGAATGATCTAGAATGAGTTTCAACGGGCTAAATCTTTAGTTACTACTAAAATCTCTTTGTTTTGTGGGCACTCTGCCACTATTGTTCAATCCTCGTTGGTATTTGCAAAAGAAGGTTACTATGTTAGTATAGGTTACCGGAGAACCCCTTTACACTACTTATGCAAAGCCTATAAGAGAAGTCCTGTACCAACAGCGTTGCAGGGCCGGCCATAAATCGACAATGAAGCGACCATATTCCTTCTTATTGGTGTTCTCTCGACGTGCGGTCCAAGGCTCCAAATTTATGTTGTGCTGTAGAGTATAGCGTCATGTAGACCACACAAGTGGTCTCCATTGAAAAAGTCCTCGGAAGTGATTTGAGACACCGTCGCATATGCTAATGAGCAGGTGTAGTTCTAATATCATCGTTGATAAAGCTATGCGCCAAATATCGCCAATAAAAATTGACAGCAGCCTGAGAAATACACTTTCTTTAAAAAGCCTTTAATTTAGATTTACTGACTGATAGAACTACCATTGCCCAATTCTTGTTATTGGGTTTGTTCGCAATTCCGAGGTAGCGTTGATACCGAAAACAAAAAGCCGATTAAAATCACATTCGATATCTCTCTGTGTTTATACCTAAATACCGCCACGTAATCACCAGCTCATAAACTCAACACCAGAGATACTATCTACTGCTTTATTTTTCTTTCAGGTTTGTCTCAGTTCTAAAGACTAAAATCCTGAGTAATTTATCACAAATCCTTTTAAAATGATAACCGCCTTGAGCTCTTCCAAGCTTTGGGTGTGGCTAAATGTTCGTACTAAATTTGATACCCCTGTGTTTAGAAAGTCGATTTTTCAGTAATAACATTACTAGCGCTTAGCCTTCAGTATACACACAGGCATATTAGCGCTAAGCCTGTTTGTTTAGTCCTTGTTTCGTTCTATAAACCGTGAATATAATATCAAGTTGCGCGTCTTAAATTCTTATCCAAAAAAATAAACCCTGTTGTTCCTCATTGTGTTCATATTTTGTTGACGCTTTCTAGACCTATCTATCCTGTTTAGTTTGCAGAAAACTCGACTTTAAAACTTATTATATTGAATCGATAGCTTTTTCTTCCGCAATTTTGAACTGTATATGGCATGACACTGAGTTATGTGAAAAATTTGCGCACAAGGAATTCAAAACAGATTATAGTGACGCTTAATTTTAATAAATTTAATTAACACTTAACTGTGATTGTGTGAACACATGGTTCTGCTCTACACGGCCTCAATCATTTTTTTCCCCCGTTGTAATAAGCCGCAGATTATAGAATTTCTGCTCAGCAGTGAATGTAAACGTATAAAATATGTCTCCACGCGCAGCTAAATCTTAGGAGCAGTTCTGCAAAGCAAATTTATGGCCTTTTTTTCAAAATCTTGATCAGGGTCAGTTCCATAGTCAATTTGGCCTGATAACTACGAATTTGCATCCTGTTCAGGAATGGTTTTTCCGGCCATGAATTGAAAGCGCCATGACTTTTTAAAATATCAATGATTTTCGATGTCGATCGGAGCTACATCTTTACAGTTGGAGCTGAAAAAATGTCATCGTGATAGAGCTTACGGCTTAATAAACAATATTACTTAACTGATAAAATCAAGTGTTTTTTAAATTTTCTTCTACGGAGAAAAACCGAATTGTTTTAGCAACAATTTGCTACTGGTTATAATAAAATTGGGTCGATCTGTTGACAGAAAAAAAAAACACGATAAACAATGGTAGCCACTTAAAACGACAGTCAATACCTGCCCGTATTGATTTTAAGGTCTTCGCAATTAGCATACGACATTTCTCACAAGGCCGAGAAAAACATGAATATTCAACACTGTATTTTCTTCGGATTGACCTGTGATCTGCATGTGTATTGTTCACTGGTAAAAATATCCTACGCTTCGCTGAGAAGTGGGCAGCGTTTTAGTTATAACCGCGTCTTGATTGCGCAAACCTCCTTGGATACAGCTCCTAAACCGGCGTATTCTCGCGGGTAGTCGAGAGAATCAATCGAGCGTTTTCTTGCTGTGATCGTCAAGGGAAATTGTTCACCTTTCAATGGTGTGACAACGGACAGTTCGGTAGGTTGAAATTATCTTGAGTGCGTGGAATGGCGGGTGTAGCAGTTGTAGTTATGCTAAAAATGTCTGCCAGCCGAATCCTTGAATTTGATTGAGTACAGTTATTCGATATTTCCTTTTTCTATAGCGGGCGCTTTTGCTGTCCGCTAAGCTGTTGCTTTCTAGGATCAGTTCAAATCGATCCATTATAAAAACTTCCGAGACCGGCCCCCGATCAAAACGTGGTTAAATTTCCCGTTGTTTTAACGTCTGTGGTTCGACAGCCGACCTGACAGATGGTGATAAATGTTATGTTTCCAAGCCCCTCGATTTCTTTAAACTTTTTGAGAGGTAGATCTTTATAATAGTGCCCTCCGAAAAGGCTATAATATTACATATACGTACGGCCCGTACTTACGTAGTGCAGTGCTGGTGCTAGCGTAAGCAAATGTTTTTGAATGCGGTTTTGTGAATCGACGATCAAATGTTTAACTTGGTGAGGTTGGAATCTTTGATATCAGGTTTGTGTTTCACAGTTTTTGTTTTCGCTGTCATTTGCAATTTACGCCTAGCTTGAGCGTAATAACACAAGATTTAGAGCTGAATCTTCGGAAGGTTACTCGATATCTTGAACAATGTGACGTGTCAAAGAAAACGTGCTCGTCTTTTTAGCCAAAACCACAACAAATATTGCTGCCACACGAGCTTTCGTTTTCTACCGAGCGACAAAATCGAAATTTTCGATCGAAAGAAAGGAACTCGACATTTGTAGCCTTAAGGGCCGTCTGAAAAATCCTGTTCACAATATGCAAATGTTTATAACGTGTTGGCCGGATTTGGGAACTGATGTTTTGCTTTTTTATTCCCCGGGCTTATTGAAGGGATAACATCATGTGCTAAATATTGCCCATGGAAATAAGGCTGCAACCGATAGAAGAAACGAATTTTTCGTTTTCTAGTTTTCTTTATTAAGGAATTTGGTCTTCACGTCACCAAGAAGGCATCTCTCGATCGTATTTACATCTGCACCGGTGAATTGTTTCCACTGTTTTTGATTGACTCGCAGTTGGTGTTTATTCATAAGCGGGCGACTTTTATAAAACAGAAACGGAAAAGATAAAATACCAAGCAGCTGTGATATGGATGACTTGCTCGTGGGAAAATGTAAAGCGCGCGCTTAGGGAACAGATTTCAAAAGTTTACGTCAAATGGGTCGAAAACCGAAATTGATAAGTGACAGCTATTTTGCCCCTTGACACACAGGGCTGGTCATTTTATCGACTGTTTTAACAACTTATGTCCATGAACAGTTCCTTGCTTTCTTAATGTTTCTCAAGTGGGTTTAATTTTCAAGAACATTTTACAGTCGGGATATTGTTATAATCAGGCCCTTATTGCCCGGTGTTGAATTAAAAGAACAGTTTACACCCTCAGATATGACATTTGTCGCCCTTGAAGTACTTTTGTGTATGCTTCACGGAACGTATTTATCAGACAAGAAAATAAGCCCCCTGTTTATTTTTGCTGCTCTTTGTCATAACCTCGTTTGTTGTGGCTTGTCTTTGAAGGTGAATTTGTTTGCGAAACAGCATCAATTTCCATATACACTGCCTTCACTCTCGCAATAACATGACGACTTAACCCTCTGAGAAGCGATTTACGCATATGTTTTTCATAGCTGATTTATTTAAGGAACAAAATATTGGCACAGTACCGTTAATTTACTTTCGTTTTATTTTTATTCGTCAGTTGTGTACAGCATCTCGCAATATAATGTGATCGGCTAATATCACATTGAAACAAACACGTTCACGTAAGACTCCGGAACGAGGGCTTTTTTCCGGCAAAATTTCCAACGTGATGTCATCAAAGTATTTTCTTTTAGGACTAAAAGGTCAAGAGTAGAATTCACGCTCCTAACAGACAAGTTTGTATTCTGTCTCATCTCTCTAGATGCGTCGAAACGCAACAGTTGTATCGAGATAAGGAACTACGAGATGCCTAGAAGAACAACATCAAGCGATCGAGAGAGGAAGACTTCTTCTCGCTTATTCCGCTCTATGTCGCTAAGCGGACGAAAGCAGTCCAACAAGGAACAGACTGCAAGCGATGATAAAAGGAATTCAACAATTTCCATTTCTGATCCTGAAAAGGTCACTATTTTGATGGACCATAATGCTCAACTCATGGATGAGAAAAACAAAGCTGTGGATCAGTGTGATAAAATGAACAAGGACCTTCAAGATGCCACTAACAAGCTTAAAGAAGCTGAGCGGGAGATTGAAAACTTGAAAGAACTCCTGAGCGCAAGAATTAAGCAGGAATTCGATAATTGCGAGACAGAAGCGAACGGGAAAAGAACACGAATATCTTTTAGTGACCTGGAGTTAGAATCCGTGGAATCGAAAGGCAGCAATGTGATTTTTCCTTCCAAAGTTGAACACCTCGAAACGACCATTGAAGCGAACGCCGTTCCGCTTCAAAAGACATCTTCATGTAAGGAGTGCGAGCGGTTAAAGGAGTCGCGTATCAAAGCATTTGTGGAGGCCATTGCGCTGAGAAAATACGTCAAAAATTTGAACGATGCTCTGTCCGGCGGCGAAGCGAGCAAGCAGAACTTTTTGAACGATGTGCAGAAGAAACTGGTCTCCGCGCAAACGGAGAAGGAAATAGCTTTGGAAGAACTTGCAACTGTCATTGATCAGCGGAATCAGGCAGTTCGAGAAAAAGACAAAGCACTCGAGGAGTGGGGCAAAGCGACGAGCAAATGGGAAACAACTTTGGATCAGTTAGATTCGCTTGTAAAAGAACTGAATAAGGTAAGCGTGTCTCACGCGCGTGTTTGCACAGGCGACATGCGCGACTACCCGCAATACCCAAAATGGCATCGTCTTCGACCAAGGCCCTCTGATGTTAAATTATAGAGTGGACAAGCCCTATCTGTTTCACAGAAGTGTTTGCCTCGAAAATATGACCATTGAGAGGGAATTGGTGGTCTTATAAGAATAATTTTAATCCTTTTTGGGGGACCTTCCTTGATAGCTGTGAAGTAAGAGTTAATTAGCTGCTGCCCTATGTTTGAATAACTTTAAGTATATTATCTTGTTCAACATGAAATTGTTAATTAATTAAACTAAATCAGGAGTCTAAATCCTCTTTATCAAAACAAGTTTCGAAGCTTAAGAAATAAAACTGTTTTCATTTTGAAGGTACTGAGATACCGTAAACAGACCGTTACAAACTTAATTATAACTAGAAAACGAAAGATCGTTGGAAAAAAAGATTACCTTTTTGTTTCATGAAAATCAGTCATCTCTGTTAAGGCTTAGTGTCAGGGCTTGAATCTTAGACATCATTTTAGAAAATAAGGGTGCAATATCTTCACTTTCTATGTGTGAAGTAGAAACAGCTGAATGAACGCCTAAGGCTCAATAATAA
Source organism: Meandrina meandrites (assembly GCA_963693305.1). Taxonomy (NCBI): domain Eukaryota; kingdom Metazoa; phylum Cnidaria; class Anthozoa; order Scleractinia; family Meandrinidae; genus Meandrina; species Meandrina meandrites. The sequence goes on along the minus strand of OY855907.1, from coordinate 15,255,853 downwards.
TTAGTCCACTGTGACAAGAACGAAAGGTTAAAGCAACTTTATTTTGCTTTGATTACTACAATAAGCAAATTTTCAAAGTTACATGTAGCAGCGGCATGGAGATATTGATTAAGGTCAATAAAGAAATGCCCATCTCGGCAAAACTTTCTACAAACACATCTTTAACTTTCAATGCATTGTTCACCCGTTGTTTATAGTTCCAAATTGTCCAAAAAGATTGTTTCAGCTGATTAACAATGTTCAAAACTCTTTTGGAATACGTTTAGTAAAAGGATTAAGACTCTTGCTCCGAGAAACGGTGGCGAAAATAAAATTTTCCTGCTAAATTATTTCAATAGATGTGATTCCATTTCATTCTTAATGATTTAACTTGAATTATATAGTCACTCGAATCATTCATCATTATCTTAATTTACTTTGTATGATCTCAAATGAAGCTCATCACAAATACCACAAACATGCAAAGTATGCTAATGGACGTACCCCAAGGATGAACACTTCAAACGGTCCTGCTAACAGGCCAATTAGTCCTCGCACTCAATTAAGCCAGAATGAATTTTCGCAGTTATCCAACAGAGATTATTGCATTTTATTTTGTTATTGGCGCCTTTGTGAAGTGCACCGGCTAGGAACTCTGGTCCATGATTCACAATATACCTTTGACGGCTTGTTAACCTCTGATATAGTCGCAAAGATAGCACTGATGCTGTGAGAACTAGCACTTGTGTTAAAAATCCCAATAATTTGCGGGCTGTTGTTTACTCGCGTTGGACGTTTTTGAGACCTTTTACTTCACGGCAAGAGGCAAACTTAGTTTTATGACTAATATAATTCATAATTCTTCAATTTTATATTTTAAACGACGAGGTACTAGAAATCTATTTCCAGGGTCAAAATTAGTATCACTCAAAAGTTACAGTTTTAAAATATCGATGGTTAAATATTGATTTAATAGGAGTAGTTTAAATGACTTGGTAAATAGATTTGGTTAACAGATTTATGACCGATAGCAAAATTCGACCTGGGCTAGGTTATAAAAACTTTTTTACTTCCATCGAGCTGAAAGCCTTCCATCAACTAGTTTCGGCCTTCCTTTGTTGTTTTTTTTTAAAGATATCTAATTAGTCGTTATTTTACTTATTGACTTTTGCTTGACATTACACAGCAAGGGAGGAATATATTATGTGGTCTTATTAGAACAATGCCCGTGAACAGTTGATCGATTTATGAAGGTTTCGGTTGTTAATTAATTGCCTTCGGGTGTCACGTTATGATGTGTAATTTTAGAAAACAATCGGGCTTGGTTTAAGTCCTTTCAAAATGAGGAGGGTGGAGTTCAAGAGATGTTCAAGTTTTTGCGATGATGAGTGATAAGAAAAAATTAGTAGTCCGTCCCTCCCTATCTCCCTACCTCCCTCCCCCCCCCCCCACCCCTTCGCTCCAGCCATCCAGTCAGTCAGTCAGTCAGTCAGTCAGTCAGTCAGTCAGTCAGTCAGTCAGTCAGTCAGTCAGTCAGTCAGTCTGTCAGTCAGTCAGTCTGTCAGTCAGTCGGCAAGTTAGCCAGCCAGTCAAACATTGAGTCAGTCAGTCAGTTGGTCAGTCTGTCACCCAGTTAGCCAGCTAGCCAGCCTGCAGGCCGTCAGTCAGTCCGTCAATCAGTCAGTCAGTCAGTCAGTCAGTCAGTCAGTCAGTCGGCAAGTCAGCCAGCTAGTCAAATATTGAGTCAGTCTGTCAGCCAGCCAGTCAGCCAGGCAGCCAACCACTCACCCAGCTAGCCAGCTAGCCAGCCTGCAGGCCGTCAGTCAGTCAGTCAGTCAGTCAGTCATTTAGTCAGTCAGTCAGTCAGTCAGTCAGTCAGTCAGTCAGTCAGTCAGTCAGTCAGTCAGTCAGAAAGATCAGTCAAAAAAGTCAGTCAGTCAGTCAGTCAGCCAGCCAGCCAGCCAATCAATAATAATTCCCTTATTCATTTATTTTAATATGCAGGTAAAATCAGAGCGTGACGATTTAACCAAGAAGTTAAAGCGAAAAGAAGAGGCCCTTGAGAGAATAAAAGAGGAGACATCATTATTAAGTGAACAGATTGAAGTGACGAAACAGGAGCAAAATGACTCTGTAATCGAGCAAGATATCATATTAAGAGACAGATTCGGAAATCCAGATTCCGTTCGAAAATTAAGCACAGAACTTACCAAGTCGCAGCAAAGAAATATTGAAATGGACGCACGAGTGACATCACTAGAAGAGAAATCAGAGACTTATAAGAGAGAAAGAGACCATGCCAAGGAGCAGTGGAGACAATCAGTTAAGGAAAGAAAAAGGCTGCACCGCGAAATTGCCAGCATTGTTCAAGCAAGGGACGAAGCGATACAAAAGTGTTTTTCTACTGCAGAACAATTAGAGAAACTGAAAGAAGAGTATAACCACTTGTTGAACCGGTTAGCGAAAACCGGTTTGAGTGCGAACAACTCTAGTGAACTGTCGATTCCGTGCTCGCTCAAAGAGTGCAAGTTTTGCACGAGTGATTCACCCGAGAGCTTAGAGGTAAAAATGCTCTTAGATCCACTCATAGCAACCTGGGAAACATTAAAAATCGTTGAGTGCAGTGTAACTGCACTCCCAAGAAAACCCAGATTTCACTTTTGCAAGATATGGATAAGCCAACAACACCATTTGAAATAGCTGCTCAATAGGTTTCATTTGAATGGTCCACACTAGAGTTTTATCCATGGCTCAATACAGCATAATATGATAGTATTGCTCAATAGCTTTCATTTGAATGGTCACACACTAGGGTTTCATCCACAGGCTCAAAAGTTAGAACCACCTTGTTCAGCATAATAAACACATGAAAGTACTGCTCAATAGCTTTCATTTGAACATCACACACTATTGTTTCATCTTTAGACGTAAACTGGAGCTTGGACCACACAATTGGATTTTGGCGGCTTTGGGAGTGAAGGGTCGTTTCAAGCATTGAATTTATTTCATGATGATTCCTGATATCTTCTTTCTTTCAGTCTCCAGACACGTCATTCACGGAAAGTGAAGAGATACGGGTGACTTTAGAAAAGGTATGTTGGTTGTTACAGGTGTCTACATGTAGGGGGCCATGGAAGATGTGGTGTTTATATTATGCATTATTGAGGATTTTGACACATAAATCATCACTATATTTGCACTTTGGCGCGCTGGTTGGTCGCTCTGAATGGCTTTACTCAGCAGAACCTTGCAACAGCTTGTATTGAATAACGTTTTACGTGAATGTCAAGTATTTTTTCTCTTTGTCATGCAGGATGACCCGGTGGACTCCATCAAGTTGGCCCGGGTTTCTATGAGCGGCAGGCCGTTTACTGCCATCATAGATATCGACAAGGCTCTTAGCAGCTCTAGGAACATCAGGTATTGTATAGACGTCTTATTTCTGTACTTGGAAAGGTTTCGATGTAAAGAAATATATATGTTTGAAGATCGGCAATATTCTACTTTCTGTACTTTCTGCATGGTTAATATGAAGCACTCCAATCTGGGTCAAAATCTCCTCGAAGAGTTTGAGAACTGGATGAATGAGTTCCCTCTGGTGGAGAAAAACTTTTACCTCAGTTGCTATGGCATAATGTTGGCTTTTATGGAGGGAGGAAAACCGGAGAGAAACCCTCGGAGCAAGGACGAGAACCAACAACAAACTCTACCCACATATGACGCCGGGTCCGGGAATCGAATCCGGGCCACATTTGTGGGAAGCAGGCGCTCTCACCACTGCGCCACCCCTGCCCGCCAAGAGAACGTAATTGGGAAATTTCAGGCATTTACTGACTGACTGACTGACTGACTGACTGACTGACTGACTGACTTACTGACTGACTGACTGACTCACTGACTCGCTGACCAACTAACTGATATTTTGGTTGATTTATCGATCAATCACGATTGATTGATTGATTGATTGATTGATTGATTGATTGATTGATTAATTGCATCTGTTTCTTTTTCTATTTCCTTTAGAAAATATGACGAGATTGTATCCATCAACGATATCCCAGTAACAGAATCAGATCAAAACCTCGTAAAATCTTTGCTGGATGGTGCTATTAGCGCGCTCACCATGGTAAGACTGAAACGAAACCACCTGATAGATATCATAGAACCGTGCATTGATATCTCAAACATAGGTTTGACCGTTACTTTGTTACAACTTGATTATGCTCCTGTTCATTTAATTTTCCAGGTTCTCAAGCGACCTGTTGGGACTTATCAGATAAGTTTTGACTTGGATCTCAAAGCTTCCAAGAAGTCTAAAGCCGGTAAGAGTAACGGGGAAGTATTAACAAATTCAACACACTACAAGCTACAAAGCTATTTCTTCAGTATAGAATTTTTCGAGTGGAATCTAAAACGTTTCTTCAACGGGAGAAAAATACGCGCATGAAGAGATGCGTCTATTTACTTAATAAGCTATATTGATGCAAACTATCCAAAAAGTGGAAGAATCTGGTGAAAAAGGGAGCGAAGAAAATTTTTCCAAACTTGGTTAAACTAACCGGCTGCTGGTATCGCGTGTTTCATGTTAAATAATTTAACTGTTATAAAACTTTTTTTAGGTCTTGGTTTTGAGTGTGGGTTATATGTAAAAAATCTGAAGCACGGATTTCTCTCAGAGGATCAGAACAACTTGAAAATTGGAGATTATGTTATGAAGGTATGTAATCGGTTGTAAAACTACTGTGAGGTTTAAGCGGGTTGTGATTGGTCAATTTTCTAGACTATGTTCAGTATTGCTCTGAAACATCATATGGTACTTTCAGTTATGGAGCGCATGTTTCAATGGGTTTATTTGCGCGAATCCTCGCGTGAAAAACGCACATGCTAAACGAGCTTTAAAAGTCCCTCATACTTTAATTAATTGAAAATCTGTTGAAGAAAATATTGATTTGGGAACAAATGTTTCCTCATTTAGGTGTGCAGGAAACACATGGTTCGGAGGCAAATGTTTTTAAGTGTTCCAGAAATATTTTTCTTCCTTCGAAATCGACTGTTAGGTGTGCAGGAAACACATGGTTCGGAGGCAAATGTTTTTGAAGTGTTCCAGAAACATTTTTCTTCCTTCGAAATCGAATGTTTCCTGCGCGGCTCAACAGAAAAACATTTGTGTGCGGAAACGAATGCTTTTTCTTGTTGCAAACTCTTCTTTTAAATTTTCCTTTAAGATTGTACTTGGTTAGCTCCGCGAGTTTACTATCCTCATAACCGTACTCTGTGTTTTTTTATGTAGATCAATGGCAAACATCTTGATAAAATAATTGCTTCTTCGGTGGAAAAGGTTACTAAAAAGTCCGGCGACAAACTGAAGCTTCACGTGACCAGAACGATCCTGGCCTTGCCGAAAAACTGTGAATTTAAGGTAGGTGCACCATCCTGTCAATTTGATTACAACTGTACTGAGCTAGTGATCGATATAAGTAACATGGGAGCAAAGTTGGTGCGGTTGTTTGATGCTACACCTTATTCCAAAATGGCGGAAAATACATTATTCTTTTGCCTATATGTTAATTGGCCCTCCTTGCCTCGTATTAAGCAAAAGGTTCTTTTGAATTCTGCAGATGCGATCGAGGCAGTGAGGGCCAATTAACACGAAGACAAAAGAATAATGTATTTTTCGCCATTTTGGAATTCAATAATTATTATGGTGTACAGCGTGCAGATTGTTGGGTCCCTTGGTTAACGAACCTGGGAGTTACTCCAAATTTAATCGTTCAACTTTTATCCAGCTCTTGTTGAACAGAACATTCTCAAATTTCGAAAGCTTCCTTATTTTTAAGGCTGCTACACTACTGAATTTTTTTTAACCAATCAATGCTGAGAACTCTATGCTCGGCTTCACGTCGTTTCTAATTTGCGTAGGTCAGTTCCTTTCTCCGAAGGACGAAGGTTAATATTTCACCAAGTTCTTCGGTTTTTCGGCTCCTTCAAAATCCATCGTCCATTATTTCCTGATTTCATTTTAGTTTCTTTTTTTAACATTCTCTGTACAGCCCCTCAGCACCACAGACTCTGAATCCGACACAGTCGTGCTAAGACAACTACCGCGCTGTAACGGCGACAACCGTCTGTCACTCATATCAAATGACAGCTCGATGTCACGTGACTCGAGATTTTCCTGCAACTCAAGTATGGGCTCTATGAGCTCGAACAATGATTCGTCTCTTGCCGACTCGAACTCGGATCTTTACGGAAACAAATTCTCTGGGTATGGACTCTTCATGTCCGACAGACATCGTACAGCGACCGCCGTCTACAGTCCCTCTTCGGACTCTCAGCTGGAGACCATTGTCGCAGACGACTGGCCGGACGCGAGGACTGGAGACGGCTCCCAGGATACATCGGACGCTAAGGAGAGCGACCCTCACGAGCACGGCACTCTGAAACCGAACAGTCGCTCGCCAATGAACCGGAAGTTCGTCAGCACGTCACAGCTGCAGTCGGGAACGTTTTTGACACCAGCCAATGTCGACGGAACGTTGGTTCGCGCCCAGTCTACCATCACTGCTGTTCGCGTTGATGATGATGGACTGAGCTCAGGCTTAATGAGATCGTCTACATGTGGAACAGTAATCCCCGTGGGGAAGAGGTGAGTAAAGTTTGGAGTGGAGGGGGGTTAGTTAGAATATTAATTTTTGATCGTTTAGAAAAGTTGAAAGACAAGTCATTGGAGCGAGGTAGATCACTTAAACTACTGAAAGCTTATTTTTAAACAGTTTTCTTTTAAAGCTGAAATAACCTGAGATAATCTTAAAGGGGCTTTGTCACGGAGTTCAACAAATTTTTGAATAGTCAAAATATGTATTTGTGTGATAGGAAACCTAAAAATAACATTCCATTTTTATTAACAATTGCTATATTAGAGCATTGTAACAGTTTACAAGCATGTTTGGCTGCGGATGGCTTCGATGGAAATGGATTACAACTTGAAAAATTAGGCTAAATCTTTCAAGTTGCTTCCACGCGTCTTCACAAAATCGAAGTTAATAACCGGGCGTTTCTTTCTTTTCGCAAATTTAAGTTATATTATCCTCTCGATGTTCAAAGATGATGTCTCTCATAGGTTAAGTTGCCTGCCAATAATTTCATAACAGTTTAGACCAAAAATCCGCATAATCCCCGTGACCTAGCTGCTTTAAGTTAGAAACGTTTATATACGATAAACGTTAGAACAGTTTAAGATAAATTTAAGTAGGAAACGTTTACACACGATAAAAGTTAGACCAGTTTAACGAGACAGTTTTTAAACACATGTAATCTTTGGCCCTATACCCACCTAGGGTTATGGCCAGAAGTCAATCTTTGGTGTCCTCGAATACTTAGCTTATTCTGTTCTTCATCTCTCTCCAGTCCTCGTGTGTTGCGCCTCGAGAAAAAGCCGTTGGATGGCCTGGGTCTGGAAGTTTCCGGTGGTTATCGCGTCGGTATCTACGTCATCGAGCTGCAGGATAATTCAGTTTGTAAAGCTGCTGGCCTTCAAGTTGGAGACAGGCTACTGAAGGTGAGAGGTTAAAACAATTTCTTAGATTGAAAAAAATTATCGTTGCTGTTTAGTTCTCGCTTGTACAAATCTCCAACATACATACGTTAAGGCAAACAATCTGGATATGTGTATCGCTGTGTTTGTATTAACATCTCCGTTTGGACAAAATCTTAGATATTTTTTTAGATCACATAATTACAAATTTTATGGTTAAAGTTCTCACTAAATGACAAAGGGAAATGACAGAAGTCTACCTGTTGCAGTCCACAATATTGTTATGTATTAAAGTGTACATGAATAGAAAGTAATTTTCATAGTCTTTTTATTAAACAAATTGGTAATTTCAAACTTGTCTATGTTTTTTAAGAAAACACTTAAAGTGAAGTGCTTTTTCGCGTTGCCGAAAAGTTTGTTCAATACCAACTGAAGTATCTTTCCTTATTCTATGTGCTGATTTCTAACAGTTCTTTACCCTTGTTACTTTTCAGCTTAACAGTTACGATCTGACCAGAGCGACCCTGGACCACGCCACGCGGATTGTTCGCCTTCTAAGCACATGTACATACCTTAGAATTGAGGCCCAACTTGTATCAAGTAAGTTTAACTTTATATAACAATCAAGTTATCCAACCATCCAAACGCGAGGCACGAAGCGCGGGAAAACGTGTGAGCGAGTCACGGCGGATTGGCTTTGGTTTTATTTCTGGTTGGCTGAGAAAGTGGCGCGATTGTTTAAAACCAATCACTGAGTTATTACTACAGTAATTATTGTAGTAATGCAAAACCAAAGCAAACACCAATTCTGTCGATCCCCAGGTGAAAACCAAATCCTGATGTGTGTGGATTTAGAGGCGCGCCGGGTGGAGAGTTGTGGGAATGAGTCAGGCCATGGTCATTGTGTTGTGTTCTTGAACAAGACACTTTACTCTCACAGTGCCTCTCTCCACCCAGGTGTATAAAAGGGTACCGGCTAAATGTTATCACAACCTGGCAAAATGTTAGGGGTTTTCTCGATGGAGTAGCATCCCATCCAGGGGGGAATAGCAACACCCCTAGTCGCTTCATGTTACAGAAAGCGAAATTATGGACCGTTCTATGGATCACTGATCACTTACAATCCATCTTGCTTCTTCAATCCCTTGTATTGGTTCAGCTGATCATTTGTCTCTAATGAGCCATGTTTTTGTTTCACTAGATTACCAAGAAATTCTTGAAGATAAACCTTACGATTCACTTTATGTCAGGTGAGTCACTATATGTTGTGTTTGTGAAAAGTCATCTCCTTTATTCCTTTGACCAGCCTTCTGGAGAATACAAGTGCTCATCGGCGATATAAGTTGCAGGAAAACGTTCCATCTTGTAACACCCCTAGACAAAAGCGTAAAGAATTTGTTCGTTCTAACGGAAAAGATGCGAAACTTGTTTGTCTTAGGTTGTGTTATAATTGTGTTTCAAAAAAAAAAATAATTGCGAAGCAAGTTAACTAAAACATTGTTTGTGTAAAAAAGTTAGACACTGAAGAATTAAAAGTCAACATGTCGTTTCCTCTTCAGGACTATCCACCCATATAAGGCCATGGCACCGGATGAGTTAAGTTTCACTGTTGGAGAAACACTGCACGTGATCAACACGCGCGCAAACTATGATCAGGCGAGACAGAGCTGGAAATGGGTGGCTCAGCGTGCGAGGAAAGATGGGAAGGTTCTAGAGGAAGGATTGGTGCCTTGTATGGGAAGGTAAACATGAAATTAAATTTGAAAAGAAACCTGGTCGTTTCGTTGATTTGTCGCAGTGGACGATTGCGAAATAGATCCAGATGTGTTTCGCAAGTTCGAAGCTGATATACCGCTCACTAGAAACTCGCATTTGAAGTCATTTACTTGATTTTAACTTTCATTCTATCGTCCCCCAGTATTCCAGAGCACGTCGAGTCCACGGTACTATCCCAAACCCTTCAGCGGTTTGAATCCGAGTCAGAGGAACAGATGAGTGATGACGCGCCCAGCACACTGAAGAGAGCATCGACAGAACGGCGCAGTATCATACAAAGATACCGCAAACTCATGAGACGAGAGAGCAGAGATTTCCCGAACAATACGGACGAAAATGGTGAGAATTCACACGTAGTTGTTATTAGCAAAGGTGCAAACTTGGGATTGAGCGGCTCGGCTCCGAGCCCTGGCTGGGGTCATTGTGTTTTGTTCTTGAGCAAGGCACTTAAGTCTCGTCGTGCCTCTCCAAATGCGTACCAGTGTGTCGTTAGGACAATCCGGGAAAATTCTGTGAAGGGGTAACTTGGTGAACTGTTATCCCATGCAGGGGCGAGGAGGTAACAATACTCGTAGTTTCTTCATGCTACACAAACAAAATCTGGTCTGCGTTTCCAAGATACCACGTTACCTCTGATATGTTGATCTACCAACTGCACAATGGAGTAACATGCATTTAGAGCAGTTCAATTTTGAGTTTATTTGTTCCCTTTTATGGAAAAGAATGAGAACTGCTATTGATACAAACATAATTGACTAACTGTTTAAATTAATAACTTTTTCTTGTGCATGCAGGTAACTCGAACAAGGTGATGTTCTACGAAATACTAAGCAAGATTTCCGACTGATTTGTTGACGACCCTCGAACGATGTTCGATTGATCATAAATCAATGGGCGTGTAGCCTGTGGGACAATCGATGATACATCGGCGATCTGGAATTCATTGCAGAGAAACCTCGGATGCGACCGTGCATTGTCGGCTCATGATTGGTGACCAGTCGCTTAACTTAAGTGCCGCTTCAAAACAGCGATGGAAGATCGGTGAGATGTAATTGCGTCATATTTTGCATCCCATATGCGTACGAAGCAGTGGCGAGAGTTCCCGGATTAAGTAACCAGAAACAAGGACAAGCAAAACTAGGGAAAATCTTATGTTCCCGTTCGTAAGACTGGTGTCAAACAGGACTGACCACTTTAAAACTTCGTTTAAATCTCTGTAAGGTTTATGTTGTAACTACAACTATTAGCATAGGTGTTTTGTGAGATTGTTCGTCACGGTTTTAGCGCGTTCTGAGATTTTATGCCTTGGCGCCTTCTAAACTGAGAATTGTATCGTATCGATATTTTTGTACTGCTGAAGTTCATGACTCGTTTCGCTTTACGTCATGCGTTAGCCCCTGGTAGATGTCAGTTTATATTAAGAGATATAAGTAACGTCTCGCACGCAACTAAATCAAGTCGTTAGCCCTTCGATTCTCAAGTGTGATCGACCTATAAATTCTCCTGATAATTTCAGTACAGGTCATTAACTTGACAAAACTTTGAACAAATTATCTTTTATTCCAGTGTTGAAGAGTTAACTAAAGTTTGATAGCATTAGAGTACCAACTTTTGATAGCATTTATTTACCAGTACCAACACCTGTCAACTAGGAAAATACATTTCAAACTGGGAGTGTAGCAACCAATTTAATTTTTTGTGGTCAATGGAATAAGCCTTTCATTGATTCTACTAATAGCATTTATAGCGAAACAGACATTTTGTCTATTGTAAGTAACTTCAGTCACACTTCGTCCAGAAATTTCTCTATTTTCTCAAAATAAGCCACAAGGGAGGGAATAGAGGTACCTTATTAAGGTCCCGGTAAAGATACCTAATTAAGAGGCCGGTAGAGGTACCGGTAAGAGGTAGCTAATTAAGGTACCGGTAGAGGTACCTGATTAAGGAAGGAAGTAATGTTTCAAAGTATGTATGTATGTAGCGTACACTATGTCTCGTGGACTTGAAAATTCTGGGATACAGGGTGAAATCATGAGGAAGAATGTTTCCTTGATCGTTTTATCAATGTACGGCCCACGAATTTCCAAGGAGGTAAAACAGTTTAGGCAGCTTTACTTTGTTTTAAGCCAGCTTTAGAACGTACGGAATGCAATAGACAGCACAGATTTGTAGCGTATTTTCCAGTAGTCAGTCAAACTATTTATATAAGAAATGATAGAGATTTATATTCGAAAGGTGTCTGTGCTTAGAACCAGCAACAGCAGATTTACAGTTCTTTTTTCTTATTCATGTTGTAAGATTTATTCTGTGGTTTTAGCAAGCAAGTATATATAGAAATGATGAAAGAATTTATACATCATACGTTCGTTAACATTTAGGGCTCTGTTAGCAGCAAATAACTTGAGTATATTGGTTACGTTACTTGCGTTACGTGTGTTACGTGCGTGTTGATACCGTGAGGAGAATCAAGCCCAAATGAAAGGAGGGAAAATAGGTGTTAGTTTAGGTTCTTCCTCAAAAATATAGCTGTTCATTTTATTATTCTAAGGAATTAAAAAAGAGTAATATTTTATAAGTAAACGTTTTGTACATGTGTGGTTTGTATGGTGAATGCAAATGAAACTGGTTTCCTACAACTACTGAACGACATTTGAAACAGGGAGGCTATGCCCGAGCTCCAAACCCTTTTATTTTCCATTTTTGACGAAAACTCTTTTCCATTCCTTTCTCATAGTATCCCAGTAATCCCATTGGTGCGTCTCTTCGAGACTTTTGGAAAAGTCCTTCAAAGTACCTGACTCTTTCTTCTTCACTTAAGCGAAAAAGCCCGCGATTCGTTGCTGCTATTTCGCTATTTCGCTATTTCGCGGGAAAGCCGCGAAAATGCGTGTAACCCCTATAAAACCGCCAGCTACGCAGGCTACCGATACCCATTTATACACCTGGGTGGAGAGAGGCACTGTGAGAGTAAAGTGTCTTTGTCCAAGAACACAATGACAAGAACACAATGATCCTGGCCAGGGCTTGAACCCGGACCGCTCCATCCGGAGTCCAACGCACTAAACATTAGGCCACCGCACATGATCAGTTTTAAGAGGCTCTCTCTGTGAAAGCGATCTGGTCGATCTGGCTTCGTGTGTGTTGAGAGACTTTCATGTGCTTATACTAAAACCACAATTCCACTGGATCGGATCATTTGTGTTTTTCGAGTTTTTACAACTTTGAAGAAAAACTCACAACTTCTGTACAAAATGAACACCACAGCCAATTATATTATGTATTTTTAATTTATCAGACCGACTTTCATGAACATTGAGTTCAAATCAATCCAACAGAGAGACACTGATTAACGACACGCCCATCAGACAGTTTGATAAAACAAGCAAAAACGAAAGGCTCAGACACATGTCTCGGGGACAAGTTGCTGCAACAATTCGCCTCGTGTGACATAGTGAATTTTTGTCGAACTCTTTGTCGCTGCGACAGAATTTTGTCGCTGCAATCAGTCGCACGAATTCAGATTGGTTTGAATTCGTGCGACCGATCGCAGCGACGAAATGAGTGAAAACAGCATTGTGCACTTCTACGACAAGTCGCTGCGGCATAATATAAATTAACCAATGGGAGAGCATCATTTACGTGTTTCCTGGTCCGCCATATCGAATTAGGAAAACTAGTTCGAATTCCCATCCGAAATCACTGTGCACCTTGCACTGTGCACTGTGCACTGTGCACTGTGCACCGTGTGCACCGAACAAGCGTCTAGTCGCAGCAACTAGTTTTGGACCGAAGCATTACACACACGGAGCAACTTGTCACAGAGACCTGTCGCTGCAACTTGTCGCCATAGTTTGTCTCGGCCTTAAATATACGCCTATGGACATATTGTATTTTGGGGCGATTTGATATACTCATATTTTTCAGGTATTGACGAGTAAAGAGTATGGTTGGCTTATCTCCCCGATGTGGTTGACGAAGATTTTCACAGAAATTCACCGTGACACACGAGGCGACACTTGCAGTTTGTTTTAATTTACGCTTTTGCTCATGATCAGGCGTGGGCCGATCGAGTTAATTTACGTCTCGCAGTTCACTGTGAGACAGAAGTTAAATAATTATACGAATAAAGTAGGCCTCTTACGAAAACGCAAACCAAAACAAAAGACTTCAAGTGTTGTTTAGAGCAAAAACAAAGATAAATGTACTTAGGGAAAATTGTAATCAACACCGACTAAAGAAAAGAAAAGAACTACAAACAATTTTTACACTAAAGGCGCGCATTCAAATTGAAATCAATTTCTCAGAGCCCTCGTGTTGTTGATCTTTCTCATAAGATCGCTGATCCTTTGGGTAGCATTTCAAACTGTCGCCATGTGGGCTTTGTTCGAGTCTTAAAAAAAACAGGCGCAGTAGTCTAGCTCTATTTTCATTATAATGCACAACCTTCAGTTGTGAATGGATTTCAACTGTATAGTTGACATTTGCACAGGGCTGTGTACACAAACGACTTATGATTTCGAATATATGCATAGTAAAAGTCTGCATTTTAAACATCTCGCGCAAAGTGGCAATTTTTGCATGCGAAATAACATCACATCGCGCTAGAATCAAAGTGTTTCGTTATCAAAACGTTGACTACATTGTAACTGCAAGTGTTAATTAGTAACTGTTTCGAAAGAAAACGTTGAGTTAAACTGTTTTGCCGTGAGAAAATTTGACTGACAAACATCGCCATGATCGAGCTTCGTCGAGTAAAGAATCGCGGTGAGCTTCGACGTACTTGAAGTTTGGAAAAAAAGGCTACGAATTCCTAAAGTTACAGTCGTTTAACGGAACAAGATGTGGTATCCATAGTTTTAAAACAACTCCTTAAAGACAGCCCAAGGAACTAACCTGGACCATAATGGGTAAGTGATGCTATTTTTATCGCCGTTACCCTGGAGAATTAATTACTCTTTTCATACACAAGAGATAATCTGGAATTGTCACTTGGTTACATCTTACAATTGGACTTTCAGACCAGTCAATATAACTGCCATAAGATGTGCGTCAGCTAGGCACAGTTAATACCAGGCCGTATTTCTCTTAGAAGCATGCTCTTGCTTCATATTAACTCGAAGCAAAGTTCAATAATAAAAAATTAAAAGATCTAAATGTTTCCTCGAGTTTAAGTGAGCCCGTTTAAGAAAATTTCATTGTGCGTTTCGCTGGAACACTACTGATTTTGCTTCAGTTCTTCATAGTCAAGTCACACAAACGATTCTTTTTTTCCTAAAACAAATATAGTGCGTGACGAGCCATAAGAACGTCTGCATAGTACGCTACGTCGTCGTTCGAAATGCACCATACTGTTCCGCTACTGTTTCTTCTTGCCCTCGTTCTAAATTGACGGCGTTGACCGGTTACCGCGTCGACGCAACAGCGGACAAAAGCTTACATTCCAATCCTCTTGGCTAATTACCGAAAACACCAGCTCATTGTTTGTTTCGAGGCTCTAATATCGGCCCTTCATTCGGTGCGACACCGCTTTCAAGATTTCGTGCTAATCTGGATAACAAAAAGAACCTTGCTCAATTAGTTATTCGATCGAGATAGCAAGAACACATCAAGCATACTCTGCAACGTAAGGTAAGTTGTAATTACAACCGACACCCAAACTTTTATTTCGTACAATATACCTTGAAAGAGTCATGATAAGATACGATCTTTACGTTAGAATTTATGACGATGTGTTTTGTATGGATGTAATAACTCATTCACCTCTTCAACTTGTCAGCGTTAACAGGTAGCTTGTAACATTCGGTGTTTGCGTCAAACCGAACGCAAACTCGAAGACTCGTCGACCTTCAAAACATTTTGCTCGATGACGCAAATTTTGCCGGGAAAACCTTTCATGTTAACAAGAATTGAGCGAGAATGGAAATAGTGCAGCGTTTCAAGAGCATCTTGCTTTGTTTGTACAGTTCAAATCTTGTTGTTCTTTTGCTTCAACTCAACAATATTGCGATGCTGTTTCGATTATTGCAATGTATTTCGAAAATGCCTCAATATAACAACGGAAATTGTGAATATTGTTCGGTATACATGTATATGAGCACAGCAACAACTGCATATAGAAAATGAAAGGATTCTAATTTTATCACAAGTTAAACAAACATGCATGCATTTATTTCTTTGTGAATGACATGGAGTTCAAAGAAATGTGCCATAACTTGGCATTGAAAGGAACAAATCTAATAGAAAAAAGACTTTATTATTGGTTAATTTTAAAGCGACATTTCTGATCACGTTAAACTTCGTCGCGAATCAATAAACAACACTAGATTTATCCGTTTTGAGCCGATTACAGTCGGGAGAATGTATTTACAAATGATGAGCTGGAAAGATCATCTTTCATAAATTGATTTCC
This sequence comes from Meandrina meandrites, assembly GCA_963693305.1. Classification (NCBI taxonomy): domain Eukaryota; kingdom Metazoa; phylum Cnidaria; class Anthozoa; order Scleractinia; family Meandrinidae; genus Meandrina; species Meandrina meandrites. Next base: position 15,240,155 of record OY855907.1, on the reverse strand, counting down.
TGAAACAAAATTCTTCGTAGCCATAGTTGAAACCACAACGTGCCTTTGAAACACGCAAATATGCCACAACCGCATTGTAGAAATGCCGATAGTTATTTGTTATTATCGTTAATGCTTGTCCATGCGTAGAACAAAAGCGAAAACAACTGAAACAATGCACTATAAAATGCGAATTCTTTCCTTTTGTCATTTCCGTGTAGGTCGCTTTTGTTGCGTTTAACAAAAATAACAAGCTAAATGAAGTTAAATCAACGGAATTCAGCGTACGAGACCAGCGTTTGCGCGCTGTAATTTGATTGACAGTAATTCTGACATCAGACAAACTCAGCGGAAATAGTTTTTTGCAGAGAAAGGTAAAAAGAACTCGACTTGAACAACTTCGTCTTATTATTAATGCATAATTGGTCTGAATTCACTGTAGCATCATTTTCTGCTCGCACGCTATCAAATTTGCCGTGCACCTTGTTTAGAACTTCACATTTTCAGTGGCAAATATCTAATGTTTAAGTTTTCATGTAAGCTCAAGTGCATTACACAAGTGTTGCTTAGTTCGATATTAATTCAGCTGTCTTAGCCTAATTAATACTTTCAATTCTACTGAGGCTCGTAATGCCAATTCTCCCTACAAATTTCCATACATTTCTTTCATTGTCAGTTGTGAGGGTTGTAAGATACATAAAGTCATATATCTAGCCATGTTTTATTGCAATTCCTGAGTTTTAATTGGTTTACAGGCAATGGTATACGAGCTCATACAGCTATTTCGAGAAACGTTGTCGGAAAAAAGCACAAAACTGCACAAGCCAAGGTAGTATGGGTGAGCTACTGCACGTGTTGAATACTAATGAGATATAACAACAAATTAAGCGCGAATTTCAGGTTTTATTTCTTTTCAGACATGTAGAAACAAGGTCCGTTTCCGCAATCACCGTGTTCGAAGAACTCTAGAATCTTGGCATACTGCCAAAACTGTCGGCGCCGATAACAATTCTAAACCATTACCAAGACAATATTCCATTTTATTGTAATTTTTACTTGTTATTCTATTTTATTGTAATCTTTACTTGTTCGTTAGTCCATTTTTTAGCTTTTCACACTTCTATTGTATTTTTAGTTTTTAATCTTTTCACACCCTCCCCTGCATATATTTCCTACCACGCGCTTACTATTCTTCATATTCGTTAAAGGCTATAGTAGAATAGCCGAAAGCTTATATTTTCTTAAACCTTTTTAACCAGAGAACGCTTTTTACTCTTTTAATATGTCACACCCTGGTTACAGTTCAATTTTTAATCGTATCCGCCGTGAGGCTGGGCTGGAAGCCCTCAAACTAGTGCGAACCATGGAGAAAACGACGTACAAACTTGTAGCTCACCACCGCCATCTACATTTCACGCACAAGGCAATTGAGAACCATTGGATTCCTAAATCCTTGAGGTTTAAACCTCCCGGCAACCACCCGGTCTTCAAACGCATTATGGAACGGGCTAGCAAACACTGTATGAGAGCAAGAATCTCTATTTGTCACGATCGAATTCAAACTCTGAAAGGAACTCTTGATGAATCCAAACAACAGTTATCAAGTTTCGTCACCGAAGATACTTCATCTACGTTGCTTCAATTCTTGAAAATGAGGTCTCAATCTGTTCGTAACAACATTAAAGCGAGACACGACAACAAGCTTTCAAATCTACGAATGGAAGTTGAAAATGATCGCCCGAATACCATCGACAAGAAAAACTGGGTGATTAATTTATCACAAAAAACCCCTAACCGTAGCAGAACGTTCTCTTCTTGAGAAAGGTCCTAAATTCGCTCCAACCCCACAAACCATCCCAGTTAAAGACATCGTTTCCGAAGTTGAAGCCGCCATCGTCCACCTCCCTGACGACACGAAGGACGCCGTACGAACCACCACCGCCTCCTTGCTCCACAGAGCCCGACTTCCACCACACAGCAACACCACCAAAGCTGAATTAAGAGCCCTAAAGAACCTAAAACACGACCACGAACGTGTTGTTACGAAAGCTGATAAAGGGAACTGTTTTGTTGTTATGGACAGAACTGATTATGACTCCAAGATGGAAACTCTACTCAGCGACCGAGACACTTACCAACCAGTCCTCAAGTCACCATTCGCCAAAATTGAAAGGGACCTGAACAGTAGACTCCTCGTTCTCAAACGACAAAACAAGATAAACGAAACAGTCTATCAAAAACTTCGTTCTACAGACGGTTCTCCGCCTGCCATCCGGGGTTCCATTAAGCACCATAAACCAGGATTCCCGCTTCGACCGATTGTATCGAGTATCGGGTCTGCCCTTTACAACACATCAAAGTTTCTTTCTGACATCCTATCGCCGATTCAGAACCTCAATGGCTATTCAGTTCTCAACTCTTCACAGTTTGCCAAAGAAGTAGCCAATATGGAAATTTCCGAGGACGAAGTTATGGTGTCATTTGACGTTGTGTCGCTTTTCACAGCTATCCCGGTCAATAAAGCGTGTGATTACATTCGCAACAAGTTGAACAATGATAGTACTTTACCGTCTAGAACAAGCCTTACTACCGACGACATCATTTCTTTATTGGACTTTACCCTCTCCAATAACTATTTTGTTTACAATAATTGTGTATATAAGCAGGTTCACGGTTGTGCTATGGGCAGCCCTGTAAGCCCTATTGTCGCTAATCTCTGCATGGAGGTTGTTGAAGAATTAGCCATCAATACTTCTACAGTTGCACCAAGGGTTTGGAAACGATATGTTGACGACAGCTTCGTCATCATTAAGAAAGACGCTGTCTCCTCCTTTCATGACACCTTAAACTCCATTGATTCCAAAATCGTTTTTACTATCGAAGAAGAAAACAATGGCCAAATCTCTTTCTTGGACACCCTGGTTTCCAGGAAAAATGGTGTTGCTGTCATCGACGTTTACCGGAAGCCGACACACACAGATAGGTATCTGGATTTTTCCTCACATCATGAAACAAAACATAAAGTCAGTGCGGCCTCGACTCTCTTATTCCGCGCAGCCAACCTACCTAGCACCTGTGAAGGAAAAGCGCGCGAGACTAGTCACGTTACGGAAGCATTGACAGCCAATGGCTATCCATCAACAGTTATTTCTAACATTTTAAAAAAGAAGTCAGCTCCAACAACTCCTCCACCAGAAGAATTGGTGTCCATGTTCTTCAAATGGGCCGATCCATCAGACACATCCATGGGTTTCGTATGTCTTCCCTACATCCGCGGACTGTCTGAACCTCTTACCAGATTACTCCGCAAAAATGACATTCGTGTTGTAAGTAAACCAGCTAAAACCTTGCAACAAGAATTTCCTTCTCCTAAGTTCAGGCAGCCCCTGGATCTCCAATGCAATGTTGTCTACAAAATTCCGTGCGCTGACTGCAGTTGGTCTTATGTAGGAGAAACTGGCAGATGTTTTAAAACCCGGAGAAAGGAACATCAGCGAAATCTTAAAAACTATACGAGAGGCTCGAACATTGCCAACCATGCTTGGCATAACAATCATTCTATTGACTTTGAGGGCGCTACTGTGATAGACAAAGGCAATCACCGTGTTCGAAGAACTCTAGAATCTTGGCATACTGCCAAAACTGTCGGCGCCGATAACAATTCTAAACCATTACCAAGACAATATTCCATTTTATTGTAATTTTTACTTGTTATTCTATTTTATTGTAATCTTTACTTGTTCGTTAGTCCATTTTTTAGCTTTTCACACTTCTATTGTATTTTTAGTTTTTAATCTTTTCACACCCTCCCCTGCATATATTTCCTACCACGCGCTTACTATTCTTCATATTCGTTAAAGGCTATAGTAGAATAGCCGAAAGCTTATATTTTCTTAAACCTTTTTAACCAGAGAACGCTTTTTACTCTTTTAAAGGTCCGTTTAGCCCCTCTGAAGTGTAGAAGAATTTTTCCTCACTCAAAAACATGTGACAGTAAAAGTAAAGCTACAGATATAGGCCCCTGAGAGGAAAAACAAATTCTCCACGTGCAAAAATACAAACTTGTAAATTTCCTCTAGGCCAATATGCAAAATTCCAGTGAATACCGAGGTCACCTTTCGGTCTTGTCGCGTGCACTTTGATGTTTTTTTTCCGACAACCTTTCTCGAAATAGCTGTATACCATGGACCAGAAATATGGTAGGTCAGCGAGAACAGCCGGAAAGCTCAAATATTTCAATTCTTTGGGTGTTTTCAATAAACAATTATGAGCTAGTTGTAGCAAACCGTAAACGAGGCGCATAGCACCAAGTTGGCTATCTAATCTACCATCTCGTATCCAACGCGCGCTCGTGGAATAATTGTTAAGATGTCCCCTTAAGCAGTTAATATTACCAAGTGCAGCCAACAAAGAAATTTGAGGGAAAGCAGTGAAAGGCTTGAAATAACGTTTTTCCTGTTTCCTAACATTTCTTGGGGGCCTTTCAAAGAGGTATCAAATGAAACTTGTTTGACATCCACCCGGAATTTTAAGTTGTGTATTGAAGTCACGAAATGTTGGCCTGAATTTTCGAGTCGCTGTTACCTTTCCGTTAAGTCTGTAAATATTTCTGACAGTTTTGGTTCCCAAATATTTCTAAATATTGTAACTCCCAATTCCGAAATTAATTATTCCAGCTCTCAACGATTAAACATGCGTGTTTTGTCAAATACTTTTTTTTTTAATGTGATTTCCTGTACGTCTCACATAATATTTTTTTTATATAATTCACTTAAGGACTTAGCGAATTAGAAGATTTGCAGCAACGTTACACTCGCTTGGAGCAACTTTACGGCGAGGCTGTCAAAGCGCGGGACGAAGCGATCGAGGAGAGAGACAAAGCGACAGTTCTCATTGCATTACAACTGCAAAACGAAACCGAAGAACTAAACAAACACATTGAAAGTCTGCAAAGCCAAAATAAGAAGCTGAGTGAAGAGAACGAGGATTTGAGAATCCGTCTGGGCTACGCAAAGGACGATTTAACTAAGTTGCAACAGAGACATATTGCGTTACAACTCGAGCAAGAAAAGTTTTTACAGGAGAAAGAAGATGCTCTAGCTCTAGTGAAGGAATTTGAGAACATCAGGGGTAAACGCGAGGGCTTTAAGGAAGAAGAAGAAAAACAAAACGAGAAGAAAATGGCGAACGAGAAAACGGTATGTGACATAAACATCAGAAAAATGATTAACAATATTAACGTAAGTTAGTGTAAATAGTGGTTATAGTGATTTCGATAGCGAGCGAAATTTTTACAGAGAAAGATTCTTCTTAATCAGTGTAAGAAACAACATACACTATCCCTTTAAATCTTTTTATTTTCCAGTACTGTTTTTGGGTAAGCTTATAGATGCTAAGGCCATGGGTTATGTACAAATATTCTCAAGGACCATCAAAACTCTGACATTAATATTTGTAATAACTTTCAACATAGTGCCAAATATGAGTTTGATCGATTTTTGGCCTTTTTTCATTGTCTGCTTGTGCGTGACTGTTTCATTATTTATTCGACAATTTGACGAAGTAAATTAGTTAATTAATTAATTCTGATTTATCTGTTTGTTGTTAGTTATTTGATAAGTTAGCTTTTGCAATGATGTGCCAGCGCCATTTTATTGCACTAGGCATGCTTCATTAATTTATGTGATGAGCCATGTCCTCAAGCGATGAGCACTTAAAATGCCAGTATTTTGGAAAGCGTAAATCAACAGTCGGAAATCCGTCTGCGCTCGCACGCTGACAACGTTTCATCGCACCGTATTTATAATGTAATTTGTTTATTTGTTATGTGGTTTTCCAATGATGACGCACATAAGCACTTATTACTGAAAGCGAGCAACACCGCTTCATCGCACCTCGCATCCATGAATTCATGGTTTACTTTAGGGAAACCTGGAAAACTAGCTACGACTACTGAAGGCAAATGTTCAAGTTACGATCACAAGTGAATTTTGTATTAGACAACGAAAAAACGAAAAAATGCGGTCTGATTAAGTTATATAATTTAGTAAAAATTTGGTGACAATTTGCTCCAAAATACAGTAGAACCTTATAAAGCGACCGACATCGGGGAAACGGCAAGTGGCTGCTATAAGAGGTTGGCCGATTAAAAGGGGTTCTTTAGAAATTAGCATAAAACCTTTTGGAAAGGTAACGTTATTTCAAGAGCTTTCATTACAAAATAGCGTGAGATGGAATGACATGAAGACGACAACAAACTTGTGTTTGAATGAATTTCTTAGTAGTTACTTTCTACTCTAGACTCTTGTCTGTCAAAGCCAAACTTAATTTATTACACTCTTGCTGGCCGCTAAATAGAGGTAAAAACAATAGAAGAACGCTCATCCGGACGGCCAAAAGGTGGCCGCGGTCGCTTAATAGAGGTGGCCGCTAAATAAAGGTCTTATTTCCAGTATTATACTGACAATAGTTTCGGGACTTTGAGAACTTGCCGTTTAATAGGGGGCGGCCGCTTAATAGGGGTTCGACTGAATGTCTTTCCCAAGAGTGATTTATAACCAATTTTCAATTCTCCATACTATGCCAATATATCGTCAAACAGATGCGTAATGAGAGTAACGTAACACATGACCTAGTAGTCGGTAAGGAGAAGTGCTAGTTTGAGCTTGGAATAGGAAGGGTTGAAAGTGACTGTCTCTTTTGGAGTGTATTCCGTTACTCTCTGCGTAGCAGTTGTTTTCTTTCCGGAAACGTCAGTGGCGCATGAAAGCTTGGAGAGGAAGCCAAAAGAACTGTTACGCAGGCTAGTTTCCCGTGCGTTGCATGATGGGATCACATATGTCCAGCCTGAACACTAATGAGATGTACGCTCTTTATGACAGTCATCCCAAAGTGTCCTCATTGAATAAGGTAATGTCAAAATGAAGTTGTATTAAAATGTTAGATAACCCAGTCAAACATGAAGATCTCATCAAACAATACTTATGTTTGATCTTGGACATAGTGGATTTGATGTGAATAAGCCAACCAGGGTCTCCATAACTTTTGTCATAATGTGAAAGCAATAAGTGTTCAATCGTTTATTCAAATAAAGGTGAAATTTTAATGAAAGCTTCTATTTTGCTTTATTAGTCAAAAAATATATGTATTCAATATTGACTGAGTTTGTGCTAGAGATGATGAAGAACATCCTCCCTTAAATTGCGGGAACCAAAACGGTTCGAACTAAAGTTGTAATTCTTGGAGACTGACTTGGCATCCGCTCATCTATTTGATGTTTTTATTTCATTTTCCAATGGTTGGTATGTTTTCATTGTTTAATGAGAGAAAACTGGTAAAGTGGTGACGGTCTGAATTGTTGACAATATGACGTCCTACGTCTTACGTCATATTTTATTGGAACGGAACATCGCCAAAAATGGCTTCAAATGCTTCAAATAAAGTTCGCTAGGTCAGAAAAGGAAATTGCTCTAATAAAATAATTAGTGGATCCTTTATTATTTTTGTTGTCTAAAGCATTCGATAACAGAAAGACTGAGTGCATTGGGGTGCTGAGAAAACGGTTAAGAATGATTGTGGAAAAATAAACAAGTTTGACATACTTTTGTTATTCTTCATAACATTCCAATTCATTTGGGATGCGTCATGTTTATATCATTTCAATCTTGCATAATGAACAAAGCCAAGAGGCCATGACAATATTCTTTAAACGCAAAAATCCACAAACACAAACGGGTCACTGTTAACTTGTCAAACTTGATCTATTTTACAAAGGCAAGAATGTACACGCGATCAGCCGGCAATTCTTTAACAGATCGCACCACGTCTGTTTTTGATAAAGTGGATTTACGGTACATCATGCTCCTAAAATTATTTATTGACAGAATTTTCACACTTCCAGGTAATTGTTTAGAGATATTTTCGAGGTTTTGAGCGGAAAGGTGTATCAATAAAATTTCATACTGCTCTGCAGGGCATAAACCCTTTTGAAATTGTGACACATTTTATATTCGCACTGTTGTTTACCTTGAACGTTCGATCAATTTATCAAAAATAATTAGAGGAACAGTATTTTCAGACTAATTCACATGTTTTCTAAGTATAATAAAAACTATTTATTGAATTAAGTTTTCTATTGCGCGCTAGCACGCTTTTGTTCCCAGCCAAAAATTGTACATTCCACCATAATGCACTCACTGAAGCATGTATTGCTTTTGTGTTTTGTGAAAGCAACTAAGCGCCAGCTTCTAAACGAAACAACTCGATTTCTCTCCGGCAACGTGGGAAAAATGCGGCCCAACATCAAGTGGTCGAATCTCAGTAAAGCTGTTAAATCTGCTTTAAATGACGAAACTTCGGCGACATCAGAAAATAGCAAGTTCAGTTTCAATCATAAGGTGTACGATATCTTGTAGTTAGCGACGAAACATGGACAAGTTTTTCGAGCATTTGAATACGATCTTTGAGGTTAGTACGGTTATTTAAACGTTCATAAAAGTGGTTTAGTCAAACATTACAATTGATTTCTAACGTTACAGTTGAATCCCTCGCCAATATTGTGACCACAAGGCAACGAACTAAGAAGCTTCGATAGTTTCACGACCACCGAACTATCAAAACAAATTTAAGCTGCACGATTCAAATTCGTTGTGTCAAAACAAGAATCCATCGCCTTTGAAAAACCTAGATCACGACCATTGCTTACTATCACTTTATTTTTAATATTTTCCTGAATTTTCCGCTTAGCTTCGTACATGAATGTACGTCCCTAGTCAATAAGTACTCGCGTACAGTATCTTCTTCAGATGTGATATTGCCCAAGTCTCGTGCTTAATTCGCATAAAGTCAGGTTCCATTTATAATCGTCTGGGGTCATCTCAGCCTATTGTTATATCACTTAGGATACTTGCATTTATAAGATGAATTTTCAAAGGAATGCGAGTAATGGTCTTGTCGAGTAATAATTGAAACTGCACTCCTGAAGTGAAATGACAAATTCCTCTTTGCTCTAAATTTCGTACGAGACCGTTTGCGAGGTATCGTTTATATATCGTGATTAGTTTATTGATTAGCAAGTGATGCAGGTGTACCTGGATGTGTTGTACAGTGGAATCGAGCCTGCAAAACAGGCGGTTTAATTTATTGGGGCAAGGCGCCGAGCGCGAGACAAAAAATTAACGATTTCTCGAAATATTGATTACTAGATGGAGCCTCCGGTAATTCTCACCGAAAGTTTTGCTTCGTTCAGTCCATTATGCCATTTTGCCGCCGATTTTTCGAACCAATTTTCGTTTCCCTCGGTATTCCACTGTATTTATATTTTTGAGGAAAATGAAATGTTAGAAACAGTCTACAAATGTTGATCGGCTCCTTGAAACTATTACAAATGGTGGGCCTTGCTCTGTAATGTAGTCAAGCTTGATAAAGGATCTGAATGTTAAACAAAGCTTTAATTAGCGATGACTTAAGTAATCTTTCTGGCAAGTGTTGTGGTCACTTTTTGCTATTAAAAACAGCTGTGCATGGCTAAAAATGTTTGCTCCCTTCCGACTGAGCAGCAAGGATGCGATAAATGGCTTTGAAATGTTGCTACCATTAATATATGTTGTTCTTGATTTTTTAGGATCCCGCTTACAGTAGTGTCAGGGATGAGATTTTCACATCAGGTATACCATTGTTATCTTATGCGTTCACAAAAAACCCAACGAGGCAGTTAAGCTTCGCTAGATCTCTCGCTGTTTTTTTATCATATGCCTAATTTAACTTTTGTGCAAGACAATGGAAACTGCGAGGGATAGCGGGGCCTCTTGACAAAAGTTAATTTTATTCATGATATGTTTTTTTTTTAGAAAAACACCATCAAAGAAATGGCGACATAACATATTATTATTCCCGTCCTTTTTAGTATGCCTCGGAAATGTTATTAACTTCGTGCCATTGTTTTCAGTTAATACACACATGGTCTGGATTGGGGGCGGGGGTGGGGGGGGGGGGGGGGGGTAAAAATCATTTGATATTTAAAACGTTGACCTAGTTGTCAGTTTTCAGTTTACGTTAAAAGTCTAAAAATGTCAGTTGTTTAAAATATTGAGCCCTTTCTTCCGTCTTTTCTCGTCAGCCAATCTTGAAACTGTTGTTCGTGTTTTATTTGCCGCTTTAATGTGCGGTTCCAGCGAGAAAATATCAATTTTCACCCCAAAGAAGGTCATTGGAAATTCCGAGGGGGTGGGGGTCTCAAAATGCGAATTATTTTTGAGGAAAGTTTGAAGCTCGATTGGAATTTCAGGAGGAAAGGGGGGGCAGGGGAGGGGAAGGGGTAGGATTCAAACTAAAAAGCCTTCCACGGGGAAGTGGATTTCCATACTGATTTGTGTGGCTCGATTTTTAATTTCGCGCGTAAATAACAACCAATCAGATGGCTGCTGTAGCGCTACGTCATCAGTCGGTATGGGGCCCAGTTCTCGGTGACTTTATGTTCAACACGTTTATTTTCTGCGCCACAAATGAATTTTAAAAACAGTGTTTTCCCAAAAATAGACTGACTCCTGTACAATACGTTGAGTTGAAGCGAAACTAAAAGAATTGGTTTTTCGTCAAACAATTCTTTTTGTGGCCGAGAACTGGGCCCAATGGCCGAGAACTGGCCCGCAAACGGAGCTTCCATTTTCGTAACTGCTCGTACGAAAAAATTTGTTGTCAAGTCGATAGCTTTACACATATAAACTGAATGCTGTTGCTGGGCGAAATTGTAATTTCCTGCGGTTCTTCTGTGGTAAGAAGTACAAGCTTACGTCCTTTGTGGCCGAGAACCCGGCGGGCTCGATAATGTACAGCATTCCATCAGTTTGAACCACAAACGTCTTTTTACTCGCAGTTACCGGTTACAAGACGTGGTAGAGTCACATGTTACAATGCTATGCTTAATTTCATTTCAGCATCAGAAAAGGATTTGGAACTGGAACCCAGACCACCTGTGACACTCAAAAAGTCTCGTCTCGAGGAGTGCTTTGATGTTCATGAAGAAATCGGAAAGTAAGATGCTGTATTAAGACTAGTCATAAAAACTGGACGAATTTGAATGCATTGGGTAAATGTTGTTGGGCGAATCCGAAAGCTGTAAATATAAATATTTAATATTGGTTTTAATCTGAGAATTAAGACAGGGAATATATGTCTCGATCTGAAAAGTCTTTCACCATCTTTAACAAGACGAAATGTAAAATGTAGGAAAAATTAGTCACAACTGCTAAAGAAACGTCAGTTCATAACTTCCAACAATGATCAGCATAAAATTCCGTTGTGCAATATCAACCAGCATAGACAAGACCCACTTGTGAGAGTGAAGAAAAAAGTCATCAACTTGTGGATCAGAAGTTCATAAGCTAGATGTCTACATCTCCGGTAATGGGCCTTGAGATATGCCTCTCGTGAGTAGGCTATTTTTAGAACGGCTTTTCCGCGAATCTGCAGTAGCCAATCGTGTTGAAGCATATGCCGTTCGCGGCTTTCGATTGGTTTGCTTGCAAGTCGGACGAGAAGCGCTTGCACTCCGGTTAGATCTGGTTTATTTGCCAAATTAGTTCCTTCGTCTTGACTTCCCTATGAAGCGTCGCTATCGACAAACACCTTCTTTGAGCTGATGCTGAAAAAACTTCGCCTGTTTCTTCTATATTTCTTTTCATAGTCCGCCAAAATGAAGGGCCCTCACAAACACGCCAACTACGGATGCGGTCGACCACCACCGAAAGCCGTAATTTGCAACAATTTGCAATAATCTCTACACGTGCAAGCCATCATTTCTTCACAAAAAACTACGTCATTTTTCGCGCGGAATGTTTGTTCTAAAAATAGCCCACCCGCGAAAGACATAGCACGCGCCCAAATATTAGATGAAGACTTCTAGCTTATAAACTTCTTGCGGATATTATATTGATGTATTACGAAATTCTTAGAACAAACATTTAATGTATGGGAAATATTAAAGATAGTTGATATTTGATTTCTTGCAAACAGGGGGAAGTTTGGTGTGGTGAAGAAAGTAACAGAACGGTCCTCACAGACGATTTTTGCTGCTAAGCACATCCGGCTCAGCTCCAGTGGCAGCGGTTCCTCGCGTGAAGACATCATGCGCGAAATTAACATCATGAACCAGCTACACCACAAGAGGCTTGTGGGACTGATAGATGCATTTGACATGTCCAGGAATGTTGTCATGATCATGGAGTTGTAAGTATAACCGTCTTAATATGTCGTCGTGCATGTATTTCAAGAACGTTCGGTAGAAGCATTATGACCGTTTTAGTAGATTGTACGATTGTTGTTCACAATGGTCGAGTGCGGCATACGACACGATTTGTTTCCATTTACACGCTCGCTCGCCCGCGCGCGCACTGCATTGTAGGGACAGCCGTAAGCTTGTCGTAGGTTTGTTTTAGAGGAAGCAATTTGTTTAAGTCAAGAGTCGCAAGTGACTGTTGAAAACAAAAATCTTGCCTTCTATAAAATCGAATTGTCCTAAGGTCTGTAATTTGTGACTAGACAATATAATACTATGTTTGTTTCTTAGAATTTTGCGTACCGCGAGTAAATACGAAATCTATAAGTTGTATTCTACGCATACAATGTGCGTTTCGATCTTCATAAGAACTTTCGTCCTTGAAAGTTTTTCCCACTTCTACGTGGGTTCAAAGTTTCGAAAAAGATACTCTTTATACTCAATTTTGCTAAAAAGTAGTTACTTTTACCATGTTAGAGGAAGATGACTGTAATCATGTTTCCCTTGTCGTGATATCTCATTAGTATTTTCCACCGGTGCAGCGGTTACTTCCACAGATTCTGCCTTTCGGTTTAATCGCGTAGACTTGAGGACAAGAAGTACAGGCAACAATTTTCCTTCATTTGTCGCACAACATTGTCTCATTGCAAGCTAAAAAGCGTTATTGCGCGTATTTCCACCTGTGTTGCAAGTTACGGGAACATGTTGCACAAAGTTGAACTCCTTTTTACTTCGCAACTTGCAACACAGGCGTGCAACGACGTGGAACGGCGCTTTTCAACTTACAACTCAACAATCTTGCCTGACAAGTTGAAAGAACTTTTTGGCCGTATTACTCGACCTTTTTTAAAAGGTTTCTATTCAATAACGTTTTCTTTTTAATATAAAACATGTCTGGGCGTTTGATTGGTAGCAGCGTAGAAGCTCTTTAGGCTCTTCAAGTATTTTTTGCTTCACTAGAGACATTACTTGACGAGCCAAAGAGCGTCTGCATAGAAGGCTATATGGCAACAGCTGATTTCTTAGAAAATATTTTGTAGTATTTCTTAAGCTGTATGCTGGTTTCAATTTACTTTAGTTCCAATGCTCTTTACACTGGACGTGATCTCCAGAGATATTAGGCTGAATGAATTCTAACGTTATTTGCAGTGTGTCGGGAGGAGAGTTATTTGAACGGGTAGCGGATGCTGATTGCTTGACAGAAAAAGAAGCTTCGTTTTACATGTACCAACTGCTACAGGGTCTGCAATACATGCACATGAAGAACATTGTACATCTAGATCTTAAGGTAACTAAATCCTCTCATTCGTTACAAACTATCAACTATATTTTGACGATCCTCCTCCTACTCCAACATCCCGCGAAGGGAGGGGAAGGAGGGGCATCGAATGGTCTTTGCGAGCATGCGAGCACAGCGTTTTTCTTTGCGAGCACGAGAATTGACGAAAGTTATCCTTGCGAGCAACGAGCATTTTCAAAAAGTACCACCACTAAAAACCGAGCATGCGAGCACTTGTAAAAATATGCAAGCACGAGCAGAAGAATACTTAGGGCGCTTTTCACTGTAAGTCAGGTTTGGTCCTGTCAAATCAGTCAATAAGCCACCGGACTGGCCGGCCAGTTCTGACAAATGGAAAGCGACCTTAGTCTGGATTGGATCAGTACCAGTCCAACGCTGGATTCTTGTTTTCCGCGTCATCTCCAGCATATTTTGTTAGGTTGGCGTAACAATTTACCGATACCATTTATACACCTGGCCCCAGTTGTTCAAAGGGTGGATAACGCTATCCACCGGATAAATCGCTATCCAGCGGATAAGTGTTAGCAAAACAAACTACACTATCCACTGGATAGCGATTTATCCGGTGGATAGCGTTATCCACCCTTTGAACAACTGGGGCCTGAGTGAGAAGAAAAGGAGTGGCGTGCCTAAGAACGCACCACAATTGCAAGAGCTCGAGCCCGGACCCTCATAATTCGGAAACCATTAACAACTGTAGTTCTCCCATTCTGGGATGGTGTGAAAAAAAAAAAATTTGTCCAAGAAGAGGTAGTAGTTAGTAAGTCCCAGCGGAGCACTTCTACCTCTTTGCACCAGGAGGCACTCTGCTACCTCAGGGAGTTAGGCATTCAGAAAATAAATGGTCCTAATAGGTTCTTTAAATTTTGTTTCGTTTTTCTGTAACCAGCCTGAAAACATTGTGTGCGTCAGCAAGGATAGCTGGGATATTAAACTGATCGACTTTGGTTTGGCACAGGAGCTTGTTCCAGGGGTCCGAATGAAGGCACTCAAAGGGACCCCTGAGTTTATGGGTATGTTGACAATAGAAATGTTCCTCGCAGATCATCTTATCAAACAATACAGATCAAAGCTTAGAGCTTACGTGACAAGACCAAATGGTGGTCTGGGTGTTCACTGGAATTTTGCATATTGGCCTGGAGGAAATGTACAAGTTTGTATTTTTGCACGTGGAGAATTTGTTTTCCCTCTCACGAGGCCTTTTTCAGCTTTTTCTGTAGCTTTATTCTCACTGTTGCATGACTTTGAGTTTTTGAAATTCTTCCAAAATTCAGTGTGACTAAGGGCGCGTTCGTTTGGGAATATTCTGGAATAAGAATATATTCTGGAATATATTCCGGCTATTCTGCTCCTGGGAGCAGAATACCCGGAATGGAAATCCAAGTATTCCGGAATAGGAAGAGCAGCCAAACGAACGCTAACTTGTATTATTCCAATTATTCTTATTCCATATTGATCCCAAACGAAGGCGCCCTAAAAGTACCTTGTTTCCACATTTCAATTCGCGTTTGTCGTGTTGTTGTGTCCCATTAGTCTTCACCAGGTGCAGTAGCTCACATCTAGCCATTCTTCCATTCGGTCTTGTCAAAATATTAATTATATAGTTGTTGGAGTACTGATATCGGTTCAGTCACTCATACCTGCCTACATAATTGCATACGTCAGTCAAATTTGGTTACTTGAAGTATTAATTTCTAAAATCCTTTTTTTTAATCAATATTCTGCTGTCAAAAAAGAGTTATAACCCAAGATTACATTTTAATCCTCGGAAAACAAGAATTTTTTAAATTAGCACTAATCTTATTTTAACATCTTTTATTTCCTTGTCAGCTCCAGAAGCAGTGAATTTTGAGACCATCTCACTGGCTACAGATATGTGGTATGTAGACGGAAACGCTAGAGTTATGAGGGCTAGGTTGAGTAAACGCGACTATCTGAAAAAAAAGGTTAAACAGTCTTCATTTCCACAATTCTTCTTCTTGGGCTGGAGGGTGGGGTGGGGGGTATGCTTGAAAGATCAAGAAGTGTCAGATTTGGACGAAAAGTGGCATATGATATGAATTGCGTCACGATGCATTGAAATCTCGTACAAATGTAAAATTGGAAAGCAATTTGGAAAATAACAGTTGAATACTGAAGAAGAAAACCCTCAGCGGAGTAATATATAGTGGTTAATATTATCGGTAAAACGGATTCATACGAGTTACTTGCACAGTGAGGTAAGGTAAAGTCTGTGTGACACCCTTGTGACCCATCAGACCGGAGCTTATGCGTAGCATGAAGCATGCAATATTTCTGCTCCCTCCAAATCACTAATGTGTTTGATTTAAACACACTAGGCTCAAGATGTATTCAGAATCTTAAATCCAAATGCCAGATTTAAAAATAATGGACATGTTTGTTTTTATCTTTCAACTTTTACGTGACTTAAATTACATTATTTTCCTTTTAGGAGCGTTGGAGTCATAGCTTATATTCTGTAAGTACCTTGCTACTTTTAATGAGCTACTCAAGTTAGAAAACAAGTGCTGTTTTGATATGTTTTTTCTTACAAACCCACAACGCCCAAAACCAAAGTAATCAAACTGGCCAATCACAAAGGACACAGACAGTCCAAAACAATCAAAACTCAAAGCAAATACATGGTAGCCCGCGTGATACGCGGGAAAACGTGTGCGATCCAGATTAGCCTCCTCGCCTTAGTCCTGTGCCATTTTTTCATTCGCCGTTCGCGACGCTAATCCCGAATTTCGCGCTGCTCCCCAACTAACGCTTGAAACAGGTGAGATCTAGAAAAAATTGGTTTTGGTTTTGGTTTTACTTTTGGTCGAGTGAGAATGGAGCGCCGACCAACACTAAGCATAGTAATGCAAAACCAAAAGTGCGAATTAAATATCAATACTCAAGTGAACAACCATAACTTTCACAACATTCATAAATCACTCCTTTTTAAAAATATCACTCAGTGATAGTATTTATTCTTCATGTTTAGTCTCAGTGGTTTATCGCCACTGTTGGGAGAAGACGACAACGAAACTCTTGCTAACGTCACGGCCGTTGAATGGGACTTCGATGACGAGAGCTTTGACGTCATCTCAGACGAAGCCAAGGATTTCATCGCTCAGTTGATGTTGAAAAACGCCAGGTATACTTATTGCAGGTGTATACAAACACAGTAAAATTAGCTTTTAAAGTAACGGTGTTGGAACTGCAGCCCTCCTGATGCAGAATGTTCAAATTGTCGTATCCACAGTAGCTGCAGATATGATAAGAGAATTACTGTCATTATGGTACGTTGCTTCAGTCGATTCTAGAGTCTTTAATAATGAATTAAAGTTCTATCTTACAACATAGCATTTTAAAAAAAGTAGAAAAATATAAACAAAATAAAACGAAACCATAGAAAAGCGCTGGTTGTAAAAAAAAAATGATGAGATCGAAACGGATTGCAAAAAGCATTATGCTAGATTTCATTTGGCATCACAGATATAGGTTCTTGTCATTGATTGTAATGAATGTTCGATTGTTATGTTTTAGTTTGGTGTTTCTCCTTAACTCCTGTTTTTGATCCAAATTTTGTGTATCTTTTTAAACTACAGAAAACGTAACACAGTGAAACAAAGTCTTGAACACGAGTGGATGAAGGTAAAGAACTGAATTATCAAATGAAATTGTTTTTGTCAGCCCTATTGATCCTAAGTTTGCTAATTGGTTGGTTGGTCGGTCGGTCGGTCGATAGATTGACTGACTGACTGACTGATTGATTGATTGATTGATTGATTGATTGATTGATTGATTGATTGATTGATTGATTGGTTGGTTGATTGATTGATTGATTGATTGATTGATTGATTGATTGATTGATTGATTGATTGATATTTTTTTAGAAAAGCGCGTCAGCAAATGCAGTCAAAATCGACACCAAGAAGTTAAAACAGTTTTTGGCCAAAAGAAGATGGCAGGTAAGGATTTTAGACATACCGTAACTCTTTTAATTTTACATAAAATAAAGATTTTAGTCATGTGAAGAAAATTAGATCCTAAAGCCTTTATGGCTTACCTTTAATAATGATAATAAATGTTAGGAATTTTCTTTTGCGTACGGTATGAGGGGAGGCCCCTTGAAGATTTCTCTCAGGTGTGGTTGATTCTGTATAGTGGTGCCATTTCCACATGAGTATGTCTTTAGATTAGGCATCGCCGGGTGGTATTACGTTACAAAGGGCAGTATTTTCTTATGTGGAATACGTGAAATTCCAAGATATCCAACGCATCGTGCAGTGATGGAGATACAGAGCAAACGCCCTTCCACCAAACAGTCCGCAGTACTCTTATCCAGCGGCATAAAGTTACACGTGTGCGCATCTTGTATGTTACTGGTTGATTTTTTTATTTTTGCCTAGAACTTAAATTTGCTTTACATTGATTAATGGCATTTTTAATACTAATTTTGTTTTTTGATTATGTGATTGAATTATAATCAATGAATGAATGATTATTAACATTGATGATTTGACGTGATTTGCTAACAGATTAACATCTAATAAATAACTTGAAATCAAAATAATTACCTGATGATTATTTAACCTGTGATTTTTAACTTTTAATCCTCAACTCTTATCGAGAATGACTTGCACACGTCAACATTTTTTGTGTTAGCTACCGTAACCTCTTTTAAAATATAACCCATGCAATTGAATAATTTAACTGTTCTTTACCGATATTCAGGTAACTTTCTTTTCACCTTAGGGACGGACCATTATTTTTCTGGAGGGGTGGGGGGATGAAAAATCTCTCTCTGCAAACTTTTTTTTAGCTATGTACCTCTGCAAACAATTTTTTTCTAACAACACCTTCCTGCAAACAATTTTTTTTAGATCTTTTTTAACCACGATCTGACACAAAAAGGAGGTTCGCTTTTGCTGCCATCAATCATTATTTAATTCAATATTTTATGGTGGCGACCAATAAACACCTCTGAACTCATCTTTTTCGTTTTCTGAGACGTACACTACGAAGATTGGCGGCAGTAATTTTTTTTTTAATTTTTTAATTTTTTAACGAAGACTAGTGAGCAGCACAAGGAAAGACTTCTTGTGGTTGTAAGCTTGTCGTTTATTTCCGACGCGTTTCATCTCTAACTGAGACTTCTTCAGGGAATGAATACAACTAGCAAAGAACAGCATATATAGCACATTCGCGTGCCTAGCTACAACTTCCCATGGAAGTGAATAATAACTAAAATATGCTGTAAACGAAAGTTACAAAAAACGCCTTAATACATATGTTATTGCGTGTTGTTATATTTTGGGGGGCATACGATTAGTGCTAATCGTATGGCCACCAAAATATAACAACAAGTTTCTCTGACTTCTACGCAAACTATTTTTTTTAATACATATGATATTTGCAAACAATTTATTTTGTCTTTTTAGGCCCTGCAAACATTTTTTTTAAATATTTTTCATCCCCCCCCCCCCCCCCCCCTCCAGAAAAATAATGGTCCGTCCCTTACGTTACTTTCCCACCCCGGCACATCACAGTTCAGTGAGAATTCAAATATTCTGGCTTTTGAGAGCATAGACGTTTTTCTGACCTGCAGTTCTTTGAGCAATTGTTACATTTTTTTCTCGTTACCTGATTTAATCCTGTCAGCTAATTGGAAGAGTACTGCAGTCTTTGATATTCCAGAGTAATTTACCATTTATCCATAAGTTCTCTCTACGAGCAAGCAAGGTGGTGAGAGTAATGAAAATCATAGCGAAAAGGGGATCTCTGATCTAGCACTGTGAGAATTAGTAAAACATTTTCTCGACTTTCAAAGCCAACTTCAAATTTTCACTTATCCTCAGTGAAAGTTTGTAAAAATTGTTCTCAAAAGCCTATTTAACAAACAAAAATTTAATGATTCCGCACTCCGTTCACGTAACTAACAAGCACAGTATTTGTGAAGTAAACAAACACTCACTCACAACTCAGATCACGTCAGTCAAATTCTGTACATGTGCTCACAGATTCCCAGCTTAAGCGCATGCGCCAATCATTCAAAGCTGCTGACCGATGACGAAATCCTCGAGGTTAGTCGAGTGTGGAACCAACTGCTGTTACCATGGTTACAGCTGTGTGCATTTTAAGTCACTGAACTCTATCTTCTACTTTTAGCCTTATTTCTTTTTAAAGATATGTCTTCTTTAATTCAGCGTTGCTTAAAAGTTCTTTTCAAAAAGCTTGCAGGAGAAAAGGAAGTGGCGTTGTTCTTGTAAATGAATCGTGAACAATTTACGTATGAGCACTATTTTGGCTTAGAATAAGTTTCCAAGGTGCGAAACGGTTCCATCTAAAATTATAAAGTAATATCTATGTGTTACTGTATGTATTTACTTAAAACGATCTTTTCTCCTCGCTCGCTTTACGGAAGGAACTTGATGTGCCCGTAACCGTATAAACAGTGCCACTTAAATTTAGACAGTAATGAGTAACATTAAGGGGGCTATCTCGCGATATATTGTCTTCAGTTTGTGATGTATAAAATTTCCTTCAAATTGAAGGAAATCGTAAAACAACAGTTAACTAAGGTAAAATAAAAAGGGCCAGCTCAAACGCACGCAACATTTCAACCCAACATATTATAGCATTGTTGGGTCGTGTTGTGGCATGTTGTGAAAGAGCTGACCAAACGCACGGAACATTTCAATGCAACATAGCGCTAGATTGTTGTGCACAACATGTTGCACACGTTTGGCCACCCTGTTGATCCAACAATGTTGCAATATGTTGGGTTGAAATGTTACGTGCTTTTGCGCTAACCCCAAAGGGATTAAGGATGGTTAAGATTGGGGAAAATTTGACTCCTTTACAAACCACTCTGCGGTATCGAGATTTTGAAGTGGCATCTAAGCTAACTTAGCATCGACTCATCCACACTGCTCCTAACTCTAAACGATTAAAAAAAATATTAAAGAAATAACGACGTAACCAACTCCAATGAAAGCCATCCACAACTCAATTAGCTGATCCCAGCCCAAAGTAAGTATGTTCAAATTATGAATTGCACGCACATACTGAGTATGATTTCTTTGTAAGCA
The DNA here is from genome assembly GCA_963693305.1 of Meandrina meandrites. Lineage (NCBI taxonomy): Eukaryota > Metazoa > Cnidaria > Anthozoa > Scleractinia > Meandrinidae > Meandrina > Meandrina meandrites. The sequence goes on along the minus strand of OY855907.1, from coordinate 15,219,517 downwards.
CTCTTAGAACAGTTCACACATGCACAGGACTTTGCGGATATGTACACTGATGAAGGGTACATGAAGTAAAGGGACCGCAGTGACCCCAACAAATTCCATCTTGATTACTTCTTCTAACAACCCTATTGCTGCTAGTGTCCCATAGAAAAGGATATCGTGGAAAATGTTTTGAATGCAAAAGCGAAATAAAGAGATGGATGGCTAGCATATTCTCTCGGGTTTCTTAAGTCAAGAAGAACGTATCATATCCTTGTGCTTCTATTTTCGTAGAAATCTGTCAACGCCCTGGTAGCCGTTCGTCGATTATCCAGCTTATCATCTCTCATGAATACACACAGCCGCCCATCCATTGCGCCGTCCTTAGCGACCGTGGCCTCTGTCAACGAAGAGGAGGAGGAAAAGGAGGCTGGTGACGAGAGAGTGCAAGAAAATAAAGAGCAGGAAGTTGTCCAGAACATAAACGACAAAGAGGAGAATGCTGTACAAGAGAACAAGAAAATCTTGATAGGTAAGTGGAGCATCTACATCTGCATCTACACTAAATTAAATTTTAGTCGGTAAAAATCGCGAGATATCACGCCAACTGTAAATAGAATGGAATAGAATATTAAAAAATGTTAACATCTCAGTAAATAAAATTAATGCAGTGAGATATATTAAAAACTATTAACTAACTTGGATTTAAAACTATGTACGGACATTGATAGCATATGATTAATTTTCAGGTATTCATTATCACACATTTATCATTTGATTGATTAAAATGATTGACTGATTGATTGATTGATTGATTGATTGATTGATTGATTGATTGATTGATTGATTGATTGATTGATAGAAACACCAGCGTTTACGAAAGAATTAAGAGACATCTTAACCAACGATGGAGAAACAGTTTCCTTGGAGGTGGAGATCGAGAATGATATGAGCTGTCAGATGGAATGGCTCAAGAATGGCATCACAGTCACAGAGGGTCAGCGGTTAGCTCTTGTCAATCATGGTGAAGGCAGATATTCACTTATCATCCGGGATACCCAAGAAGATGACTCTGGGGAGTACTGTTGCGTTGTTAAAAACGAGGCTGGAAGGGTGACCTGTGTTGCAAAACTGTCGATAGAACGTAAGTAAAGTGGAACCTCGCCTTAGGGGGTGTTGGTGACGCTTCGAGATATGGTCCCATGTGATGCAAATCTTCAACACTATTGATCATCCATGCGTTTGACATATTGTCATACAGTCTGGCACTCTTGAAAGTGTGCGACAAATGTTAATTCGAGGGTACAGGACATGTAGTTAGAACCATACGTACTTAAGTCGACTACTGAGACTTATGAAGCCTTCTAAGCCACGCCCGACTACCCATTCTTTACATTAGGTGACTCATCATCATCATCATTATCATGAACTTTATTTAAGGAAATCGCGATGTTATTTAATGTGAATCAAAGTGCCCTTTGCATGGGCTATCCCATGTAATCGTGATTGTTAATTATTGAATACCTTTTTGTGAAAAGAAAATAAAGTTTATTAACTGCTTTCTCGGTCAAAGAGGGACATTTGCCACGCTATTTGCGTTACAATTGCAATTCAATATACCGGCATGCGTTTTTGTTTTTGAAAGGTTATTGTCTGAATGCATAAATAAATTTGCACGCAATTTGCGTTATGATTGCCATTATCTTTCTTTCAAAAGGCCGTAGTTTGATTGCATAAATAAACAATCTGCTCAGTTAAAACTTGAAGAGGGAAAAAAAATGGCAAAGTCTTTTCCGAGTTCTCTGGAGCAAGGCCAATTCCACACCTTTCGTCCATTCCTGTTATAAATATTATGAATCCGCTGACTAGTGCATAGCTCCTGCGCATATATTTCACACCAGTTACACAGCGGTCAAACTTGGCACGCGTGCCAGTTCCCGCTAAACTGCTTTAAAGCCAAAAGTTAAGACAGTCACTGAAAAGTTAAGGTTTATACGTTGCTTATGCACTGGACATTTGATAATTGTTATCCACTGAGTTTCCCAGCTGGAAATTTTCACAGGGCTATTTTTATAACGTTTTCTCACAAAAGTCTTGCACATTTTCGAGTCAAATTCTTAGAATGTTCGAGGCGGCGAAAACCGGAAGTGGCGTTGGAGTTTTGCGTTTGACCGCTGTGAACGCAAGCCTGTCTAACATTTCATTATTTTTCTTTCTCCAATACGCATACACCTTTTTTGAGTTCGAAATCGAAACGGCTCGACAACGAAACAGTGAAAAAAAAAATGAACTGTACGAATTCTCGAATGATTTAAAGCTTCACATCATTTCCAAGAGGCAAACGCTGCGTTTAGGTAAATAGTATGGTGCAATAAATGGATATGTACGTAGCGAAATGATATGAACACATAAAATACGAAAAGAAAAGGAAAAAAAGAAATATGGTTACCCTTGCTAGGATTCGAACCCACGACCTATCGTTCCACCTCGAACTACAAGCCCAGTGGTACATCCATTGCACCACATCGTCACAACATAGTAACGAGGGGGAGATAATCAGTTATGAACTGTACCACACCAGGCTTAAGTGAGTTCTGAGTATCGAAGTTTTGGTGAACTTTCCCCGAAGTGAATTGACCTTGGATTGAACTGAGGTACACTTTAAATATATTCGGTTGGTAGCCGAAGATACAGAAGTATGGAAAGTTTAGCTGGAGTATCCGATGGCCACAAAGGTGATATATGTGCATCAGTATAAAAGTAATTTGACGAATAGTGGATTGAATTTAATGCTTCAAAACTTGATTTGTTATGGGCAAAACTAATAATTTGTCAAAGTTTGCGGTTTTATAGTCTATCCTTTTCTTATTGCCCATGCCGTTGTATTTTGTTTTGTAATCTATGATGGCATGTCTTCTTTATTTGAATTTATTTCCCCAAAGCCTAAATACGGCGTGAAAATTGCCAACCTTCAAACCCTCTGTTCTCCCGAGTCTTTGACCAGCATACCCTTCTCTTCCTACTTCCAATTTCGCATACTATCATACCACCGATATCATACATCACAGCTTTATCTTCAATTTCGCTAACGCATTTGCACGGAGTGGGATCTCTCAGTCTTACAACATCATCTCGTGTTACCATGGCTACACGGGGTAGAAACGATTTGTGTCCCGACTATATTGAAGAGCGTATAATCCAATCAAAGACTACGCCCTTAGAATTATAAAGAGGACATTTGAGTTCCATGCAATTTACGCGAGCTCAGTCGAGAAATCTATGTTTGATGTACGAAGTGTCTTAAATTGAATTATCTGAATTGCAGCCGTATCCAAAAGTGAGGAGACTGAAGAGGAAGATGAAGAGATTGACAGTTCCATAGGTAAGTCTTACGGAACAAAACTGTACTCTGGAGGTAAGGAAGAGAAGACGGCTGACACTTCAGACTATATTCCGCGCGATTTCGCAGTATAATTATTGAATATATTTTCTGTTTGACATAACTAACAGCCATGAAAATAGATCAGAAATATTTTAGGAAGCTGTTAAAAATGAACAAAATTGTTTTCAAATCGAAGAGAGTTATCCCCCCTTTCCATGCTCAACAGAAGTTCCAGTCTTCACGAAGGAACTCCATGACGTCACAGCCAATGAACATGACACTGTTACACTGGAGGTTATAGTCAGCGGTAACTCTGCCTACGAATTGGAATGGTTTAAAAATGCGGTTGATATTACAGAAAGCGACCGCATCTCACTGGTGAGGCATGAAGACGGGCGATTCACGCTCAACATCCGGGACTGCGAGGATGACGACACTGGAGAGTATTGCTGCGTCGCTCAGAATGAGGCTGGAAGGGTCACGTGTGCTGGCTGGCTCACTGTTGAAGGTAAAAGTAACTGTACCTTTACTTTTGATTAATTTGAAGTCCCAAACTCAAACTAGTTGTTTCCTTGAAATATTGACAAAAATCTAAATTTCACGATAGAGTAAACAGAAAAATCGATGTGACCATTTATATTTTTTCTTATTTATAAACTTTTCAACGTTGTTTCCTCAAAAATAGAAAATGAATTTTCTTGCCCAAAAGAAGTTCGAAACTGAAATTGAAACTTGAACTTCGACTTTTCGCACAGATAAATTAATTTGTCATAACTTTTGGCGTATTGATGACATGCTCTATTTTTGCTAAGACATCGTGAAAAACACGAAATTATGATAATTGGCAGTGGTGTAAATAGGCCACAAAAAGTTCTCGTGCTGTAACTTTTTTTTCTTTATTGTTTCACTGAGAGAAACATCTCCGACTGGTTGGTTAAATCAGAATTTTATTTTTCAGTTGAAAGCGTTAGATCTGAGGACGATGAAGAGAGCGAGGAGTCAGAAGATGAAGATATATTTGTGCCAAAAGAGTTTGTAGAGATAAGAGAAGGAGATGTTCAAACCTACTACTGTATTGAAGAGGAGGTCGGCAGGTACGTTTGCAGCTACAAGAGCAAATATATCGTCACCCCCTGAGAACTTGTTATCTGTGACGCAAGCTAAATTAAAAACGCTCCACACTTTACTTGTTGCTAATCCTAGGCAGTACTAACTTCTTGCTATAAGCTCAAAATGGTTAATTGTCCTCCAACAAACTGCTGCTAGCAGTCTCTGGGTTAAGAACGCGTCACAGGGAAAAATGCGTTTTGTCCATGGAGATGCTGCTTGGTCAAACATTTTACGATGGGTATAACTGCTTATGTTAGATTCCAGCGATAAACATAACTTGCGTGTACGTCTCTCTCGCTTCAAGCGCCTGTTTTTGAAGATAAGTAGGCGAATAAACTCATCGTGAGATTTCTTTTGTTACGACGAAGGCAGAGACGTCTTCGATTCGACTCGAAAAAATTTCATGCTAAAGACGTAAATTGCTCTAGCGTTTCGGATTCGACGTCACCCATCAAAACAGAAACGTTTTCCGTAGTAAAGGACTGTATAGCAGCTCCTGTAAGCTTGTTGTTCTACTGGCCCTCTAGTGTAGCAGTTGCTACTGTTTTTTTTTTGGATAGAGGCATTGTTCCTGTCATTTGATCTTTTCCTCCCTCGAAGGGCAGTGAGCCATTCATGTGCGTCTTTCCAACATCTGCTACCCATCCCACGATTTGAGACGTCTCTATCTTTAAAGATTAGTGCGTTATGAAAGACAGCTGCTTAATACAAGAGCTAAAAAAAACGTCAACCTGCCCCAAGAGCATGTCTCAGTTTTCCAGCTCTGTATACATGCATTAAGTTTACCTAATTAATTCCTGTTTTGTATCATTATTGACACATTAGAGGCCGATTTGGTATCGTTAAAAAGTGCGTGGAGCTCGACACTGCCACAAGATTCTGCGCCAAGTTCATCAAATCCAGGCCAAGTCAGAAGGAGGAGTTTAAACGCGAGATTGATGTCATGAATGCTCTTCACCATCCGCGTATCATCAGACTGCAGGATGCGTTTGAAGAACCTAGGCAGATTATTCTTATTTTGGAATAGTAAGTAGTTTTGAACAATCTTATACGGTGGTCTCACTGATTATGTCTAAGTTTTTAATTCACTCAGACCAGTCCCAAATGTTAAATATTATTTTTCCTTTCTGTGGCCTTTCAGCTCCATAATCAGGAGATGGTGCAATAATAAAATATCCCCTAGGTGATGACTTCGTTTTTGTCACTTATTTACTTGAGGGTATTCGCGAAATAGTTCTCTGAGCAACGAAGAAGGAAAGATGTTTTGAATACCGTCCTTAGTGCAGTACTTAGAGCGATTTTCAGAAGATTTTCAAACGTTGTTACGTGTTTAAACACACGGCTTTTGATTATTAAGTGTTTACACCGAGGGCAATCAATAACCTGTTCTAACCAACCAGAGTGAAGCTATGATGTTATCTTCAGCCACTGAAACATAATTTCTTATGTGACAGCCCATGTCTGGCATCTGTTACAAGTTTTCCCGCGTTTGTCAACGGTAACATGTCTTCCCACGCTTGTCACCGCGCCAGTAACAAGTTTTCCCGCGCCTGACATCGGTTACATGTTTTTGTTTCGTCTTCTGACTGGCTTGTTGCACTGTTTGTTGCCTTTGGGGTATTTGGGTTTTATCTTTGCGACAATTATAAGAAAATTGGTCTGTGATAAATGAGTGTTTCTTTTACTTCTATTCAGCGCACGAGGAGGTGATTTATTCGCTCGTATCGATGGAGATTCTCTCTCAGAGTTTGAGGCCGTAAAAATTCTGAATCAAGTATTGGACGCTCTCAAGTTCATGCATGACCGCGGCTTCATGCATTTGGACCTCAAGGTGAGAATTTTCCTAAAGCCCAATGAATGGAGTACCTCTCTGCGGAGGTTCTTGTTTCTTCGCTTTCTGCCAATATATTAAAGGAAATAATGAATGCTGGCCGCCGATTGGTGAGCAGGCTCCCAAGTTCGTTCATCTGGTTCTGCTTAAGGCAGTTCTCTCTAGCTTAATCCGTATTAAAGCAGCTTCTTTCACATCGGTCCCTCAGGTTAGGACTCAGTAAGCTTTTTATTAGTGTTTCAAACATTAGCCTTTTCTGCCTTCTCATCTTCCTCTTCCGCTAAACATTTTAATACTTCAGCAAACACCTAATAAAATGTGTTTTATTAACTTCTTTCATTTCAGCCGCAAAATGTAATGTTCAAAAATGAAGGAGGTTCAAAAATAAAGCTGATTGATTTCAGTTTGACAAGAAAATTTGACCCTCAACAAGAGACGAAAATTTCGTTTGGAACTGCTGAGTTCGTAGGTAAGTTACACCCATGTTAGTGCATTATTAGTCATCTCAAATTCAAGTTCAATCCTGTACACTACCAAATCACAAATTTTAATTAAAACTCAATTAAAGCAAACTGTGTGGATGAAACCGTATGAAAAATGAAAACTAATGAGCAGGACATTATGTAGTAATATCAGGGGTGGATCCAGGATTTTAGATGAGTGATTTGCACCAACTTAACTAAAGGGGGGGGGGGGGGGGGGGGTTGTTGGGGCATGCTTCCTCAAGCACCTCCACAGAAAGCATGGTTCTGTACAAAAAATCATCCATGTTTCTTAACCCTTTACAGCCCAAATTATTTTGGAACTCAATTTAGTACTTAATCTGAGGTCCCCAAAACTATAAAATATGTCACGCATATGTCACAACAGAAATATGTCACGCATATGCTACAACTCAGTAAAGCCTTGCGTAAATATTTAACTTGTTTCCTATACGTAAATCCATTAAAATAACCCGTAAAATGATTTGTACGGTTTATACTATGTATAAATAAATTTTCATTTGTAAAACTCCCTGAAGAAGTCCGCGACAGTCGGACGACACGCGTAGGAGAATAAATCAGTTGTTCAAAATACCGTTCGCAAAGTGCTGTTCACTAGTTAAAGGGGCACTATCACGGCTGATCATAGAAATTTCTATTTTCTAATTTCCTCAGTATATTTCCAAATGCCACCAAATACATGAATAAATTTGATAAATAGATCCCACAAAACAGGATAGAACAGTTATTTTGAGGAAGAAGTACAGGATTGCAAGGATGGAAGTGGATTGCGATTGATTTTTGGACAGGATGTCCAGAATTCAAAGCTGCCATTCTGGTGAAATTTTGAACATTTTGTTAGTCACTGTTTCCTCTTAGTTGATATTTCTTTGCATTTACCACTGTAAGCCTTTTTTTCTTCCTATTGCAAGACAATTAAGTACAATTTATAGCAAGCTACAGCCCATTCTTATAAAATATGATATTTCAGCCGTGATAGTGCCCCTTTAAGTTTCCAAAAAATATCTTCTAAAGTCGATACTGGAGGAAGCCACATGAAGAACGGAGCTGGTAAAATTATAGTTGCTCCGGGCCAAAGAGAAAATTCGCCATTGCAAACACACAGAAACACTGCTAAATTATGCAACTAACATTTCCCGCTGGCGGACGTCGAAAATGTGAGACTGTGGATATAATACTTGTACAATTTGTTTGAGAAGTTTATTCGTATTTCGCCCGCATTGGACCTCAAAAGAAACATACGGTAAACAAAATGCACCATCAAGATATTTAGAGCATGCTAGCCAGGGGAATCTTTTCAGCGGTCAGCTCAACACAAAATGACAGTTTGATTCGAATATTCAACTGACGCTGGAAGTCAAATAGCTCACCTGGTTTCCACACATTCTCTATGAACTTGAGCTTGTCCTGGTCCGAATATGTTCTGACTTCCTTGAAAACCAAGCCCACATCGTACTTAGCCGCTTTCAAACTGGATCGCCTCGAATCATGGTTTATGAATTAAAATCCCTGAAATCCTGTCTTCCTCCGTAACAAGATACCCAGTGAACTCTTGTCGGAACATGAACAAACGAAGGACTTTCGGGGAGAGGCTACCCTTTATATACGATTGTCACTAGTTTGCACGGTAGTTTGCGGCCTGGATAGCCAATCACAACGGAGTTTGAGTAGTTCGCAAGACAATGTGAGTGTTTATGGCCAATCGGAGAGGGCTTTGAGTGATTTGTGAAAGGATCCATATACCCCCCAGTCCCACCCACTGCGTACAATTTTTTCCAGTCGTGCCTACGAATTTTTTCGCGTTGATCTGGAAGTATCGACAAAGGACGAAAGCGCGCGAACGGAGACTCGTCGAATTCGCTCGGGAAGGGCTGGATTTGCTGTTTAATCAAGGGAATAACGAGATACGACGCGTTTTTCTTTGTTTTATTTTATAATAAACAATAAAACAAGAAGGATAATTGATTTCTTGAACTACATAACGAACCTGAGAAATAAAAAACGCAAATATTTGGAAACAAATGAGTGATTTCTGCAAATCACTTGAACTACTCTGGATCCACCCCTGTAATATTTACAATGTTATGCAAGGTGGTTCTGTTGATAAATACGTAGCGTGCTACCATTCAAACTGAAAGTTAATGAACAGACCTTTCATGTTGCGTAATTCGTTTGTATGGTTTTTTACTTTTACATTTTGCACATCCGAATTTTAACTAATTGGTCACTAATTTGTCAGTCCTGGGATTGGAATAGCTAACGTATTGCACACAAATGATATATCTATCTTAAATCGGTATTCAGACTATTGTTCTTTTTTCCCTACATGTATAGCTCCAGAAATTGTCAACTATGAGCCAGTGACGCTATCTGCGGATATGTGGTGAGAATTAAAAACTGTTGGCGTCGCCAATTACATTTAGAATGATGTGTCTTGTCACTATGACTGATACTTGATTTGTTTCTTTCCAGGGCGGTTGGCGTTATAGCTTATATAATGTAAGTACACCCATTTTCGTGTAAACAGCGATTGTTATCACCCTTTAACCCTATCCAGACCGGGGGGAGCGAAAAGTGCCCGCGTTGAATTTGAACGTTTATAACTTTTTCAAGATTCAACCAAACGCTGCCAAACTTTGCGAATATATCTAAAATTTATCTGGAAAAAATTGGTACGGCAGGTTGTTGTGTGTGGAACTTGACGTTACCATGGCAACGTCATTTTGACAGACATGTTTTTTCTAACTTGCAATTTTTGTGTTTCCATTAATGAAAATTAACTTTAATTCAATTATTTTCATGGTGTAATTGTCACGTGATGTGACGTCATCATCCCACCTGACGCATGTCAAAAGATAGATTTTTGGACAAGTTTCATTGTGATTGCTTAAATATTCTGGAAGTTCCGGAGGGGGGGCGGAGGGCGGAATCCCCTCCCCCCTCTCCGGTCTGAAAAGATCCAAAAAAGCCCGGTCTGAATAGGGTTAAAGGGACTCGGTCAGCTTTGTGACCGCGCTCACCTGGACCCTAGTTTTCTCACTTCAAAAAAGGTCCACCTCAACCCGAAATCAAAAATACGCTTCGAGTACATCTCAAAATCCGCTTAAATCTTCCAATTGTCTGACTCGATTTTCCATCCTTTACTGGAAACCTGTTTCTGAGTGTCCTTTTGGTCATCCTTATGCTATTATTTTATCATATTTGGTTAAATACAGTATAGATCGCATCCCCAAAAGAACATGAAAAGAAGAGGTGGGAAGAATGAAGGCAACGGTCGAAAAAAATCGCCTGTGTTGACCAAAATAATGACAGAAATTACCCAAAAACATTGGACAGCAGATCACCATAACATATGTTTGGGAAGTCGCGTTTCTCGACCTGGCAAAGGGTCCGTGCAGTTTGTAAACGATTCGAACTTGGCTTCATCAGGCTGCTCGGTTTGGAGCTCAAACGAATACAACAACACAACAATAATGTTATACGCTCTACTTTAAATTCTTCAATATCATTAGGAATGATGACCTGCCTGTTCAATTTCACATTACAACTGAGTCAAGTTTCAATGCCTGCATTTGAATTTGAATAATTTCAACTACACGAACAATTGCAAACGCACCGCGGCGAAATAAAAATAAGTATGCCAACGTAACGATACATACTTTGATGCATCGTACGGCGCTTGAAAAGAGATCCTGAGTTTCGCACAAACAACATACCGCACAAACAACATACAGAAAGAGTGAAAGTTGTAGAAGGAAATTATAAAAGCAAAATATCCGATCGAAAGCAGAAATGACCGCGATCACTTGTGTTTCTCACCTCTACTGATTCTTCGACTTCAGAGGCATTCGTTGACACTAGCCTTTCCCTGGACAGGCCCATCGGTAAATTCTCAATAGTATCAATAAAATCAGTGTTCTAATAATATAACGTATACATAACACTACTTTGACTCGCAAATACTTCGATTCGACAAGGTTTGTTGATGCGCTTTTCAGTTTCCGTTCTTCGCTCTCGTGTCTTGTGATGAAGTGTGATATGCCAATTAGCTATGAAATGGTATCTAATGCGCATGTGCACCAGCTGAGCACGTCCCTTTAAGTAAATACAGTACATGTACAATACTTAATCCAACCTCGTTCCCAGGGTCTCTCTCTCCCCGCCCCCAAGAGCAGACCCTGGGAACGAGGTTGTACTTTATCATGCACTCGTGTTTTTGAAGATTATGTGCAATTGCCATTTGTCTGTAAATAGTGAATAGAAGGGATCTGACAGTTCGTGTATATTTTTCAGGTTAAGCGGTGAATCTCCATTTCTTGGTGAAAGCGAGGCGGATACATTCTCTCGCATCACAGACGCACGATGGGAATTTTCTGACGTGTTTGATTACGTCAGTAAGGAGGCCAAAGACTTCATAACAAGGCTGCTTCTCAAAGATCCAAAGTATTGCTTGCAATATTGTTACTTTACTCTACCCTACTCTACTCTTTACTCTACCCTACTCTACTCTACTTTACTCTACTCTACTCTACTCTACTCTACTCTACTCTACTCTACTCTACTCTACTCTACTCTACTCTACTCTACTCTACTCTACTCTACTCTACTCTACTCTACTCTACTCTACTCTACTCTACTCTACTCTACTCTACTCTACTCTACTCTACTCTACTCTACTCTACTCTACTCTACTCTACTCTTTACTCTACTCTACTCTACTCTACTCTACTCTACTCTACTCTACTCTACTCTACTCTACTCTTTACTCTACTCTACTCTACTCTACTCTACTCTACTCTACTCTACTCTACTCTACTCTTTACTCTACTCTACTCTACTCTACTCTACTCTTTACTCTACTCTACTCTACTCTTTACTCTACTCTACTCTACTCTGCTCTGCTCTGCTCTGCTCTGCTCTGCTCTACTCTACTCTACTCTTTACTCTACTCTACTCTACTCTACTCTACTCTACTCTACTCTACTCTACTCTACTCTACTCTACTCTACTCTACTCTACTCTACTCTACTCTGCTCTGCTCTACTCTACTCTACTCTGCTCTGCTCTGCTCTACTCTACTCTACTCTTTACTCTACTCTACTCTACTCTACTCTACTCTACTCTACTCTACTCTACTCTACTCTGCTCTGCTCTGCTCTGCTCTACTCTACTCTACTCTACTCTACTCTACTCTACTCTACTGCTCTGCTCTACTCTACTCTGCTCTGCTCTGCTCTGCTCTACTCTACTCTACTCTACTCTACTCTACTCTACTCTACTCTACTCTACTCTGCTCTGCTCTGCTCTGCTCTACTCTACTCTACTCTACTCTACTCTACTCTACTCTACTCTACTGCTCTGCTCTACTCTACTCTGCTCTGCTCTGCTCTGCTCTACTCTACTCTACTCTGCTCTGCTCTGCTCTACTCTACTCTACTCTACTCTACTCTACTCTGCTCTGCTCTGCTCTGCTCTGCTCTGCTCTACTCTACTCTACTCTACTCTACTCTACTCTACTCTACTCTGCTCTGCTCTGCTCTGCTCTGCTCTGCTCTACTCTACTCTACTCTACTCTACTCTACTCTACTCTACTCTACTCTACTCTACTCTACTCTACTCTACTCTACTCTACTCTACTCTACTCTGCTCTGCTCTGCTCTGCTCTGCTCTGCTCTGCTCTGCTCTGCTCTGCTCTGCTCTACTCTACTCTACTCTACTCTACTCTACTCTATTATACTCTATTATACTTAACTTTACTTTTACCTTAACTTTACTTTATTTATTTTAAATAAACGTCGGTTTTCTAAGGTGGAGTTGTAAATAACCCCCTCAACCATTTTTTTAAGTATAAAAAGATGTAGTTGTAAAAGGAAATATATGTTTCTGTCAAAAATGATGCATAAAACCCCTTTCTTAATAATAACCGGCCTCGAATAAAATGCAAGAGTCAAATAAACGCCAGGTCGGCCAGGCGAAGTTTAAAATAAAAGCTTGGGGCGTTTAATCGAAAAAAAAAACGGTACGCCTTTTGACTATTATGGTGATTTTTGGTTTATTTATTCAACTGCTCTTTGTACAATTAGCATATGACCCGCCTTTGCTAAGAACAACAGAAGTCTTTGCATATTGCTCAAAGAAACAATCGGTGTGCATAACGCGTTGACAGTGTTAACTGAATCACAACTGTGCAACACCAGTTGTTCAACTGGCCAACTTAGTACCTTGTCGATTATTCTTTTACACTTAAATTTCATTCTTTATTTACAGAAAAAGGCTAACTGTTGATGAGTGTCTTGAGCACGAGTGGATCAAGGTAAAAGCAAATGCCTCAGTTGTGTAATACAGCAATATAAACAGAATTCGTGGCTTTTGAACCGATTTACAGGAAAGAAAAGAATCGCTGTCCTTGTCGGACTTATTAGAAGCCTAAAGGTCCTGACACACGTAGGAACATATCGCAGGACATGTAGTGGGGACAAAATCACATGTACACACAAAAGAAAATGGTTACATGTTGCAGCGATACGTACACGTCCCCTCGTGTGCGCTGACACTTTTCAAGGGACGTGATGCTGCAGCATGTAACGGCTACATTTTCCTGTGGGTGTACACGTGGTGATTATGTTTTGTCCTTGACATGTTCTTGTCCCTTTAGTTTGGATAAACCAAACTGGCTGATTCTTATACGACATTAAGTTAGTTTTATTTTATTTAAATGGTATTGAATTCATTTAGTCTCCAGGCTTTGCTGGAAAGCAGAAAAGCAAGAATTATTCAGAAGTAAGTTGAAAAAAAAGTGTTTTATGCGTTTGCTATTAAACCAGTATAGAATCTGAACAGTGAACATGAATCCGTCAGTTTATTTTAAAATGTTCATTGTTGATATCTTATAATTATTAATAATCGATTCATTATCATTACAAATGTTAATATCATTTTAGGGTGAGCTGGCTATTGACGAAAATTCGAATGATGTATCCCCAACTGAACGAAAGAGACAAGGTAACTTCATCGAAATTGCATTATTTGTAGATTAAAGAGTCGTGATATGCTTTCGAGCACCACTGGTGTAGTCTTAAAGTGTCCATATTTGTTTCGAGATGCCTGTGTGGTAAGCTCTCTTGGCGTGATGGGTGGGGTGAATTCGTAATTCATATGTCAACGTTGGTCTAATTTATGAAGCTCTTCGATTGTTCACAGAGAGGAGAAAGTCAGATGAACAAGAGCTGCCATTGGATGCAAAGAAACTTGAGTCGAAGTTAAAGGCAATACTCTCCAAATTACAAAACGCAGAGAAAGAAAATCAAGAGCTGGAGGAAAAACTTCGCGATGAGGAAGAAAGAGCTGATGTACTGGAGGACGAATTGAATACAAGCGAGAATTCCAGAAAAGAGTTGGAAGAAAAGGTTTCGAAATTGGAAACAGAAAAGGTTGATCTTACAAAGAAAGCTAAAGCAAACAGCGATGTTTTAAAAAGAGTAGCGGAAACCGAAGGAGAGAAAAGAGCTTTAGAGGATATACTTTCCGAACAAACAAAATCTCTCGAAACTTTATCTCAAAAATATGATTCGCTTAAAGAAAAGATGGAAAACTATGATGTACTTGAAGAAAAGGTTTATCTGTTGGAGCGTGAGAGAAAAGAACACAGAGATGCAAAACAGTACTTGGAAGACAAGATTGAACGTTCTCACGCAGAAAAGGAGGAATTAATACAAATGAACGAAAAAAATATCATAGATCTTGAGAACGAAATTTGTAAGCTTAAAGAGGACAGAGATAAGTTTGAAAATCAATATATCACTCTACGAAGTGAAAAAGAATCTTTGGTTGAGGAGCTTACAAAACGATTCGGGATTTTAGATGAACAGAAAAAGTCATTGGCACAAGAGAAAAGCGCTTTGGACACAAAACTGAAAGCGTTTGAAAAAGAGAACAACGATTTGAAGCTCAAGCTAGACAGCACTGCGCAGGAAATAAAATCTTTAAAAGAAACTGTTAAACAACATGATGAAGAAAAGGACAGAGATGAAATGGAAAAAGAATTAACAACGATAAAGAAACAGAACGATGAAGCGAAGAAAACTTGCGAAGATTTGGCTTCAAAACTGAGCAAAGCATATGCAGACTTGGAGCAAGCTAAGCCGACAGCAAACAGTGATGGAACGTTAGGTGGGTACTTCATATATGAAATGCAAATGTCAACATACAACTTGTCCTTACTACACCTCATGTTTCCTTTACTATAAGTAAGGATAATTTAATAATGTATCAATACAATCAGCTTGAAACTCATATCCTACCTTCTTAACTTTGAATTGCTTTCATGGAGTTATTATTACAAAAAATATCAACAAAGGTATTTTTCAGGTATTCCTCAACCCATCGCTGTTGACAGACACCTACTGATTTACATTTTCCAAAAAACATCTGGCAATACAAAGTGAGGGAGGGACAATGAGGCGGGAGCGTTTGAGTAAAAGGGAAGTAAACTTCACTCACGCAGATGAAAAAGAGAGGGTGGAAAGAGGGGTTCCCGAGGTGGTGGGAAACGGAAGAAATGGGTAAAAAATTTTCAACATTAAGTAAAAAGTATCAAGAGGTGTGGAACATTGGAGAAGGGGTGGGAACCGTGAAAGATAAGGGAAGCGAGAAGTTCAGACCCCCCCCCCCCCCCCCCCCCCCACCACCACCACCACCACCACCACCACTACCATCATCACCACCCCATGAAACGTCAACAAACGGCTCTTCTCGAGAAAAGATCCATTTTCATGTATGGAATGAACATACACACTAATAAATTATAACCGTTTTCATCGAATTAACTGGATAACCTGTGTGTCTGTTTTACTGCAGTGGATCGTCAAGAAGAAATTACCACTCTGCAAGAAAAGATGACGTCGCTCGAAAAAGAGCGAGAAAACTTGGAAGACGATCTGGATGAGAGAGAAGCTGAGATTGAAGAACTGAAAAAGAAAATTGAACAACTCGAAACGAACAGCAAGGGGAAAGACAATGAAATTCTGAGCTACAAAACAAAGTTAGACTCTGTCAACGAGGATTTGAAGGCGTTGCGGATAAAGAAGGACGAGGTGAATTCGGAAAAGATCAGCGAAGCCGAGGCTGATTTTGACAAGAGAGTGAAGGATTACGAATCAATGGTTGGTAAGCTTACGAAAGAGGTTTCATCTCTGCAAGGAAAACTTTCTGCAGCAAACCAGAAGAACAAAGAATTGGAGGAGAAGGTGAAATCGGGCAAGCAGGTGAGAATAGTGTGTCTTGGCTACGCATTAAAAACACAAATTAATTTAATATAGTAATCAATGATGGCATTGACTCTTTAAAGGAAATTAAAGGAAAATTAGCTGTGCCTGCCTTATAAGACTCATTGACTCTGTCAGTGAGGAAATAAAAAAGTTATTTTTGGAAATAGAAAGAATTTGTGGGTAAAAAAATTGATGCGAATTCAGGAAAGTTTAACAAAGCCGAGGTTAATTTTGAAAAAGAGTGAAAGATTACAAATCTATGGTTGATTAACATATACGAGAGACGTTTCATCTGAAATTTGGTAAATAAATTTTTGCTTAAATTATTTTGTAATTTCTTCTTTAAAATTGGCCAGAAGTGCAGAGCTCTTGTTTTTCAATTATTATGCAGAGTACATGCGCAACTTTGTTGGCTTGGACGTTGCCTGAAATACACAAAACAAGCCTCAATTCTGATTTGAGGAAGTACAAATCAACTGCCCCAGTCCGTAATTTAACTAGAAAATAAAAGCATCCGTGAGATTGTATAGCGTTTATTAAGGCTATATGATGTAGAATATGTATTGCTTTGTTCGCTAACACTTCCACATTTCAGGTTAGCCATGGTGACTTTATTTTGGAAAACGAAATCGTAGTAAGAAGCGAAGATCAGCTGGAAAATGCCTTAATGAGCTTCGATGAAGGAGCAAAAGATCAACAGCCTGAAGGCGGAGGGAAGAATGGTCAAGTCGGAAACATTTTCCTCGGAAAAGGGGTCAACAATGCTGTATACAATGGAAGTGAAAGTGAGAGGAACATTTCCCTGAAGAAAGACTTCGAGGAATTAAAGATGCTATCAGAGGACGTAGAAATGAAACTGGCAAAGGAAAGAGAGAAGAATCGAGCATTGGAAGACGAGCTCGAGAATCTTGAAGCAGAGAAAAGGAGGGGAATGAAGATGTATCGGGAGTTGGAAGAAGAATGTAACAGGTTAAGAGAGGAGTTGAATGACAACGAATCACCCCAGAACCAAGTTGAAGTGCGACTGCGAGAAAAGCTGAGAACAAGACTGAAAAATAAAGAGGAAGAAATCGATCTTCTTAGCAAACAAGTGGACTCGCTGAGGAAAGAGGTACAGGTGATCAAAGAGGAAAGAGACAAAGGTAACACACTTTACGTCAATCTCGCCGAGAAGTACAAGAATCTGTTAAAAGAGAACAAGAGTTTGGAGCAGGCAAAACACGAACAGGTTCAAAAGGATTGCAAGTCCCGCGAACTTGAGGACTCACTTCAAACGAGAATTAACGAGCTAGTGCAGATGAAGGACGAAATTGAGTCAATGAGAGACAACTTACGTACTCTTGTACGCGAGAAGGAAGACGGTATGAAGGAGTATACATCACTTCAAAAAGACCTTGCCAAGATAACAAAAGACCGCCAGCAACTGGAAGAACAAGTCCAAGGTGAGATGCACCGCGCTGAAAAGCTGGAAAGGGAACGTTCCTCGTTACAGGGAAAGGTCGAGGAGATGCAGAAGGAACTGAATACACGAGATATGGTGGCTGCGGCTGATAAGAGAACGATCGACACCTACGCCGATGAAATTAAAGTTCTCAAAAATGAGAAAGGAAACGTGGTTAAAGAGGTTGAAAAGCTAAGAAAGCAAAGCAAAAATCTGCTTCAAGATCTGGAAAAAATGAACAAGGATAGAGAAGAGGTTGAAAATCTTAAAATCGAAAAACAACACGCGCTGAAAGAGGTTGAGATTCTGAAAAATGAAAATAAACGTCTTTTTCAAAAAAGTGACGAATTCGACCAAATGGCCGCCGATCTAAACAGCCTAAGAGAAGAGAAGGTTCTTGGGCTCAGGCAGCTAGGGATTTTAAGAGAAGAAAACGATGACAAAATGAACAAAGCAATGAAAGATATGGAAAATCTTAAAATCGAAAAAGAGAATGTGACAAAAGACCTTGAGAATCTGAGAAATGAAAATGAACTTCTTCTTCAAAAAGTTGACCAATTCGACAAAATGAAACAAGATCTTGATGTTCTTAAAGACGATTTGGAAAACATGAACAAGCTTAAAGAAGATGTTAGCGCTCTCGAAATTGAAAAAGAGAACGCACAGAAAGAAATCGAGATTTTGAGAAATGAAAATGAAGTTTTTCTTCACAAGGTTGATGAATTCGACAAACTACGAGAGGATCTCGAAAGGCTTAAAGAAGAGAAGGTGATTGGATTAAGAAAGCTGGGCATTTTAAGAGACGAAAATGAAGCTCTACTTGAGGAACTTAGGACGATGAAAGAGATAAAGGAAGAGCTTGATGTTCTAAGAAGCGAGAAACCAACGAGAGTATTAGAAGCGAGCAAAACCTCGACGGAGGTCAACGAAACTTTACTAAGAGGAAAAGAAGAAATCGAAAAAGTGAATTCAGAATTAAGAACTGTTGCAAATGAAAAAGAAAGCGTTTCCAAAGAGAATGAAATATTGAAGAAAGAATGTAGAACTCTTATGGGCAGAATAGAAGAGCTGAACAAGAACAATGAAAAATTTCACGCTATTAGAGAAGAAAAAGTGAGCCAGTTGGACAAATTAAATCAGGAAAATGAAACTCTGCAACAAGAATTCGAAAAAGTAAAAGCAGCCAAAGATATGTTGGAAAAAGAAAACCAAGCTCAAGCAAACGACATTCAAAACTTCGGAAAAACGAAGGAAGTTCTGCAAACCTTGACAAGTGAAAATGATAACTACCTAATCGAGTTGGACAACTTAAAAATGGAAAAAGAAGCTTTTTTGACTGAGCTTGAAACATTTCGCGGTATCAAAACAGATCTTAATACTTCTTTGGAAGACAAAAAATTACTTCAGAAAAAGTATTGTGACCTTGAAGTCAACTTGGAAAATCAAGCGCTTGAAGCTATGAGACTTAAGAAGGAAGCAACAGTTTTAAAGAAAAAGAACGAAGTTCTGACAAAAGACCTTCAACGTCTTCAGAACGAAAAGGCTGTTCTCCAAAAGCAAATCTCGACTGCTAGTAGAGCTGAGGATAAAACAACAGAAATGAAAGGCGAACTAAAGACTGGTGAAAGTACGGCTTCAAAAGGAAAGCAAAATGAAACTAAGGCTCTTGAAGAAATGATTGGCGACGCTAAGGCCAAGGAAGAAACAGCTGGCAATGTTAAACCTTTGAAGGAAAAAGTTGGAGAAATTGAATCTTTGAAACAAGAAATAAGTTTCCTTCAAAAAGAAGTAGAAGACTTAAGCGAAGAACACAAAGAATTGTTGCAGTCGTATAACGCTTTGCAAAAAGAAAAGGATCTCGCAGAAAACCGAAAGATTGAATTGGAAAAAGAACTAAACGTTGCCTCACTGAAAAATGCTCAAATTCGCGATGAGCTAGAAGGATTAAAAGAAGAATACGATTCACAAAATCTCAAATTGGAGCACACGGAAAAAGAAATGAAAGATTTCATTCACGAAAATGAGGAGCTACACCAGAATTACCTTGACCTGGAAGAACGGTACGGGCGTATACGAAAACTTAACAGGGAATTAGAAGAGGATGTTGATATCGAAAGACGCAGCCTTGCTGAAGCGAAGACGCGTAATGCAGAGCTCAAAAAAGAAAACGCACACCTACGACAACACATTACAAAATTGCACCAGGAAGCTGATAAACGTGAGGAAGACAATCGTCCAGAACAAGGCGACGTGGCAAAGAAAGTTAAACATTTAGAGAAAAAGAAAAGTATCGTTCAAATGAAGAAAGAAGAGTTAGAGGCAAGGCTCGCCGGAGAGAAGAACAAGTCGAAGAATACTGGAGACGAGAATCGAAAGCTGAAGGGTAGCGTGGAAAATATGAGCGACAATCACAAGGCAACGCAAAACGAGGACGAAAGAACAATAGCATCCCTTCAAAGGGAAATTAACAACCTACGGTCCTCGAAAGAGCGGGTGAACGTATTAGAAAAAGAATTGGAACAACTTAAAGAAAAACTTAATATTGAGATAAGAAACAATGACAGCAAAGATGAAGAAATCAAACAGAAAAAGAAAGAAAATGATTCTTTAATCTATGAACTTGAAAGCAATCGACACAGGCTTGTTTCAAACGTTCTTAATCCTTTAGAAGAAGCTAACCTACCGTTGAAGATTAATGTCACTGCTGCCGATATTTCGTCGGGAAAAAACAAGGGTAAGGCGTGGTCGCACATCAAGGAAAACATTGTAGCTCTCATCCGGGACCGAGAGAGATTAACCAGTGAGAACACTGTTCTGCAGCAAACGTATTCCCGGATGGAACAAGAATGCCAAGAAGCAAGAGAAGAATGTGAGCAATTGACGAACGACGGCAGTGAAGATTACAAGGTAAGATTACCCTGGTTTCTTAGACTTTAGCGAAACATAAGAGCCCTAAGTATTGGGTAGATTTGATTCTGTGTGACGTGAAAAAGGCTAAAGAATAAATGTATTTAAGACTAGGTGTGGAGCCACGTACCGAGCTGTTATAGAAAACCATCGTGCAACTGGTGAATACTAGTCTTAAAGTGTTTTGATCGATGAGCAAAGTGACTGACGGGCTGGTGTAGCTGGCTTGCTGACTGACTGACTGACTGACTGACTGACCGACCGACTGACCGACCGACCGACCGACCGACCGACCGACCGACCGACCGACCGACCGACCGACCGACCGACCGACCGACCGACCGACCGACCGACCGACCGACCGACCGACCGACCGACCGACCGACCGACCGACCGATTCATTCATGACTGATGAAATGGTCGCTGATTCGCTGATTCATCATGTGATTATTAACCAATGCTTCTTTCACACCCCTTTTAGAAATTTGAAGGAATTTCTCATGAAGACATCTTACGTAAACAGCAAGATCTAAACGTCCTTCACAAAAAAATTGCAGCAGACAAGGAAAATCTGTCAACACTTCAAAAACAAAACAGAGACCTGCTTCTTCAAATTGACTTTATGAAGCGAATGCAACTTTCTGCTGATCAGGAACGGGACAAATTTGTGGTTCATAAAAATATTTTCGCTCAGACGGACAAAAGAATAAGTGCGCTTTCACAGTTAAAGCTTCGAAGATTTCAATCGATGGAAAGCATTTCATTTATCAAACACGAAGGGGCTACTGAGCAGCGAAACCAGGACCCAATTCACGAACTCTTGAAAGAGGGCGACATCGTGCCCGGACAAGCGCATGAACAAACAACCCAGTGGCCTGGAAACGAACAAGGTGAACGCTCAGGAGAAGGACAGTTGCAGCTTGCGCGGGAGTTGGTAAAGAAAAACCGGCAAATATTCGAACTGGAGCAGGTTGGTTACCATAGCAACACGCACCACGTTCTGTGCACAAAACACTCAAGAACACCGTTCGAGTTGCAATGCACCTGCACTAGTTGTTGGAGGAGTTTGAACGACACTTATCTCTGTAAGCAAATGGCACCAGCTTCTTAATAGCCGCACCGCTGTAGTGCAGTTACAATTCACTGCACAAAAATTGCACCTATATTTTAAAGCACAGCTGTAAAAGTAAAACTATTATAAAAAGGGATATACGACACGCTCTGCTCAGCTATACTCTACACACTTGCAAGCACGTTCGTAAGGATTTGCAAATATAGCAATGCACTGCAGTAGCTTTACGTTGAAAGTTATTACAATAAATACGATGAAACGTATTTTTAAGTACACCTGTAAAGTAAACAGCTGTGACACGTGACGACTGCCCCGGCATTAAAGTGTGCCCATGCACAAGCTAGAATGTGCTCTCAGAAGAATATCCTTGCATTTTAGTGCATTACATTCGCGACCCACTATAGGAAAGTTACACTAATATAGTTAATTTCAAAGTCAAAGTATACGCGGTTAACCTAATGCACTACACGTAAACAAATGCACAAACAATCACGCTTGCAAACAGGATAAAAATTTAGCTATATTTAAAGCACTTATCTTTTACAATGCACACAGACAGTCTCTTGTTAAATAAACGCAACTCACGCGTGGTAATGCGTTAATTAAGTGAAACACGATGCTTGCACAAGCGCAAATATAATTATATGCACAAATGCACCGCATTTAAATAGATTCTCCTAAATGCAATAATTTATAATAATCCTTCTTGCAAATCATACTGGGCTTGTCTGGTTATGTGTGATATGCATACATGATATGTAGATGTGTTACAAATCGCACGTTCAAACAATCAGCTTCATGGCCAGCAGAAACGAGTATATTTTTACTAGCGTAAGATATTTCCCTCTCTCTCCTGGGGGTCCTCCCTTACATTTTATCTCATTACATAGAAATTTATCAAAAATGCCCCCTTTTCCTTCCACCCACCACCCCCAAGACAGCTTGCTTGCAGGCTAGTTTGCCAACCTTTGTTTTCACATACAAAAAGGTTTATATTAGAACCTCCAGTGCTTACAACAATAGTGCACTTAAGGCCGCGCTGGACCCTTGCTCATTAATAAATTCATTAGCAATTTATTTTGACGGGGTGTCATGTTGTAAATGTTTAATTCTTCGAATTTTGAACACCGATTCCATCAAAACTTTTCAAGGATAATAGGGGTTGATGGAATTTTATCATGATTGTCGTTTTACTGAGAGATGACCGTTTACTTTGATGTTACAAGCTCTTAAGTGTTAATCTGCAGATAATGCGATTTTGTGTCCAACTTTCCAGCTAGAATAGCGCACCAAATTAAACGACTATATAACCTAGTGGTAAATCACAACCTCTTTTGTGTTCTGGTCAGAACGAAATTCTCGAATTCAATAATTACTAGGAGTTATTGGCTCCTAAGAGGGTAAAAATGTGAAATCTAAACTTTGAAACGTGCTATCTTCTTTTTGAAAAGGGATTTTAAAAATCCGTTTTGACCAGAACACAATAGAGTACACCAAGTTTATGTTCCCTGCAAATCAAGTCATGAAATTCTGTATCGGTGGAGAAAACTTGGACACAAAATTGCAGGTTTTGCCGCTTCCGAAGACCTACCGAGCCAGTGTTTACAACAACGTGCGCTTTATTCGAAGCTTCGAATCTAATTATGCTGAATTATGATAATTCACCACGTTCCAGCGCACAGGACACAAAGCGGAGAACAATAACATGTAATTACTTATACAAAGAACTTTAAGAAATATATTCTCATGAATATTTCGATTGTTGTCGGCTTCAGTCGTCGCAGTTCGTGCATACTCTTAAAATAAATGCATACATAATTATAGCAAGGGTCCAGCGCGACCTTAATTAATAGTACACAGCTACGCAGATGCTAGCCAAGTGCCTATTCTATGAAACTGGTTTTCGGTAAGAGGGTACTTCAGTTTCTCCAATCTAGTCAATTATCTCTCGTACAACATTAAATTTATTTTAATCTTTCTTTTCAGGAGGTCGACGTTCTGCTAACTAAGATCGAAGAATCTTGTGGGAAGACAACAAAGGACAAATTGTCTTCTGATGTCGAAAATTTCAAACTGGAAATATTGCGGCTTGAAGGCGAAAACAGGAAGTTAAAAGAGCTTGCTAATGACCCATTGCTTGCAGCCTCTCAGAAAAAAATCGAAACATTACAAGCCATGAATAATTTCTTAAAAAGCGAGAAAGAAGAGTTAGTACTGGAAATTTCCGCCAAAAACAAGAAAATCGAGATTCTGGAGAGGCGTGTGAAAGAACTGACGGAGATGAGAACAAGCGCAGTGAATGGATCGAAAAACGGAGTATGCGACGAATCGGATGCACAGATCAATGAACTGGATGTAGAACTCAGCAAAGCTAAACACAGAGTAGCTGAACTTGAGGTGAATAGCTCGAAGTGTAAATTCTCTCTACTGACTGCTGTTGATCCCAGACATATGTTGAAATGACTTAGGTTCTTTTCAGGCCGTTTCCGGCTCGCCATTGGTTTCAGTCGCGGATTAAAAATGTCATGACTTGATGTGAATTTGATGATCGTGTGATTGATGAAACTTCACTATAATTTGTCCAGAATTCCCTCAAGGTAAATTGTTTCCAGCCAATTACGTTCTGAGAAGATGATTCACAGAAGTATTCGAGTTTGATGCGCTCTTTTCGCAGTTTTCTCTATCATTAAATTCAATTGGGTTTTTTTCGACAAAGTTTTCGAACACTGTAAAATCGTCACTGCGTGATTTTTTTTAATCCGCCACTGAGACCGTGTTCACACTTAGTGTCCGGGTACTGGTACCTGAGCACCGGAAAAAAATAGTGTCGTGTTCAGACACAGAAAACCAAAGTACTCAAGTACCCTAAAGTTCCCGAGTACAAGGTCAAGACCAGACCCAGCGAGAATCGTCAGAATCGTACTCGGGTACCGTGCCCAGGTACCAAGTGTGAACATAGCCTGAAACCAACGGTGCAGTTTAAAAAAAACCACCATTTCAATGGACGTCTTGATATCTGAGATTCAAGACAGTTTCCCTGCCGAGTTGTTTTATTTTTTTTAATTTTTGAGGAAAATTTGCCCCTTTGCCATTAGTCGAAGCTTACAAACAAGTGGCCATCCGTTTTAAAGTGTACACAGCGCCCCTCCCTTCTATTCAGAGCGTCCAATTAATATTTTCAAACATACAGCAGTCAGATCTGTCGTTAATAATGATTATCATTCTGTAGGCTGAACTTGAACACTCCAACAATAGCTACAACTCGAGGTTGAGGAGAGAACTAGATGAAATCGAAGCAAAGTGGACAAAACGACTCAGGTATGTTCTAAATCGCTTTTTCCGGGGGGACGCTTTGTGTGACAACCCAAAAATGGGTCCGGAGAAGGTTAGTTTTGGCTGTATGAATCACTGGTAAAGATGCGTTCGACTTATCCACTGTGCAGTCGGGGGGGGGAGTGCGTTTTGAGAATCATACTGTCGTAGAAACTCCCTCAAAGATTCAAACTAACCTTTATTGTTTTGTCCAAGAGGAGGTTGATGCAAATACAGCGTTTGCTTTAAATGTCCTTCGAAAAAAATCATGCCTTTATCTAGAACAACATTGTCTGAGATCTCATTCTCTCTTGTTCCAAATCATTGTTGATTGAGGACTGAGATCGCAGAACGAAAAACGGGAAACACTGACTGGGCGAAGGATGAGAGCCTTGGATATATAAATTTACGCACCTGTTGTCAATGTTCGTTTTAGGAAAGAGTGTATGGAACTTCAGTCAGAGCTGTCAGAGAAACATGGTAAAGAGAAACAACATTGGCAGAAGAAAGAAGTGGAACTACAGAACATAGTAGGTCGACTTTCACCAAGTGATACATCAGTAATATGCGTAAATTTCTTAGCAATGTCAGCTAGCCTATTAACACACTAGGTCGGAAACAGATTGAAGAGGAAGGGGTGAGGTAGTATGCAGCCCTCGCAAGATGCTACTCTTTAAGAGAACAAGAGAACAAACAACAGGAACAATGCCCCCAGCCACCAAAACAATAGCAACTGTAACAAAAGAGGAGCAGTGAAATTGAAAGCTTACAAGATTACGCTGCTACACTACTGAAGAAAAGAAAACAACAGAACAAATGACAGGAACAATTAGCCTATCCCCCAAAACAGTAGCAACTGCTACACTAGAAGACCAGTAGAATTACAAGTTTACGAGAGCTGCTACACTACTGGAGAAAACAGAACAATAGAACAAACAGCAGGAACAATGTCCCTAGCCTCCAAAACAATAGCAACAGCTACACAAGAGGACCAGTAGAATTAGAAGCTTACGAGAGCTGCTACACTACTGGAGAAAACAGAACAATAGAACAAACAGCAGGAGCAGCGTCCCTAGCCCCCCAAAACAGTAGCAGCTGCTACACGAGAGGATCAATAAAATTACAAGCTTACAAGAGATGCTCATTACTACAAAATGAAAGACCCCACCCCTCTCCCTCCCTTCCTATATCGACTTTCACCCTCGCGGCCTGTTCTTGTAACTCTATATTCGAATTTTTTATTCAAAGATTCGTCAAATGAAAATCGTAATGGACAAGAGGCTGGGACAAGCGGAAACTGAACGACGCAAACTGGAACAGCAACTGGTGACGGCAAGAACGTCTAGTTTCCATGGTAGCATGATTAGCCTTGATTCCAATTCAGATGACTCAGGGGGGAGTCCGTCACCCAATCCAGGGACAAGCGTCGATATCCTTTCCCCAACTGGTATGAAATTGTCACGTGTTATAATGCGACAACAACTGTACAACTCGTGATAAACTGTTTTGAAAGCTCTGGCTATTGCACTCACCTTAAAGCTCGTGCATTTTTGTTATATTAGGAAAAAACCAACAAAAATACGATCATTTTTCCGTTCTACGAATCATGACCATTCGGATCGATAAGCATTATAACTCCTCGGTTCTTCTTCGGACTACTTTGGGTCGGCATCGGAAATCTTCGTGAGTAAGTCGTCGGTTCATCTTCGAAATATTTGACTTGGTGTCAAGTTCGGAAAGAAGAGTAATAACTATTCCTACAGAGTAAAATTTAGGATAATCTACTGCTCTCGTTCAATCAGAATCCAATAATTTTGTTGAGTAAAAGTCGATTAACTGCCTAACTAAGCTCTGGACAGACTCACTCCGCCATGACTCTATGAGTGGAGACCACGACAACTGAGACGGGCTTCCTTCGGCATCCTGTAGCCAATGAACATAAAGTCAATTTTCCACCACCGTTTCTGCTTGCACGTCACAATTTAATGTTTCCTTTAGAGTTGTATTTGTTAATTAATTGTTATTCATTTTTTTCATTCTGCAGATTGCCTCAGTGATCGCGAGCTCAGACGAGTCGCATACAAACTAAACGGAGAGGAATGGTCTCAGCTTGGAACTTTCCTGGGGGTGGGTGACAGGGACCTCGTGCAGCTCGGCGATCTCAGCATGGGTCCCCAGGAGAAGGCTTTTCGACTACTGTGTGTGTGGAGGACGCGCTGTCGACTGGGTCGAGCGCAGATGATCTCACAGCTAGCTGTGTCATTGGAGGAAGTGAATCGAAAAGACGTGGCCCAGTTTGTTTTAGAACAGTTCATGTCTGGAAAACCCAGAAAGAAATTTTTTGGATGGTAAACTGTACGCGACTAATAAAGTTCCGCCACGTGATCATCTGTCAGTCCGCACGTGATCAACTCCGGACAGCTTAAAAGTTACATGATCGCCTCAGTCAAAATCTATGTTTTATTATTTCTCTTTTTGACTTACAGCTACACAATCAAATAAGTCAATTCATTCATCAGCGGTTTTTCTAGCATTTTCTTCGTACTTTATACTGTCTCAAATAAAACCGTGATAGAGTGGTTTTCAGTTGAAAAAACAAGTGCCAATTCTTCGTTTAGAGCCCTCAAAGAGATTACGTCGTGTTGCTAAGCAACGGTGGTGACGAAAACCATATCGGCGAAGTTGCCAGCGACTTGTACTTGCTTGCCTTGCTTCCTTGACTACGTTAATTTTAACTTTATTTATTATCTTACGGTGACCTTGCCATATATGGGATGTCACACAACTGAGTAAGAAATCATAAGCAAATTTAAAATTAACATGCACGAAAAAATCTAAATATGTTTCATTTTCACAGCCATCGAGAAGCGAAAGATAAACGGTCAAATTATTTAGGCTACTTGTTTTGTAAATTACACAACGGGAACTACCGAAATAATCAGCAAAAAGTATTTAATGAATGTAAATAAGATAAATTCTATTAAATCAAACACGTCATAAGCAAGCACTATGTTTACTTTAAAGTATTTCTAAATGATTACAATTTGTTGAAACTATATACAAATTTAGAAATGATAGACTAAACAGAAGATATCAAAAGAACCTTTTAAATATCACAGTTGTTCACTTTGATTCTTACTGAGTTTTCAATCAGTTTTCACATAAATAATAGAGGGAAGTGGTTATGAAGCCTGGCAAAGTCTTTTGTTGTATGTTTTTGTTCGCTATTTTAGGGGTTGACCCTGCACAAAACCTGACAAAATACAATAGGTGGTTACCTGTGTTCATGCAACTAGCCAATATAAATATCGTGATTACGTAATTCATGCATAGTGTATGAGCGCAAAACAAAAGAAGTGCAGGGTCGTGGACCTTCCAACATAACTCTTGGCCTATTTGTTTACCCCTTTGATGTTTGCCGGGCTTCATAACCATCTCTCTATATTAACTATGGTTTTCATAACTCTGTTACTGCTGGAAGTAAAGTGTGCAATCGGTCGGGCCCATTCCCCAGAGCTTATCCCGGTTCCTTATCGTAACGCAACAGGAAGTACTTCCGCTGTATATGTGAATGGGGCAACCTGAGATGCCCCCAACCACCCCCTGAAAGAAAAACAAATAAGGTTTCCATAGCGATTCGCCAGTACCCATTTAGAATCCTGGGCCCGGTTGTTAAAATGGTGGATAACGCTATCCACCGGATAAATCACTATCGGGGGGGGTGGGGGAATAGAAAATCGGCACTTTTTGGTAAAGACATAGCATTGACGGGTAACGGTGTGAATAATGTGTCAATCAAGCCGTTGCTACAAAGGACGTCACCCAAAACTTTTAATATTACTGCATGCACGTATGTAGAATGCAAACGAAGACGGATTTTGCGCCTGATGTCACCTGATGTTTCGCGTCACTGAGAAATATCTCGGCGTCGTGGAATATCGAGCGGAAAATCCGTCAAGGTTTGTATTCAACAACCGAAAACTGGCGAATCGTCTGGAAATCATTGGGATTCTTTTAACTAATATAATTCGCCAAACTTCACTTTTGCCACACCGGTATAGCCGTTATCATTGTTTTCCTCTTTCCGTTTAACACGGTTAATAGAGGGAAATCGTTCTGAAGCCCACCAAAATACAAATGGGCAAAGAAGAAGCAAAGATTTATGTTGGAACTTCTACAACCGTGCACAATCTTTTGTTTTGAGGTTAAACACTGCGTGAACGGCGTAACAGAGACGTTTCTATTGGTCAGTTGCTCAGACAGAAATAAACAACTATTGTGTTTTGTACACGGTTAAGGCCAAAGAATGTGAACAAAACAGAGAAACTTCATAACCATTCTTCTCTATTAACTATGCCCTTAGCAACCATGGTATTGCCACTGCGCACACTCGGTTGCCAAGCACTGCGATGTCGCACTTCTTAGTCCTTTCACAAAGGCACATTCTTCCCCCCCCCCCCCCCCCCTCCATAGATCATCATCCAGTGGATAAGTGTTAACAAAACAAACTACGCTATCCACTGGATAGTGATTTATCGTTGGATAGCGTTATCCACCCTCTGAACAACTGGGGCCTGGCTGGAAGGAAACACTGTAAATTAAAGTGGCTCTGACGAGAATTTTGCTTCATTTTTGGTGAACACTGTGCTACATGACTTCCTTTGCCAAACCACGAAATGCTCCTAAAACACCACGATGAAGATATTTGTTGAATTGTTGAAGGGAGAGAAAATTGTAATAACTTTTCTTGAATTTTCCCACGCGCAAGCACTCAAGCATGCTCCAAAAGTTGTCACGCCATCACATATCGGTCCTCTCATTTACACACATAGAAGTTACTGGTTCTGGCGCAAAAAAAAATAAAGATACAAAACAAAGCTGAATTAACAAGAAACTCGGCTCCCATGCTCGCCTCGTTTCTTGTTAATTCAGCTTTGTTTTGTATCTTTATTTTTTTTTTCCGCCAGAACCAGTAACTTCTATGTGTGTGGTGGTATAAGAGAGAAAATAAGCAAGCAAGGAAGTAACAAAGAGCGAGCGGATGTGTCACAAAAATAAATATTTTCTTTTGAAGAAATGTATGCACTGTCTATATACAAAAGTGCGCCAGAATTATTTTCCATTTGAACAATTATCTGCACTTGTATATACGGCGAGATGGGAAGAGGAAGAAACTATGGTCCTGTTGATCAAAGCACAAAAAAACCAAAATTATCAAAAAATAAAAAAAGAGGTGATCTTCAATTATTTCATCCACAAAGAATAGAAGAAAATAAAGAATTGCCAATACTTGTATCAGAAGAACTTCTTGCAGAAATGAAAAAAATGACTCCACAAGAATTAATGAATATTCTTTTGCCGGATAATAAGAACAATGTCAGTTCAACATCAGAAAAAAGTGCGCCAGAATTATTTTCCATTTGAACAATTATCTGCACTTGTATATAAAACAATATAAAATGGAAACATTGGAACTAATAAAAACACTTCCACCAGAACTTCGTGAAAAAATCTACAAAGAGTTTATTAAAATAAAGCTCAGACAGCGAAAAGCTCTCGGCTGGGACGAGGTAAACGCTGCAATCAAAGAAGCACCATTTTGTGATCACAATCAACAAATTGTAAAGGTCTTGTTTTGTTATAAATGTGGTCATTGCATGCGAAATTATCTCTGTAATCTGTGCCGGAGAAATGGAGTCAATCACTATCTCGGCTATCCTATTTATGATGAAGATGATTACGACGAGTGCTTCAAAAAATCTTGGTATAATAGTTGGTGCGGAGCCGTTGCGTGACATTTTTCTCAGAAAGACCGGAAACCAATATTTATATTTTCCAGGCCCCTTGGACGAGCAGTACAAAACAAAATGGCGGTCGCCTCACGATTTAGTGTTTGGGCCGAAAAAAGACGAAACAGAACAGATATTACAAAAAAAATACGCTCAGTTAACGCGCTGTAAGTTTTTGTGCCCCCACAGAAGCTGGCGAAGTGAAGCGACGAGAAGAAATCGAGAAATAACAGGATTTGATCACAGAAATTTTGTCGATCTATCGAGCGATCTTTCTAGAACATGGACTCGTTCGAACCTGTTTACTTTTTTTGTGCCTCTTGCATAGCCTCTACGAATTGATATGTTATCTGTCTGACTTCGTTCTGCCAAACGGGAGTAGAAAGTTCGGTTAAAATAAAGCAAATCGCGTGGAAAAGGACAAGCATTTTGGCCTCTTGGCTATATTATATTTACAAATCTTACCAAGTCTTTAATTATTCTGTCCAAAAGCGCATGCGTACGGGCTCAAAGGTGAAGAACAGAGAAAGTGGCACCACAAGGGTCAGAAATTTTAAACTGAAACAAATAAATAGGAATTTTGCCCATAGACTAGCTAGTTCACAAATTCTGGTGAAGCCAAGAGAGGTGTGGTTGGCCCCCACTGAATCTTGCTATAATGGCTTGTGCAGATGGTGAGTTACGGGGTATAGGGGAACTCCTTTCAGTGGGAGATGCCCCTTGGGTTGAGCCCGCTCCGGCCCTACTGATAACGTGGGGGTGCTCAGAGATCCCTCGGGATTTCAAACCTCGAACCCAGAGGTAAAACGGGTAGGACAGCCGCCTTGTCAGCGGCGGGGAAAAGACCTAGCCGGGGCTAGGCAAAGGACAGCCAACGAGCACCCCCCGACCAGAGTTTTGACCTTTTGTTTGACCTGTCACGCAACGTCACGCGTGACTGTAACGCAACAGAGTCACACAACGTCACGAAACGTCACGCGTAAAGGTAACGCATTCATAAATTTTTTGAAAGACTTAGAGAAAATTTTTTTGAAAGACTTAGAGAAAAAGACTTAGAGAAATTTTTTTGAAAGACTTAGAGAAAAAAAGACTTGGAGAAAATTTTTGAAAGACTTAGAGAATTTTTTTTGAAAGACTAGAGAAATTTTTTTGAAAGACTTAGAGAAAAAGACTTAGAGAAAATTTTTTGTAACACTTAGAGAAAATCTCGTTTTTTTCCCCTAAAAAGTTAATTCAAATTTGTGCTGGAACGGCTATCATTCTTTAATAAAGTGAAAGAGTGTGCGCTTCGACTGAAATTTTATTTCGAGATGTTTGCCTCGCTGCCGAGGAGTTTTTTTTGCATCCTAAGCCGTTCCTCTTGTCTGGCTTCCTGACGTATTTTTTCAATGTCTGGGCTCTGTTTATTATTTTCTTTGGGAAGTGTTCCTTTCCGAAGAATCTCCTTTTGTATTCGATAGCTATCTTTTTCATCAAGGATGCTTTGAAATTCAGCATCGCTTATTTTACCGTCAATGAGTGATTTTGACAGTATGCGGTTGACAGTATCGCATTTTGACAAAGCCAGTGTCATGATTTTGCAGTGTTTGATAAGTTTGGGCTCTAGCTTTTTGTAAAAACCGGTTAGCCCAGCAGCTGTTAGCCCAAATAAAGAGGCAACACAGCCAATTGGTATTGCCACTGGAATTCCAATGCCTGTAAAAGCAGCTGCTACTCCACCTGCGGATAGAAAACCACTAATACCGCCAGAAGAAAAGCTAGCATAGTTGATAATGGTTTTAGTTCTTTTATATTTTTTGGCAACAAGCCTATAATGTGAAACTTCGTCACTTAAATATTTTAAAACTTCGTTTGCTTTCTGCATACGAAAATTGTTATCTGGCTGAGTTGGAAGAATCGGATAGAGTGTAGTCTGTGTTTCTGTTTGTTCATAAGCTGGTGCAGTAGGTAATACGTTGGATGCCATGGTTATATTTACAAAATTTTTTTTCCTTTAATTTATTTCAATTTGAAACTGAAGAGGCCAGCCGTTAAAATTTAAAAGTCTATTATTATTTTCATCCGTCACTGAAAGCGTCATATTTGA
The DNA here is from genome assembly GCA_963693305.1 of Meandrina meandrites. Classification (NCBI taxonomy): domain Eukaryota; kingdom Metazoa; phylum Cnidaria; class Anthozoa; order Scleractinia; family Meandrinidae; genus Meandrina; species Meandrina meandrites. The sequence goes on along the minus strand of OY855907.1, from coordinate 15,186,842 downwards.
AACGTGATTACCCACAGAAACATCGCGTAAAACGTTAAGATGTGTATTTTGGTAATGGATTTTTTGATACGGTGTTCCTCGTATGTCAAAGCAAGCTAAAAGACTTGAAGGCTTTCCATTTAGCAAGCTTTGTTGCTTGCCGATAAGGTCACAGTTAACGAAGTAATGTTTAGGATTTGAAACATCATTTATTACAATTTTTGTAAAATAATCCTTTTCCATTGCGGAATTTTTATACCCAGGAATATTAAAGAACTTAATAAGACTTTCATTCAGTCCAAAATTTTTTATTTTGGACTCATTTGCTTCTATTATCAAAGTACGACCTGTAATGCCTTTTGATACAAAAAACAAATCTTTCTCTGGAAGTAAATTTTCATTTAGGAATCCTTTTTTAAAAATATCCCCAATGTCATCCAGTGAGTAGTTTCCCATTCGTAAATAACGTTTTTTCTCATCTTGCTTGTTTAATTTTTTATAAAAAATTATTCCATCCTTTTCAAAACTATTCCAGCTGTTGTAAAGAGAACAACTTAACAGCCGGATATAGCTTGGGTTTTCAATAGGTTGGTCAAAATAGACCGTATGCGGATTTTCTGTTGTAACAACAGTAAGAATAACCATATTTATAATTAGAGAAAAATATTTTGTTTAAATAATAAAAGTGGATCATGGATAATGAATGGACCGGTGGTGGTGGATGGTTGAATGCTTATTCGAGGCAGCAAAACACCAAAAGTGCAGCGAAAGCTGATAAAACTGCCAAAGCAGCAAAAGACAAGGCCCCTCAGCCCTCACAGCACGGCAGCGCATCTGCGCTTCTTAAATGGATTCAGACACCAGAAGCTAACAGCATTGCCAAAGTAGCAGAACAAAAGGCATGGAAAACTTTTAATGCAAAATACCCGAATGCTGATAAATCAAAGTTTGAGCCACAGACCGATTTCACCAAAGACCACACAGCAACCTCAGAAATTTATTTCAAAGCAGGGCCAGGCAATTTGATAAACGTTTTTGGTTCAGACAGCAAATATTGGAGCCCGGAAATGAAAAGTGCGCTGGGTGTTGGCCAATCATCAGAAGGGTTCCCACAACAGCTGACACCAAGTGGTTTAAAAGGAGACTCTTTGCCCATTCCTGCTGTTGGTTTTCACGATGCCGCACCGAGTTTGAAAAAAATATTTAATGACCAACTGAATATTTACGTAACACCGGACCAGTATTTCACAACAAAGTTCAGAGAGATATTTCAAAAAACCAAACTCACCCACCATTCAGGGAAAGAGTCCAAAACATGGCTAGCCGGCCCAAATATGAAATATTGGCCACAGCAGCTGAATTTTGCTGTCTGGTGTGCGACAACGGGCTGTGGTATAAGTCGCGAAATTTTCGATAACAACTATGCTATGCCAGAGAATGTGCGAGCTTTTTACAAGTTCCATATATATTTTACTGTCAGGCGAATATTGTTTCAGATGGGGGGAATACAAAGCATAAGCGCTTTGCCTGGCGACCCTACTTTTGACCAGATTAACAACAAATACGACGTGGCTTCATACAAAAGAATATGCAATGAGTTCGGAGTCGACCCGTCAAGCGATTTTCGTTACACAGCAGGCGCAAACCACGGCCTGGGAAGCGTTTACATCTATGCCTCATACATTGGACCAGCAAAAGAAGAGGGAGACATTTACCCTGGTGGCGCAAAAAAATTTTCTGACGAAGGCGGTAAAGGCAAAGATGGTAACTTGATTTATTATATCGAGCCGGATGACGCTGCCTACGGACAGGCAGACTGGTTTTGTCCCAATGTAGCAGAAGGTCTGACCCAGGCGGGTTTGTCGCGAATAAACCAGTCGATAGAGGCGTTTGTTTACTGTGTTTTGGGTTCACAGGTGAACGTTAGAAGCAGTATACTTGGAACAGGAGGGCGCGCAAAGGAAGCGCAAAGTGAGTTCCTTGTCCTAGTGGAAGATGCGATAAGGCAACCAGATCTGGCAAAGTCAGTTCAAAGGTACCAACTTGCAGTCGACGAGGCAAAGGTGAGGCTTAACCTTGCTGTGTGCCCGGGGGCCTGGCTGATGCCTGCTAGTATGGTGATAAATACTGAGAGTACGACTGGTTACAACAACCAGCTCAAACAAGCTGTGCCAGGGATGAAGCTCGGGGTTAACGACGAAGTGAATAAGAGCACAAAAAAAGTGGGCGTAACAAACATGAGCGGGGGTCCGTCAAAAGTAAAAAGACCAATAGGTCATACTTCTGATAAAAAACCACCTGTCGTTCCCGCACAGCCAGAAAAAATCGAACCTGTGCAGGCAACACAAGTTACAGCAAAGCCCACAGCGCATGAGAATAATAAAGTCTATCTTATTGCTGGCGGCGCTCTTTTTGCATTTATCACCGCTCACTACGCTTTTTAACTTGCTCGAAAAGAAAGACGGCCACACCGACAATCAACAGCCAAGCATTTTTGCCAAGAAAGCTGATCACCTGACCGGCCGCGCGAAACACAAAGCTGACAATTGAGCCAAGTAGTCCAGGCAGAATGCCAGCTATTTTTTTGCCGAGCGTTTGAAGGCCATCGCCAACACCCTTTGCAACAGCCTTAAGCCCGTTTGAGAGAGAGCTCAGAATGACGCCAATAGTCGTGCCAACGGCAAGCAAAACTGCTGTGACGGTGAAGCCATACTTTTTGAAAATCTCTTTAACCTTTTCTCTTAATTTGTCTGTTAAGGACAACCTTTCGATCTCTTCTTCTCTTTCATTCTCTATTTCATTTATTTCTTGATCTAAATCATCAACTCTTTCACGAGCTTGCTGTCTTTCTGCTTGTGGCGTGTTTTCGTCATTTGCAATTTCTTCTTGTTTTTGTCTTTCTTGTCGTATTTCTTCTTCCCTTTCTTGCCTTTCTGATTCATGTTGTTGGAATTCTTGTAAAGTGGGTGCTTCTGGAATTCTTGTTTCTTGTCCAAGTATCTGATTTTCAACAGCATTTATTTGATAATCAATTTTCGCTATTTCTTCTTTTGCCTTTATTATGTTCCGCTCTGCCAAAGCTCTTTCTGAACTGTCTTTTGAGGTATCTTTTGAAATTTTTTGTTTATCGGCAATATATTTTTCCCATTTTCCCATTTCTTTTTTCTGTTTGTCCAAGAAGTCTTCTCTTTTAAAGCCAAGTTTTGTTTTAAATCTATTTATGAAAGTAGAAAGAAGTGATTTTTTGTCTGATTTAAAAACTTCAATGTCTCCACCTCGGGGTCCTTTCGCAATGATTTTGCCACGATTGTTTATAGACAAATCAATGCTTTCATTATATTCTGGGAAATAGTATTTTATCTTATTTTGCGCCTCTTGTAACTGAAATTCCCTTGTAAGATTACCACTACCCTCGATAAAAGAGGTTTCTGCAGTATGTGAGCCGCGCTCAGGCGGCCTATTCATCGTGGTATTTCTCATAGGTATTCGTTCTCTACGTCCGGGTGTCGACGCGGAGCCTGGATCAAACGGTCCTGTTGTGTCTCCATCATCTTCGTCATTGCGATCATCTGTATGTTCCATGAGAGGATCTGTTTCGCCAAAGCCACCACCTTCTGCCATCGAATATCAACAAAGTTGATGAAGTGATTTTATATTTACAATTGAAATTTTTTAATTGAATATTTTATATTCTTTACAATAATGGACGGTGTACAGGAAAACCTTCGGCCAACACGCAGTGAGAAAACTCTTGGCGCGATGAAAGCGGAGCGCGCGGTAAAACGAATCACTTTCGAGCGCACAGAAGCCAATCCGCAGGAAACGCTTTATGTTTCAATGCCCAAGCTGAATGAAAGCGAGGTCATTGTTCCCGGCTCACTTGCTCTGCGCTTCAACATTGATTTGAGCGGAGGCCATGCCAACAACTTTCTAGTAGACAATGTTGGACGGGCGCTAGTTGACAAACTTGTTGTGAAGTACTCTGGTACCATACTGCAGGACACAGTTGGTTATGACATTTACAAGATATTCGAGGATCTCTTCCTATCGCAGGAGGAGCGCGACAACATGCTGCAAGATGGAATCCAGAGTGAGGACCTCAACAAAATTCGCTCAAACTCGGGTGATAAGAAGACCTCAAGCGTCGCTGCAGAAAACAAACTGAACGGAATTTACGGATCAAAATACAGGATACGCCTTGACCACCAGATTTTGAACGACCACGGGGCCTTTTATCCGCAGGCTCTATACAACGATCTAGTGTTCGAACTGACACTTGCACCAGCCTCCCCGGTCGTCAGAGGCTCCGATCCAACAAAACTGAAATACAAGCTGACAAACATCCAGCTGGAGTACGAGATGATAAGAAGCAAAACACTGGCAGATGAAGCCCTCAGCGAGTACACAAATGGGAAAGAATTTGCATATGACCACATCCAGCGTGACGAAATTGTTACCTTTAAAAAAGGCAGTGACACAAGGCTGAATATCAGAGTTAACCCGCAGAGAAGGTCCCTCAAAGGCATCTTGCTACTTTTTGTCGAGCCCCATACTGCTGGCGCAAGGCAGTCAGAAGCATACTTAAACCCAGACCTGACGAAAGTCAGTGTCACAGTGAACGGCTCGCCCAACAGGCTGTACAACAACGGACTTGAAGGAATTGATATTTGGGAAGAGGTCAAACGCTTCTTTCTCAAAGCCGAAAACAAAACACAGCACATGAATGCAACAAAGTTTTATACAGAAGACAAGTTCGGGCTTATGATCGATCTGCGTTCCATGGCTGACCACTCGATGCACGGAAGCGGCACGCGACTTGTAAACACAAAGGATGGAGTACAGCTGGAGCTCGAGAGGAAAGCAAGCGGCTCGGGCAATGTGCACTGCCACATTTACGTAATCAGCGACGCGCAGATTAATATATTAGGAAGGCAATTAGAATCTGTGCAGTACTAATAGAAATGGATTCGAGCAAGATACCCTTCAACGCTCTGATTGTGGGGCCGACAAATTCAGGCAAATCGAGGTATGTGGTGGATCAGATCTACGGCCCTTTCCGCGGCAAGCTCGACTACATTGTGCTTATCTGCCCAACATTCGCGCACAACAAGACCTACCTCCGAATTGGTGAAAATGATCCAAGAATGTTTGTTATAATAAGCAAGCAGCACGAGGTGGAAAGTTTTTTGAAGGTCGTGAGCTGGCTGTTTGAGGGCACCAACACGCTAATAATCCTCGATGACTGCGCAGCCTCCAAAGATGTTAAAGGGCGCACAGGCCAGCTGGTTAATCTTGGCTTTTCCGCTCGACATATCGGCATCAGCGTTTGGGTGCTGACCCAGAAGATAACCAGCATCACCCCTTCCTTCCGGGAAAACGTAGCGGCTATCGTTTTATTTTACACTCCCTCAGCCAAAACCACGAAGGCAATCTTTGATGATTACGCCGGCGAACTCTCCCACGATGAGTACAAAAATCTGATTTCAAAGCTGAAAGAGCGGAAGTTCTCTTATCTTGTGTTCTCGCTTCGCTACCCCTACGGTATTCAGTGGGGTATCAGCAACTGAGTTGCTACCCCACACCCCAGAGTTTTAAACTTTTTTGAATTAAAAAAATAAAAGTTGTATATAGTTGACGATGGCTGAACAAGAGTTAGCAGAAGTTATAAACCTACTGGAAGCCGAACCATCAAGCAGCCCAGCTGGTAGTAGCATTGTGCCAGACTTAACAAGCTTAACCGCCACCGGACCTAACATTCCTGCTCTTCGTGAGCAGCTGGCCGTGCTTGTATCAACAGGCAAATCCAAAGAGGCCATCGGAGTGCAGTTAACACATGAGCAGTTGAAACGCCTGAGCGAAAAAGATGTTGAAAAGTACTACAAAAGGTACGAGACCTACGTGGGCTCCAAGACAACAGAAAGTTTGATTGAAAGCTGCATTTTTCTTGTAACCAAAGCGGTCGGAATGGCCGTTGACATCAAAGACATCGATGCTTATCAAAAAGAACTCAGAAACGACTACATTATCAACCAAGAGCTCTCCAATCTGGCCGGCAACCTTGCTTTTAAGTTCGGACGTTTTCTTGCTCTGGCGAACGCGGCGCCGATCACAACAAAACACATTGATTTTAATTCGCATTTGGAGAAAAATGACAAAGCAAAATTAGAAGAAATTCCTGAGCATACCTCACCAACTACTGAACATTTGCAGACAAATTCTGAGTAATTGCATAATAATTTTATTTGCTTAACATATACGCTTCGTTTCAAAATGTCAACCGAACAATCCGAGGCTTTTCAAGCAAGTGCAAATTCACAGGGCGAGACCCCGCAGGTCGATATCACACAGCAAGCAACAACTCCAACTCCAACTCCAACTACAGCTGCGCGCATGAAAAATCCCAAGCGTGTGGCTGCAGGCAAATTGGTTGCTGAAAGAACGCGGCAGGCCCGCGAACAACAGAAAAAAGCCGCAGCTGAGGCTGCTGTCATAATCGCAAACAACAAGGCAAAGACAGCTGCCCCGGCCCCTGAGCCAGCCCCGCCTACAGAAGACGAAACACCAAAGAGTACCGGAGAAAAAAATAGCAGTCTGAGCACCACCCAATGGCTTGCTGTTGTCAGCATAGTCGTTTCACTGATCGGGATTTATTACAAACGCGAAGAGCTCAAGGCTGCATTCAGCAAAAAGGCACCTGAGCGTGGGGTAAACCCCACACCCCATCAACCTGCTGATATCAACAGAGTTGATGTGCTACAACCTGTTAGAACAACACACAAGGGGTGTGGGGTGAAACCCCACTTCAGAGGTGTAAAACATTTGGATTGAATATTTACGAATTAATATTATATCTACCTCCTATACAATGAAAAAAGTTGATCTTCCCCAAGCTATTATCTCAATCGCGGCCATTTTTGGTATCGGTCTGATATGGTACGACTTCAACGTGAAGGTTTTTAATACGGTCCGCGATCTTATGAAGGCCACAATATTTGACCCGGACGCTGAAGAAGAAGAGACAAATAATTAATTTTGATTTAAACTTTTGTAGGTTTTTCTATACTTACAAAATAATGTCAGACAACAAGCTTGTTAAAACAATCACGGATGCGGCTACACTCACTGGTTTAGTCGCCGGCATCGGCTGGGTCGCAAAAAAGGTTGTGAAAGAGAATTTTACTTCTGACCCCAGCAGCAGTGCTATGAACTACGTGAAGTTCACCGCCGTCATGGCAGGTAGCATTGCGCTCAAACAGTACCTCGAGGACCAAAAAATCCTTCCCACCAGCATGTAAGTGGGGTAAGCCCCACACCCCATCAACTTTGTTGATAAATTAATGATTTGAAAAAAACTCTGCTCTTTTAATATATCACAATGGCAAGTATCGCGATTATGGTTGGTGGGGCTGTGTTGAATGCTGCGGCTTTTATCGGCGGCAATTATCTTGCTAAGGCACTTGGCGGAGGTGACGCTGCACTTGACGAAAAAGTACGACATGATAAAGCTCTCGAGGCATATCAAGCGGCTTACGCCAAATACTCCCGTGACCGCACCAAACTTCTCGACTGGATTGCGACTAACACGCAAATAAAAGAGCAGGCCAAACAGAACTTTACTAACACTGACTACGCCTTCAAACTGTACAACCAGGCGCACCCTGACAAACAAATGATACCCCCCAAAGAACCCAAGTTCTCAGATTTCTATCAACCAAGCCAGCAGCAAAAAAATGGTGAACTCATGTTCGTGGGCGCTGGGGCTCTTGCTCTGGGCTACGCTGCCTTCCGGTTCCTTTAGTGGGATCACACCCCATGATTTTAAACTTTTTTAATTCCTTACTTATATATTATCAACTTTGTTGATATGATGGATGCCAAACTCGCAAAGACATACTATAGTCCTGGGGGCTACTGGAAAGGTTTTGCCGCGATAAAAAAATTAGCCGAAGCTGCATCATCAACAAAGTTGATAATACCAGAAGAAACCGCAAAAAAGTGGCTGTTCAAGCAAGCACTCTGGCAGATCTTTCTCCCAGCACCAAAGCGCATTCCTCGGCCGAAATTCGACGTTCCTACACCAAACAAAGTGCATCAGGCGGATCTTCTTTTTTTGCCACATGACAAACTACCTCGCGGGCGCAAAGTTTTCAAATACGCACTCACCGTTGTCGACGTGGCCAGTAGATACAAAGAAGCTGAACCCTTAACCTCTAAAAACTCTGATGAAGTTGCTTTAGCTTTTAAGAGAATTTATAAGCGCTCGCCTCTGAAATGGCCTGAACTGCTGCAGGTTGACCCTGGGCGTGAATTCATGGGCGCTGTTACAAAAGAAATGGAAAATCACAAAACATATATTCGGCGCGGGCGAGTTGACATTCACCGTGATCAGGCCATTGTTGAACGTTTTAACCGCACCCTGGCTGAGCGCTTGTTCGGGCACCAGTACGCAGTTGAAATGCGTAGCAACGAGGGCCAGCGGTCCACGGCGTGGGTAAAAAGACTTCCTGAAGTTGTAGCCGCTCTGAACAATGAAGTCACAAGCCTTATCGGCAAGAAACCTGTAGTTGCCATCAAAGAAAAAAATGTTTATGCAAAGCCATCGACACCTTATTTGAGACCTGTTGGAGAAAGCGAAAAAAAGCTCCCCTCTATTGTGAATGTTAGGTATTTGTACCAACCTGGCGAGCTTGAAGGTGGTGTGAAAAGAGCCACTGATCCAATCTGGTCTTTGAAAGTTTACAACATTGAACGTTCTTTTACCAAACCGAATCAGCCCGTTCTCTACTATTTGCATGACGGGCCCAAGCGCGGCTTCGTGCGTGAAGAACTGCTCGTTGTGCCTCCAAACACACAATTACCTCCAGAGCTTTAAAGCTTCTTCTATTTCTTTCATTTCTGTATTTGTTAATTCTATTTCTTCCATTTCTGTATTAGCGAATAAAGCTTCTATTTCTTCCATCTGGTTATTATACCCGTAAGCCTTTGTATTTACCCCGTCGTCAGCTATCCAGCGCTTTGAATCAAACGGGGACAGTGAAATTTTATTTACATGCATGCCGTAGATTTCGTGCCCCTCGCTTCGCAAAATGTTCATTCCGTGCCACATCTGCTCTTTGCTGAACAGCACCTGCTTGTACTGCTCATGCTTTATCTGTTTCTTAACAACGTTCTTTTTCACGCCTTTCGCTTTTCTTACGTTTATTTCGTCCACTTTTATCATGTTGCAGCATTGCGACACTCTTGCTTTCGGATGTTTCTTTTTTTGACCAACTCTGCGTCTTTTGCCATTATTGCCTGCACTTTTTTTCCTTCGCAGGTGCACTCTTTTATTTCCGTCTCAGGGAAGTCTTTCTTTATTTTGTCTATTCCCTTTTTGCTTTCACCTTCCGTCATGATTGAGTACATCTTTGACCTCAGTCCCGCATACTCCGATATTGGGGTCCCCGCGCACTCATCTTTCATTTTTCCCAAAACCTTTTTGTTCACTGTTGAGTGGAGCGGATGCTCCTTCGGGTAGTCTGATGTATCATAGAAGTTTTCGTTTGCTTTTATGTCTTTGTAGACGTCCTCTGTTTCTATCTTCAGCAGCAGGCTGTCCGTGTCAGTGTACAGGAGGTCGCATTTCTCACCGTACTGCTTTTTCAGGTGGTTGTAAAAGAAGTCGTACATCAGGATCTTGCTTTTGTCAAGGATTGTCATTCCTGTGTAGACCGGCTTGTTGAGCAGCAGGCGGCTTTTGTGCATGTCAATGCCCACCAGGTCATTTGTAAATATTACATGCCTTGCGTACAAAGGGCTGGCGACCAATTTCCTTATTTTGTCTTTCTCAGTGCTGCGGACTATTTTTATGTCTACTCGGTTGCGCAGGTTCTCCATGGTTTTGCCGAAAACTGAGTTGTTCATTAGCTTGTAAAAGTTCTTTTCAAAGTCGTTCTTTGCTTGCTTTCTGAATTCCGTGTTCATACGGATGTACGGCTCCATCCAGCATTCTTGTTCGAACTCCAGCACCCTTTTTACGCGCTTCAGTTTCATGCCCTGCTTCAGATAGAACTTCAAGTTTTCGTAGTGAACCACGTAGTCTTTTTTGTCCTCAAGTGTCAGCAGCAGCTTTTTGCTGTCTGGCGGTTTCAGATCCAGGTCTTTTATCAACCTCTTTTGGTAGTCCGACATACATTCTTTTTTCACGACCTTTTTTTCAGGCGCCAGTGGGTAGCTGTTGTGTTCTTTATGCAGCTCCGCCGGGTACTCCAGGTCTACTTCAAGGATCCAGCCATTCTTGGAGTTTTCTTTTTTGTTCATTATTTCCTCCTCTGTCGGCATCACGCTTTTCCATTTGAATCCGCTTTTGGGGAGAGGCTTGCTCATTGCCCAGCCGTACAAGTTGTTTGCGTCCAGATACATTATGTAACTGTTCGCTTTGCTTTCGTCATAGTCTGATACTAAAGGATTGTTTGCCTTTGCGTATCTTTTGCTTACCATAGAGATTCCTCCGCGAATTCCTCGTTCCACGAACATATGCATTTCATGGTCTGTTAACAACTCAAGCTCGACACCCGTCTTTTTCAAGAGTGCGTCCCATGATAGGCCTGGTGATGTGAAATAGTGCGCCGGGTCAAGACCGTACTGCTGCAAACACAATTTACGGAAATTTTCAAATACATCTGCCAATAGTGCTACATCCGTTTTTACGTAAAGGTCATGGTAATCCCCCAATGTTTTGCAATCAAAAGTCTCCCATACTGTCTTCGCGTGAGCGTATTCATCTTCTGTAATGTTCTCATCATTTAGTTTGCTGTAGAAGTCTTCTTTTTTGGGCAGACTTGTTTCGCTGAATTTCGCCCATGAATCCATGTACTCGTATGGGTAAATTCCCTTTTTGTACAGAAGATCACTGCCATTTGATAATGTTGATGTGATTTTTAGCGCCTCCTTTGGCGTTGCTTTTACCAGCGAGTCCAAGCTTCCTTGCAGAAAGTTCAAGCTGTCTATGAAACGCAGACCATCGACCGAAATGGTTATGTACTTTTCCATGTTGTTGGCGACACATTTCACCTCTTTCTCCAAATTTGACATCGCTTGCATTAAATGGTGCGCGTCGTATCCCCTCAGGTTGTGAAATACAACTGGTATCTGGTCCGTCTTGGGGTTTATTCTCAGTTTAAGGTTACAGTTGCTGTGTGCCGCTCCTCTGTACTTACCCGTTATGTGGCAATGGTCTTTTACCGCGTCTCTGTAGTTCTTTTGGAGCAGTGGCTTTTTGCATAAGTAACAGTCGGTTTGTTTTTTTGCTTTCTGCTTGTCCTTTTGCTCCGGTTTTTTTAGTATTATCATTTCAAATTCACCTTTTTCTGTTACATAACACCACAATTGTTGTAATTCTTTCCTTTGATATTTTTGCTCTTGAAAAAAGCACCTCTTGTGATATTGGCCCTGGTATTCTTCTATTCCTGATATAAGACCTATAGTGTAGACCGGCAATGAATCCCAATAGTTTTCTTTTACCAGTTTCTTTTTACAGATATGACAGTTATACGCGTTTTTGAAGTCATACCAGTCTTTGTGCGTCATTGTTATGGGTTTCGGCTTTTCTAACATATTTTTTATTTTTTCCTTTTCCTGTGTGATGTTTTCCAAAAATGACTTTACCGCTCCCTCACCCCTGTAAACTTTTTCGGTTATTACTTCTCCGTCGCTTTTCACCACAATATATGAATACCCGCACGCTTTATGCAACTCTGTCTTTTCTGTGTAACTTTTGTTTTTATCCGGGTCGCGCTCACATCCTTGTATCTTTTTTACCAGTGCCTCAAAATCCGCGTATATTACGTAAGGTGCTTTCATCTGTTTCTGGTAATTTTGAAATGCAAGGATGTTTTCCCCCTCTTCCGGCATATCTATTTTTGTTGGCCTACCGTTCACTCCATTGCAGTACTTTTCGTGTTCCACCAGCGTTAGCGCTCTTGTGAAACGTGTTAAGCACCTCATGCAGTAGAAAGTTTTATTGTTTATTGCCTTATCGAACAACAAGGAGCTTTCTCTTTTTACCCAACAGTAATGCTGTCTCTCGCCTTTTTCAATCAACATCAGGTTTATTCTTTTTACGCTTTTTTCTTTACTGCTTATTCTGTGCACAATCACTGTGTCTTTTTCCCATCCGAACACGTTTATTGCCAGGTTTGGGTTTTGTTTTTCAAGCTTGTCGATTTGTTTTACCGGTGTCGGAAAATCTATCCCCTTGTAATTTATCCCGTCATTTTTGGGGTATTTGCTTGGTCTTTGGGGGTCCTTCCCATCTTTTGGAGGAAACAATGCTGCTCTTAGGGCCCACTTCAGACATTCGTTGTCTTTGTTTTTTACGTTTATTATTGCCTTCTTGTTTGCCAGAGCGGCTGGAAGTGGCAAATAGGTTCCTCCGCGTAGTGGCTGATATTTTGCTACGTTCACGTATGCTAGCTCTATACTTTCTATATCCCATCCTGATCCTAGCAATGACCAGTTTTCTATTTCTCCCTTTATTCTTTCCATGAATTCTTCGTATTTTTGTTCTATCTGTTCTTTGCCATACCTGGTAAAAACGTGCGGCTGGTCCTCTTTAAAGTAGTGCGACATTTCTTGCGTTTCGCCGTTTCTTTCTATTTCAAAGTTTACTTTTAGCCCGAAGCTCACCTTTACACTTCCCAACTTTATAATTTCCTGTTCGATCAAATTGATATACTTTTCTTTATTTGCATTTTTGAACATATAAATATCTTTGTTGTTTGGGTTTGTTTCAGATACTGTCATTAACCAGACACGAAGCCATTCTTGGAAATTACTCTGACTTATTTTAAACCCGTCGCGTGTAAGAACAAGTTCAGGTTTTAATGGTTCGGGAAGGTTTCTATTTTCCTCTCTAGTTATTGGACCGTAAAATGTTTGCAGAACATTGGACGAAAATCTCGCGGCTGCCATCTCGCCGTATATACAAGTGCAGATAATTGTTCAAATGGAAAATAATTCTGGCGCACTTTTTTCTGATGTTGAACTGACATTGTTCTTATTATCCGGCAAAAGAATATTCATTAATTCTTGTGGAGTCATTTTTTTCATTTCTGCAAGAAGTTCTTCTGATACAAGTATTGGCAATTCTTTATTTTCTTCTATTCTTTGTGGATGAAATAATTGAAGATCACCTCTTTTTTTATTTTTTGATAATTTTGGTTTTTTTGTGCTTTGATCAACAGGACCATAGTTTCTTCCTCTTCCCATCTCGCCGTATATACAAGTGCAGATAATTGTTCAAATGGAAAATAATTCTGGCGCACTTTTGTATATAGACAGTGCATACATTTCTTCAAAAGAAAATATTTATTTTTGTGACACATCCGCTCGCTCTTTGTTACTTCCTTGCTTGCTTATTTTCTCTCTTATACCACCACACACATAGAAGTTACTGGTTCTGGCGGAAAAAAAAATAAAGATACAAAACAAAGCTGAATTAACAAGAAACGAGGCGAGCATGGGAGCCGAGTTTCTTGTTAAATCAGCTTTGTTTTGTATCTTTATTTTTTTTTGCGCCAGAACCAGTAACTTCTATGTGTGTCATTTTGATTGGTCAAAATCGTGTGGGCCTGAAGGACTCGGTGGACGTGGTTTTTAAGCGATAACGTCATCGCTTAAGGTGGGGGTAAAGGTGAATTTGAGTGAAATTTTAAGAGTTTTAAAGAAGTGATAGAAGAAAGAAAATTATTTTTGGAACACAACCAGACAGTTGACCCCAACGCAAGAGCACCCCAGGTTGTCAGGGGACTGTTTGGGTGTCCATCTACTAATTTTTAACTTCAAATTCGAATTTTAAAATCACATTAAATCTTTAATATTTCTTATTTCTCCAAATTTTACTAATCCTTTGAGAAAAACTATCTCTTCCCAAACATCCCCAAAAATCACCAAAAAATTTACAAAACACCGCTAAACATAGCTTTGTGGGATGAGCAGAGGGTTTTGGGAATGCTTGAAACGGGAGCGAGATATTTGCATTAAACCCAAGTTAAGCGGTGTAAAAACGGGCTTCAGGTGAACCCCCACCTTAATGCTGGCAAGCGATGGGCGATGTTAGGATTATCCCTAACCTCTTTCCCAAGAATGAAACCAAAGAGTACTGGGAACGAGTCACATATGACGAGGTATACTTTGCGATCCGCCATCTTGGTTTTGGTTATTTTGCCGCTTGAAGTCTTCCTTTGTGGGGATTCGTAGCCGACATACGCGCACGCAAAGAAGGTCAAGGGTCTATATTTAATTGTGGTCAGTAGGGGTTTACGTGTTGGTAAGTGCTGAGTGCTGCCTGCTACATAGTTATAAGCGCGAAATATGTTTGGTCTGAAATATTGTTGACTGAAGTGACCAACTGTCCTAACCGGCTGAAGACTACCGATTGCAAATGACAGAAAAGGTGAGCTAACAGTATCCGAAGTTTTTTTCTTTGAATAATCACTGATATCGTAGATCATCATTAATTTAGCTCTCAGTTTTGTTGGTGATTTACGCGTGTCTTATATAAGAGACTGTTTTCTATCATTGCAACATGTGCTAAATATGCTGCTTTCCCCCACTCTCTCCAGTCTGGTCTGTGTGCCGGCTCAGTTCTCAAACAGTGGATGTTAATCGAGCTTAGTGTCTCAGAATTAACAAACATCCCTCAATAAATTCGAAAACTGGTTTTCGTGCTGTATTTTGCACTGCTCTATTTTCGAGTTTCTCAGTTCTATTTGCTTACATTTTGCTACTTTTTAAAGTGATATTGAGAACGTTTATTTATTAGTTGAACTCACAATAAATTTTGGTTCAAAACTACGCTAACTTTCACAAATGTATCCACGTGGTGGAAAAGGCTTGCCGTCTCCTGTTGTTATTGTGGCTTGATATTTAACATTGCATCGGACATTATTAAAGTGCCCGTACACCCCCGGTGGGTACTCTGCATTAATTTCACCACAATTTTCTTCTGGGCTGCCGACGGAAGGTTGAATGGGCTGCCAGCGGTCATCATCTGCAGCTACAACGACACCAGGCGAACCAGCCTCAGTCCACTTCCACGTTCCACTCTCTTTACGCAGTCCAATGTACCAGTGAGTGAAGCTGCCGCTCACCTTCACATGTCCCGCGATAAGGCTCTTTACTTTCTCCCACTCCTCCGTTGTTTCCAGGGTAGCCAGGTGAGCTCCCATTTTAAGACACGAGGCACGAGCTTCCTCCCATGTACTGTCAACGTCATGGAAACTGAAGCACTTGTTTACAGCGCTGCCGCTAGATGAACTTCCCTGAGCTGAAATATTTAATCGCATAGTCATAGAGCAGTTTAACAATTCAGTGTCGTACAACCTTAACCAAACTAATCTTTCTTCTGGCCAAACACAAAGGACACAGACAATCAAGAGAGCCGATCAAAACTCGAAGAAAAACATGTAGCTGGCGAGAAGCGTGGGAAAACTCGGAGTGTGATTATGTCAACAACAAAAAGGCGTGGCTCTCTAGGGTCCCTTAAATCAGTAAAATCTATCGATCGTCTCCCAAGTTCGTAGTTGAAATCGTGTTCATGCTAGACTCGTACTATGCACATCAACCCATCTGGATCATATGATTAGGGTGTACTCACAAGGGACCAGTTAATATTTATCACCTGTGTGTGTGTGGGGGGGGGGGGGGGGGGGGGAAGGGGGTTGTGGAGGATTTTTGTTGCTACACCGTAGCATTCACCTTATCCTCCCATAAAGGATATAGTATTTTAATGTTCCCCCTCATTTGTGGTGGAAGATTTCATGATCTCCAGTCCTCCACACCCCTCCCCCCCCCCCTCTTCCCAAAAATTAATGCTGAGCTTACCAGGAAATAAGTCAGGCGTTTTTATATGGACCTCCTGTTATGGCTATTGGAAAAAGACGTTTTTAACACAAACTTAGCCTGTGCCTGATATGGAGGTGGTAAAATTGTTCAGGTGAGGATACTGTCGATGAATCTGACGGGGCGGCTGTCCAAGAGTTGGTGGAGGGAGGTGCTCAACAATGTTTTGATTTTTTGATAGATCTATATTTTTCTTGTTGCTGTTGTTGTTCTTTTCAACAATACCGCCCCCGGTTCGGTATGGCCCGTTCTGTTCCTGTGAGCGAAAAATCCTTTTTTTCTGACGTTGGTTCAAAAGCTTTTCGTCGTAAATTTGCACTATGAAACTATTTTCCGACACAGCACAAAGATGTTCTGTCTGTTTTTAACGGAGTCCGATAACAAAGAAATAGTTCTTGAAGGGAATGAAAGCAAAGTATTTTGCAACAAAACCGGCCAATACCGACCGATGTTAAGACATGGTAGCGGTTTTGTTTGGCGGGAAAGTCAGAGACGTCAGTGACATACCTGAAGATTTAAAGAACTGAACTTGTCGGTTGTATACGTTTTTCATTAAATTACGTGGCATCAAATTTACATCGTTTAGAGCAACTATTTCTCCTGTTTTAGATGGCAGAATGCAATTCGTATAACTTGACGAGCCCGCGTGTGTATTTGAGAACATGTGGTAAGTAGTTCAGGACGCGCGAATCTCAATCGAAATCTGAATCGCAAGTGAAATAATTGCTTTAAAAAAACACGAAATATCGGTAAATCTTGTGCTAATTTGCAAAAATAAACCGATCAGGCTTAAGCTAGTGATTCGACATCATGTCTCTGCATTGGCTGTAGCAGTTTAATTTTTGCGAATAACTGAGTCCTCATAAAACCAAATTCACTATAACAAAAAATCATTAAAGAGCACTTCAAAATTGCCTACCTTTTGATAGATGCAAAATACAAAAGAGCATCATAATGAACTTTGAAAGTACCACAACCTTCATCTTCAACCTGAAAATAGACCAAGTTAAAATTGACATAAAAATAGCTGTATCTTTTACCTAACATTCAAGTTTTGCTCGTTAATAGTATTAGTATATTTTATCCACACTGAATAAACTGTTTCAATAATAAAAGGAAATATTGATAAACAGGAACACGAATTCTATGTAGGGTGTTAATAACTTACGTGGGAAGATTAACCGTGACGTTCTTGCTTGACTTTTAGACTTAAGAGACTATACAATGTATACGTGCTATATATATATATATAAGCCTTAGTAAAAGGTACTTGTTTACAGGCTTTGAACACTCTGTCTAAGGAAAGACTACGCTTGGATAAATTCTGCTCATAAATTGTCATATTCTGCCTGCTGGTATAGCGAGCATAAAATTGACTGTTCAGCTCGAAAT
The DNA here is from genome assembly GCA_963693305.1 of Meandrina meandrites. Taxonomy (NCBI): domain Eukaryota; kingdom Metazoa; phylum Cnidaria; class Anthozoa; order Scleractinia; family Meandrinidae; genus Meandrina; species Meandrina meandrites. The sequence continues at coordinate 15,169,589 of OY855907.1, read as the reverse complement.
TCTGCCGGCAGAATTTATTTAAGCTTAGGCAAGAAAACTTAATGGCCCGAGTAATCTGTTATGGAAATAATCGTTTCAGTACATAAACATTTTGAAGTGAACGCCCTTTTGCTGCAATAATACTCGTAATTAAAGAAAGGCTATTTTCTTGTCGTCCCAACCCAATCTGTTATACGATTAAGCATTCCGTGATCGCAGTACTGACTATAAGCGTGGCCTGAGCAGGTTGTTTGTGAACAAAATATCTCCCCAATAGTGGGTTTCTAAGTTTAAATTGCTTTTCAGACAACTTTGAGTTCACGTGTTCCTTTCAAGTGTTGAAAGAGGTTTCAATAGCGAAAATTCATACGGAAATCTGAATTGAACTTCATTTAAAGCAATAAAGTGTTTGTCACATATATAAATATCAGGTAAACATGATTCTAACAGGTAGCTGCCTCTTGGAAAATATTTTCACTTTACGTAAAGGAAAGTATTGGGGCCAGACTAACCAAATCGCCAACTAATGGGAAAACTTTCAAAAGTAAAAAGGGCTTTAGTTTCCGCGTTTGGAGCTTAGATCATCAGAAAACATACGCCATGACCGCCATGGGAACCGGAACGCGGATTCTTTAAAATATTCCTTTGTTACATAATTCTGCCTCGTTTTCCAGGTTGAATTCTGTCCCTTAGCTGTCCTTTGCATTTCCATCGGCGGATCTAGACCTGGACCTCAATATTTCATTCATTAAAGCAGGTCGCATAGAAAAAAATCTTTTTTTTTCTCGTACCCCTTGACATGGTTTCCATGTAGTTAACGCTGTTTCACGCAGCGAAATATAATTTTATTTAAATTCGCACAGCACTGTTCCAGAGTATATTCTTATTTTAATGCTGTTTTATAGACTGTCTTGAATCACTTGTCTTGCTTTATATAAAGGGCAAAATTATTGTTTTAATGGCAAGCTATCTAAGTTGTAAATGGGCGACAGCTCACTGATAAATACACCTTATTCGATGGGCAGATATTTTGCAAGTTGGGTAGTATTTTCGGAGCGAGGAAAAATACGAGCAATGAGCAAAATGTTCGCTCTTATTATATATTAAACCATCGAATAAGGGATTTATGATTCCACTAAAAATTAAAGTTTGGTTCAGCCATTTTGTCGCTCCGCTTTCAGTCCACATTTTTGCCCTGTTCTACCGTGTAATAACGGGGCATATTTTGTGCGTTCTTTTGCCCTAATATGGTAAAATGGCGCAATAGTGGAATAATAAAAGCTAATACTAAGAAACACATATACTCTTTTCTTTTTAGCAAAAGAAACAAAAACATGTACATTGAAAGCTTTCCTTCGTCCTTTGCATAATATTGCAGCGTTTGAACGGATGCGACAACAGAACCTTGAAGTCAAATTTGGTCAAGTTTACGTGCCTGGTAAAATACATTTTACAATGTCATAGCAAATCGGTGATTTAACAAATAGGCAGGCCATTTATAAAGAACATGAAAACGAAAGAATCTCATTTTCTCCCACGTTCAGATCGGTCTCGAACCTGCCTTATTCACGGTCTCCGACGAACATCCCTGTCTGGGGGAGGTGTATCTTCAAAATAAGATTGTTGGGGGGGGGGAGAGGGGCTAGACCAATATCGGTTATACTTCACATTGTAAATTATTCTACAAGCGTATGCTTACGTTCGCTAATTATTATTCATCACAAGTCATGAAGTTTACCATCATGCTACGTATACCTTCGCTCGTAATGGCCTTTTTCAAGAAAGAGAAAAGTTTGCTACACTAGGCTGTTGAAATAGAAGGCTACTTTGTGAGTGCAAGAGAGAAGATATGCGCTATGCTCATGCATGTGTCGACTATTAGACCAGATCAACGAGATATTTAACATAAACTGAGACACTTTGGCACATACGCGAAACACGTGCTTTTGGTCCCGGAGGCTTATTCTCGCTCGAATATGGATGGAATACAGGCAGTTACGACTTTGCGGGATGTTTTTCAGGTTAGTAGAGTTAAAAACACCATTGTTAAATTGGTTAATATTTGTACATTGGCTTATTTTATAATTACTTCAGTGTGCCTACATTATTTTCGCCGTATTTTTCGCAGATAAATATTTACGACTTTGAGATAGCATTGTGTTTGAATCATCTCAAATTCACCTATACTCAGAAAAGTGACTTTTTTCTCCTGGAGTAAAAACTAACCATTCGTTCGTTTATGAAATGGACGATGAGGGGCTGCGTTCAGAAAGACGAGATGGTAGTAGGTTCGCATTTAAATTTCTTGATATTAACCGCGAACAATTATTGTTTATGTAGAAATAATAAAAGCACAACGATTTTAGAGTTAAATCTTTTTGCAATTTTAATCTCTCGTTGCCCTTTAAAGTTAAAAATCTTTTTAGGTTTACGTTTCAGACAACAATTTGCAATTCTCCATTTCAGACTTGTTAATCAGTGCAAGATTAAAAAACGGCCCTACACTCGTTTTATGTGACGTCTGTCTATTTCACGACCAAGTGTCGGTGTTTGTGTTTGCTTGTTGGTTGGATCGACATAAACCTCCACTTTTTCCACTCACATTTCTAATTTTCTGGTTTCCAGACCAAAGTCTTCAAGCATTCTGCAACTTCGACGAACGAATCCTGTGTCTTGCAAACCGCCAGGCACGAAGCTTGCGTGGCATTTGCTGTTGGTGGACCTAAAAATGGTACGTGTTGAAATATTTTTTGTTTGTAAATTTAACAGAAACTAAGCCTACCTAGACAAATACTTTAATACGTACGTACACACCAAGAGGGTGACCAGCTATCAATTAACAAAGGATTGATCATAACAGTTAGGCCCACTTTCGGAGAGAAGGAGAACGAGGCCGAAGCAGTAGTACTATATCCACCCCCCCCCCCCCCCCCCCCAACCTAAAGAAATTTTCCATTACAAAAAACTTACTGGCTGTGATATGATATGGCCTTATTAGGAGAGGCACTGGGTTTAGTGGTTCAAAAATGTTAAGAGTTCCGTTATTCTCTCTCAGGCATAAATATTCAAGAGTTTAACTTCTTAAATGTTTTCATTATTCCTGCAGTTCCATGCCATGGAACAGGGATTGCTTGCTGGTAATCTGATGTTGTCATAACAATGCCACCTGTTTTCTTATTTACTTGGGGTCAACATTTTGAAATTTCTTTCACTCTTTTTCACTCTTTTCAGAGGAGTTAAAGGAGCGATGTCAAGATATTTTAAGTTATTTTTGTGATGTACAAACTATTTTCAAATTGAAAAAATAGGAAAGAAAGGAAGAAGTGAATCAAATTGGAATAAACACAGATGGTTGTCATTTGGGAAAATTAAGATGGATTACGAACGAGAAAATTGAAACTGAGATTGCAAAAAAAATTCAAGGGTGGCCTTTCATGACCCAGATTCTTAACCGACAATAACAAGGTTCAATATTCCAAAAGTTCAGTTTTCTGTGGCAAGGATTACTTAAGAAACTTAAGGAGCTATGCCACGTAATTATTAACGATGAACAAAAAGGAAAATTCCTGTAAATTAAAGGGAAACCTGAAAATAACAGTTCAATAGGATAAATAAACAAAAACATTATTAATACTGACAAATTTGAAAAATCTAGTCTACATTTCTTAAAATGCATTCTCTATGACGTCGCAACCTTTTATTAAAATTGAATTGATTATGGAATTGCTATTATGGTGTGCTATGGAACTTACGTAAATCTCTTGTCTCTTTGTCTGGCCTTGAATGACCTTCAAAAGACTGCACTCACGATAGCCGCCATGTTGGCTTTCTGTTTTAATGTAAATTAAGCACGTGTTTTCGGAGGGATGAGAGGGGATGAGTAGGAAACAACCTGAGCACTGGTGAAGGCGCGCTAGCGAGGCAGGCCAAGGTTCATTTGTCAGTCCACAAAAAAAAGATGAATATTTATTCGTTGGTGAAAATGAAAAAAATGCTTTGCTTTGCTGACTTTTCGGCTTGGAAAATGTCGTATAAAAGACTATTCAGTGAAATATGATTACTGCTGCCAAATTTTTTTTTGGCATTTGTTTTCTGCAGAAGATTCGAAACCAAAAGCTGCCGATATTGATATACAATTGCTATTTATCTCGCGCATAACGTGACATAGTACAGTCTTTGAAAAATTGCTAACCTTGAATGGCCTCCAACAAGCCGTATTTCCCATGACCGCCATGTTGGTTTTCATATTATAATGCAAACTGAATGACTGATTTCTGTGAAGTTGGGTGGGGTGAGGTGGGGTGACCAACTGGATTACGGAGGTGCACTAAACGAATAGGGTATTCCCAGGGAATACCGGAGTTCATTATAATTTCTTGATCAACACCAACGGGGAAAAAGATTGAAAATTATCCATTAGCGATTAGCAAAAAAGTGAATACTTACATTGAAGCAATACTCTCTCAGAGTACATATCTGAAGTACAAAGTTACCAATTCTATTGTCTAATATTTTTTATCCATACATGAACGAGAAAAATTGTATCTGAAATGCAAGAATTTTGTTTTCCAGCCTCCATGTGCGAAACCAAAATGCAAATTTACTGGTGTCAAAGATTCGATGAAAGACGGATCAAATTTCCTAAGAGCTAAGAAAAATGGTGTGTTGACTGCAATCTCCCATACGCATACAACGCCTGTGCCGCCTGTGATATACCATAATGTTTTTTTTTTACGTTATAACTGGGAAAATAGTTTAAAGTAAAAATGGAAGACAGTGGCACGCGTTCAAGCAGGTCAAAATATGTATCAAATCTCATAGCACAAAAGCCTTCCATGACCGTTTTGCTAATATAATAAAAATGCTCCGAGAATTCTGAGCCACGCAATGTAAATACGCTTTGAAACATCTAGCCGCTCGAACAAGATGCGATAAATTGATTCATATAAACAACGATGACGTCAGACCCCTACAAGTTGTTCTCTTTACTTTTTAACAAAACGCTGCCTCTCTTTTACAGCCATTGCCTTGAAATAGCTATCCCCTTTCCACAACAAAGCCTTGAGTACGACTTGGAAAGAAAGGTATGAGAGGGCCATTCGGAAGAAAGCACCCCTTTGTAACCTGTGAAAAAACCTGTTCTTCAGGGTTTCCACAAGAAATCCATTAGGGCAAATAAAATCCCGCCAGGGTGTTTGCATACTTTGTGAAAAAAAGAAGACTAAGTAATTCACTACGCAAGAAAGGACACAAGCGGTAAACTGTATGTATCACTTCTTTATTTTTATGGGTCCATCATTTTTTTTCTTGGGCAGCACTTCCAACCAGAGAGAGCTAAAATAGACAAGGGTTTAGAAAGGGGGAGAAGATTGACGTTTAAGTTAATTTTGAGTGTTGTGTGTAGACGCTGTTTTTTTTTTTTTTCTCAGGCTTCCTTTGCGCCAATAGAGACGTTTTTAAAGAGTAACAACTCATACAAAATTTGTCAAATCTTCCTCAAATTTGAAATTAGGCTAGATTAACATATCGCCAAAAAATTGCTGTCGGGAAAATTCAAACAAACTTTTACTGTAATGTCTATTAGCGTGCGATCACTATAGTTTCCCTTTACTCACAATTTACAAAAGAAGTATATCTTTTTACTGGAATCAAATAATTATTGGAAAACGCCAACAGTAGTTTAGTTTTAAAGGTGACTTCCAACTGGAAGGTTTCAATTTACCGAAATTTAAAATCCATCTGAGTCAGAGAGGGCACCACTAAAAATTCACAGATAATTGTTAAGATGTTTTGACATTATTTTTTAAACATTAACCAAATCACTCAGATTTCGAACCCGCATCAGGTCTAACTTCCATATATTATATTTTTGGTCTTCCCCATCACTTACTCTAGATATATAAGGTTAAGCTCACTGTTCGCTTGCGCAGGCTTTTTTGGGTAAAGTGTGTTCTGCAACGAAATATTCACTAATGAGGAAAGTTTCTGAACACACTTAAAGGGACTGTGAGACGGATTTTAGCAAAATTAATTTTATCCAAGCATGGGAAATGACCATCAAATTCGGTGAAATATAAAGATAACCTCTTAAAACCTTAAAACAGTGAAGGAACAAATCAATAACACAGCAAAGTGACGAACATTGAGAAGGATTGCAATATGGGTTTTTGAAATATTGCTGGATTGAACTGTTTTTAAAGTTAGTCACGTTTGCTTGTAATTTTTAATTATACGACCCGGGGGACACATTTGGTTGTAATGAAGCTATGGTTTTGTCATCTAGTTCCATAGAAGTAATTTCTTTGCAAACATAAAGTTTCATAGCGAGTATTTGGCAAAACTAAATGAAATAAACTAAAGTCAGCCGTGACACAGTCCCTAAATTTAAATTTTTCAACTGTGTTTAGATTAAAAATTTGAAACAAAATACGTTTAGTTGGGAAAATAAATTTCAGTTGAATAAGATTGATTTTTTAAGAAATAACTTATGAAAAATATTGAAAAACGCGTTTCAGGGCTTCTAGACGTCAAAATTTTCTGGATGTATACCCCCCCTGAGAAAGATCTTGCCTCGTCTATACTAAAAGTCTGGCTATGGCCCTAAGGGACAAAGTGGATAGCACGCTCACAACACGCTAGAAGCTTGCCTCATTAATCGATCCTTTGTTACAGGATATGCTTTACACAATAACACCTGCGCAACGCATTGCACTGTGACACGTACAAACATAAAAAACATCCTTGAGGATATGCAAGCGGACAATAAAACTAAGACATACCTTCACATTTGGTTGAAAAAAAAAAAAAAGATATCTAATGAACTTTTAGTGAAATCGTCCTTTTAAAATAACCTTTCAGATTTCACTCCAAAATCAGCTCACTATTTATTACTTACATAACTAAACTATTTGAAACTTTCTGTTTATAGAATTTTTTGTATTATCGATGTTGTTTTAATGTTTTGTTCCTTTTCTGGCCTGGAGTGCCTGAAACCAGCGGTAGCTAACAGAGATTTTACAGAAAAAATAGAAGTATTGCTTGTTACTTTGCAATTAACTCTTCTCTTGCTATGAAGCGAGCACTTAAACACAGACCACTAATGGAAAAGCTTGAAAATAATTGCACAAACAGGTCAATGACTTGTACGCTTGTATATACTAATAACCTTGGTTTATTTTTTAACATTAACTTATTTCCCTAATAAAAAAAACCGATGAATGGTAAACAAAAACGGCTGGCTAAAAACCGTTAAAACGAAAAGGTTCAGCAAGGGATACTCATAATAAAATATTAGAAATTGTTTAACAACTGGCTAAAAACCGTTTAAAGGAAAGGGACGTTGTCAAAAAAATGTAAACCGTTCTTAGTTATGCAGAAATATGAAGCGTCAAGTCAACCCATAAAGTTACACCTGTTTACAGATGTTGGACTCAATCACTTAAAATTCAGGACTTTAGAAAACAAAGGCAGAAACGTGCTTCAAAACATGATTCAAAACAAACAATAAAATATGCTTCAAAACAAATTTTCCGCTCAATTAATTCATGCTATTTGTTCTTGGTAAACATTTCATAATTTCTTTGTCACACTTAGGACCTTTGACGCTCTATGCTATTAAGTCTCTAATTAGAGAAAACACCCAATGGGAAACTTCAATTTCCTGCAGGAAAACTTCAATTTCCTGCTGTACTAAGAAATGTTTGTTTGAAAATTTATATTTACCTATCTCGTCAGTTGATAAGGTGCATATGTAAACAAAACGTTCTGGCGTTACCTCGCATCAAAGAAACCCAAGTATCTGAAAAGCTTTGGACGATACAACAAAAAGGTATTCCAGTTTGATTAACGTTTATCATATGGGTTTCTGTTTTTCCTGTATAAAAGTTTCAAACTTCTCTGGGAATATTTTCCTTAGCGTTGTTTGTGAAATCTCCAAAATTTAACACATTTTAATGCAAACATACCAAAATTTAGCAACGAGTAACATTTATTAAACAGTGTACAAAATAAATATATACTTCAATTTCTCTTAGGCCATATTGTTGCTATTTGTAAGATGCATCGGAGGGTGTGGATAGGTACAGCAACATTACATTTCTGCATAATTTCATGGATATCAACAGTGGATGCTGGTGGTCAGTGCAGATCACATGGATCTGTGAACGGCGAGACACTTAAAGGTCACACTTTTGCATCATCATTGGTGAACAGTGCTATTGAATGTTCCATTAAATGTGAAAACGAGCCAAGATGCCAAAGCTACAACTATGTCATATCACAAAAACTCTGTGAACTAAACAACAGGACCAACGACGCAAAACCTCTGGATTTGGTTCCCGCTCCAGACCGCTTATACATGACAAGATGGATTGATAGAGGTACATTTGGATTCCTGATAGAAATGTGTTCGCATCGCAGAGATCAATTGTCACTTTTTTGTGTGTTACCTTTCATTGCCTCACTCTATTTTTATTATCAGTTCCGCTAGGTTCCATCCCTGAGCTGCCAGGTGAATCCTGTTCTGAAATAAAGGCGAGTGAAGGACGCGAAGCACCAAGTACCACCTACTGGCTAGATCCTCTGCGAACTGGGAATATTATTCGCGTTTATTGCAACATGACATCGGAAGGTGCGTTCTTTCAAAAGTCGTGTTTTTAATAGGATATTTCAGGTACGTAAAACTTTATTGGAATTTAAATACAAACATCTTACAAATCATTTTCTTTTTTACGTATTGAAGTTAAAGATACCGCCTGTAAAGTTCAAGAATAATATCGCGTTCCTACGGGTTGGCTATAATAATTGGAGAAAAATATGTCAGTTTAACGCGCGCGCCTTTTTCGAACGCGGAGCTCCTTTCTATCTTTTTTTTTTCGCATACGTGAGCAACGTCATTTTCACTTTTTACTGCTGATGAAGGCAGCATTGCCGAAACATTTCGTTTTCATTGAATTTTACAGCGTTGAACTTTACATTATTCCATGTATTCAATAATTGGAGAGTCGCGTTCTTTTAAATAGGCAATTTCTACTAAAGAAAACTTCATTGTTATTTAAATGAAAACATCTCAAAAACCCAGTTTGTTGTTTTCATACCGGATTTAAAGATACCGCCTGTGAAGTAAAATAATACAAATGCGCTCTATGCCTGGGTCAGTAATTTTAGAGAAATCGCCTGGAGCAAATTAATCGAGGAAACAACGCAACAACGGAGATGAAAAATAACGCAGTCATAATATTTCAGAATCATCTGATCTTATCAGCAATTCCAAAAAAAAGCACGCAAAAAACGGCTCAGGTTTCAACTTGCTATGTGCTAGTTGCAAGAAAGTCTTGCCCTCTGTTGTTCCGCCTTTTTATTTTGAATTTTTAAATTCTGAAAGGCTGTTTTCTAATTAATAACCAAAAAATATAGCACACGGTGCAAGCCAAATATCAACGTTTTTTGGTGAGTCATAGAGGATAATACATTGTTGCGCGGAGTTATGAAATTTATCTTCCAGTGTTCAAATCGATATTTGATATTTGAATTGATATGTCGAGTGAGCACTGCGAACGAGTTAGATATCAATTTGAATACGAGAAGATAAATTTCAAATCTACATGAAACCACGTATAATTTTGTTTATTATATAAACCTACTAAAAACGAGGTTCTTGGACGATTTTCCGAAGATTTCCGAAGATTTTCAAAATGTTGTCCGAAAGTCATACGAATGCTTCCGAACATTTTCCGAAAGTTTTCGAAGATTTCCAAATATTAAAGAAGATTGCCGAGGAAGATCCGAAGATGTTTCGACTTTATATTGATAAACTTTGACTCATTAAGCATTGAAACATGACAAACTCTGCGGGCTGATTGGTCAAAGATGATATCACACATGTGTGGATATCATTTTTATCCACACGTGTGATACCATCTTTATCGATTTGCTACCACTCGCTATACCACCGCAGTTTAAATAATAAAAAATAATACTGAATATCTAAGTTATTCAAAATAGGAATACAAGTAGTCGGACAGATAATTAACAAGGCTTCTGTGCCGTCACATACCAGAAAATTCCACAAACAACTAATTCTGCAGAAAGTGGATAATGCAGTAATTTGTGTGTATTTTTGGTTAGTTGCCGACTTCTGCTTGGAACATCAATGCCAAAATAATGGTACATGTTTGAATGGTGCAATTTACTACACTTGTGTGTGCAGAGCTGTCTGGACTGGCGCATATTGTGAGATAGGTATGTTCAATTTGTGCATAGCAACCACCTTTCCTGTTACAGCATATGAAGTCTTCATCGCAACTGACGTCATCCTTTATAATTTCAGGTTGTAGTGAAGCATTAGGGATGGAAAACTACAAAATACCCGATTCGTCAATTCAGGCTTCGAGTAGGTTAGACCAGAGAACAAAAGCCAGTAATGGAAGGCTACACAACTTTCCCACTGTTGATTCTGATGCAGCATGGTCGGCTGGTGTTGCGAACACACATCAGTGGTTTCAAGTTGATTTTGGAAACTTGACTGCTGTTTCTGTTATCGCCACTCAAGGACGGCAAAACGTTGACCAGTGGATAAAAGAGTATCGCGTCTCTTACAGCTATGATGGATTATTATATGGAGCCTACAGAGAAACTTCAGCAAATGATGTTAAGGTATTTGTAACACAAACCATACTTATTTGTAACACAAACCAACAAGAAACCTACTAACTATAAAAACGCTAGTGCGTGGTTTGTGTTTAAAACGGAATCCGTCAGGATTTCAAGCCCAAATTGTTCACATCTTATTGCAAACTTCTGTGTTACTGTTTCAAATATCTCATCAATAAATATCATTTTTAACAACATCAAACATCAAAACCAAATTTCGAAGCTCCACTGAATTTTACTGAATCGCTTAAAAGGTTATCTTACAAATTAGTGGTAACAACAGGTTAGAAAGTGCAGGCCTTGATAGACTGCAAAAGCTGTATATCTCTTGTAAGGGGCTTGGAAGGAGAGGTTTTGGCCCATGGGAAGTCGAGGTACTCGAGCGGGTTTGCACGCCTTTGAGATTTGACCAGAAGCAGGATCTAAGTATACATTTTGCAAACACTAAACTGGCAATATCTTGAAAAGGAGCAGTTGCAAGCGACTGCAATATTCAATACGTTCCCAGGATCGATCAATGGTGATATACGATTATTCACAGGAGATTGTTTCTATGAATATCAAACAAGGTTCAATTTTGAGATATTTTCCTGCGATGTAAAAAGCCTCATTATGGGATAACATTACAGCGAGATTTCCCGTGTGTAAGCGCAGTTGTGCCAACAGAAAGTTATTTTACCCTAGGAAGTACGCTTTTAAAAATTCGATAAAAATGATGTAATTTCCTTCTTTCAAAAACACCGATCACTCCGAACATAATGAACACACTCAGGACACACATGAAAGGCCTAAAAGTATTCACTATGACGCGATAGCTTATCTCAGAACAACATTTTACATGCTCAACTTTCCACAAAATGAACCTTACTTCTTCAATTTTATTTCATTCTGTTCGATAGCGAAACGTCATTCAGACGTGAAACTGTGCACGTAGAATCCTTCAAGTACAGCTGTAGTCTGTTTCAACGATTTCTTTGCTTTGAGCAGACAGTATTTCCATTTTGTTCGAACCCGGCCCGAACACAAGCGAATGGTCTCCCACGTGAGCAAAACAACAAGGTACGATCGTTCTACAAAATCCAGGAGGAAACATTTGCTTCCATTCAACCAAAATTCGACAAAATATCCTTTGTTTTAACGCGTTGCTTTCGTAAACATTGAGCAATGGGCAATGTATGAGCCAGCTTCATCGTGGTAGAGGAGTATGACAAAGGCTCCGATTTTACGCGTTAAACTACCTCTGATTGCATTCTAATCATTCTTGGTGGTTCTGGAAGAACAAAATTGTTAACTCACGGTTGGGGCACGGAACGCGTTGTTGTGATTGACACCGTTTTCGCATTGGGATCGTTCTTAGTGCAAGAACAAATTTTCAACTTCCGGTTCTGAGCTGCTGTATAATAAACGTGGCACGCACGCGTGGTACGTAATCCGCTGGTCACTGTCAAGATTAGGGTTGCAGGCCTCTCTTGGGCCCGCAAATAGCTAAAAGGATAGGTACTCGATTTTTGTTCAACTAAAATAAATATTACCCGATTTACTGATGGATTCCGTCTAAATTCATTACTATGGATGATTCTTTATTGTTAAGGTATTTGTTGGCAATAGCGACCGAGACACAGTTGTTCGCCACGAGTTGAAGAAAGCGATTATAACAAGATTCATACGAATTCAGCCAACAAGCTATTACGGATGGTTGTCCTTACGAGCTGAGTTCTATGGTTGTAAAGCAGGTAGGGACTCTCATGTATAAAGGCAAATGAAATAAAGCAATACTTAAACATCTTGAATTTCTTGGTGAGAAACATTTAAAAACAATGCGAATTCTCGACAATACTTGTTATGACATATATGGCACAATTCAAGCACTTGCCTTAAAGGGAATCTCCACTCTTGGGACAAGTTGACATTAAATTTTTTGAAAAAAAAAATTCCTAATTTACAAATTTTACAGGACAAGGGAGAAATAACATTTAATTAAAACAATAAATGGAAAGTTTATAGCTTTAAAATTTCCAGCGCACCGCCATTTTGGATTTTATGAGGTGTTATAGTTCCCGCCATTGTTTGGAAGCTTCCAAAAAATAGAGTGAGCCATAACACGTCATAAAATCCAAAATAGCGCCGCGCTGAAAATTTAAAAGCCATAAACGTTTCCATTTATTGCTATTATTAAACGTTATTTCTCCCTTGACCTGTAAAATTTGGAATTTTGGCATATTGCAAACAATTCGGCGTCAACTTGTTGTAAGAGCGGAGTTTTTTCATTAAGGTTCCATGAATCACATCAAGCATCCGTTAAGAGTGAAGTTTTATTTGCTTTATATTATTCATATGGTTACGCCGGATCATTAATATTTGGTAGGAGAACAATAAAAAAAATACATGTAAGTTTTAACCACTTTGAAATAATTTTGGCAAATAAAGTAAGTTTCGTGTTAGTTTTCGCATTAATTAGGCCCAGGCCAACTGTCGAACTTCACATGAGACAAACCTAATGCAATTTAGTAAAAACTATTGTTTTTGGTCATTTGCATTAACTATGTTCGACTTGTGTGAAGTTCGGCGTTTGGCCGGTACGGTGGCCCACAAGTGCACACCAAATTTAAATCACTCACACTATATTCAAATCACTCGCGCCGAATTCAAATCGCCCACACCAAAAATCAAATCTTCACACCGAATTCAAAAACACTCGCACCAAATTCAAATCACCCACACCAAAAATCAAATCTTCACACCGAATTCAAAAACACTCGCACCAAATTTAAATCGCTCACGCCGAAAATCAAATCTTCACACCGAATTCAAAAACACTCGCACCAAATTTAAATCGCTCACACCGAATTCAATTCTTCACACCGAATTCAAATCACTCACACCGAATTAACACTTTCGGTCAGCGGTCTCGCCCAGCTGCTTCGTAGGTACCTCGTATAGATCCCTCGTATATAGTATTTATTGCGTTCGACGAAGGAGAACGCACTCTAATCGAGAAAAACTCTTGCTTTTATGGACTATACGACGTTGTCAATTTGGCCCCCCCAGAAAATTTTTCAGGGGCGAATGACGTCATCTCCATGCCATGTGCTTCTGTTTTGCTGTTTGGAGTGATTTCTCTCGACAAAATTGTCCTGTGTTATGGTCTGTTATCGCTGTTGTTTGGAGGGTTTTCATCCAAGGTAGAAGAGTTTTAACCAGCCACCGAACGTCGTAAAAGGAGTGGAAATCGAGTAACTCGATTCGTTGTTTTATGGGCAAGGTAAACCAGCGTGTTTGCATGCAAAACGATTCACAAAACTAGCTAAAATTTCAAATCGTTAGCATTTCATGTAAAACGAGTGAGTAGAATAAGGATCAAAATTGTTTTATCGCTCCTTTGAATTTGTATTCTATAGTTATTCGCAGAATGTTTAGGCATTTTGATGAGGAAATCATTATTGAATATTATGAGTGTATTGACTATGAACGAAAAGTTGATGTGCTGTGCCTCGATCTATTTTTAAATTGAAGTGAAAGTATTTGTAGAAGTCTGTGGAGTTTTAGAAGTTGTGTAGTAATGCCAAAAGATATTAAACAACTAAAGTGAAATAAATAATTATTTGTCGTGTACATGATAATTCATTTCTATTCCATATGAATTTTAGTGTAAAAATGAATGCAAATTGCCCATTCATTTATGACTTTGTACGTTTCTGCTTTGTGAGTGTCACATGAAGTGCTAGGAGCGATTTCTATTTACGTTGTTTTACAATATTCTGACATCAATGAGAATTTGCCGTGCCATTCATTATTTGAGGTTCTTTTTGACCTTTGGTAAACAATCACTGCTATGATGACAGATCATGTTTCTGTCCGGTTGAATGGCTTCTTGTGTAACAGTGTAACACCCAATTTACGATAACATAGCTTGCAAGCAAAGAAAAATTCTGCTTTAACATATCAAGAACTGCTACAGTGTCACAATTTTTTCACAGTTTATTGAACCCCTTCGAAAAGAACACAACCCATTTCTTGATGCGACAAATTCCAGTTTATTTTGCCGAGAGATGTTCTTTTGGCTCGTCACGCAATCTTTCCTCCAAAATGTTGTGTGATGAGATTCCTCTCCATTTGAGGCATATTAAATTGCATAGTTTGCCTACAACCTTGCTCCTTTGCTACTACACCTGACTCTCCATCTTAGGTCGAACGCACTCCCCTAATCGCTGATTACTACTAGTAATGTACCCTAATATTGTAATCCTAGTATACTTCACGTGCTTTGTTACTTTGCTTACTTCCGTTACTTTATTCACTTGAGATTCTTTGCAGATACTTTGCTTACTTGAGATACTCTGCTTAATTGAGATGCTTGGCTTACTTGAGGGTATATAATTCATGTTACTGCTGTTTGCTTGCAGTTAACATTTTACCCTGTAGTTAATAGTGCTTGCAGTTAACATTTATTTACTGCAATTTGCTTGCGGTTAGCATTCATTTTGTGGCTGGGCGACTATATGTTTTTCATTCACAGGACGAAATCACATGTTTCCGTATTTCTGAAACATGAAGGAAACATGCAACTCCATGTTTCCGTCACGTTTCCGTCTTGCGGAAACGTGAAAATTCAAGTGTACGTGATTCCGTCACGTTTCCGGAACGGAAATGCCAAAAAGTGGTACGGTTCCGCTGTGACCGCAGCAACGGAGACGTGAGTAAACGTCACGAAACCGCTAACGGAAACACAGGTTATCCGTCGTGTTTCCGGATCGGTTTCACATGTTTCTGTGACGTTTCCGTTTACGGATTCTTAGAATTTCGTCCTGTGATTGTTGGCGGCCATGTTGACTTACCATGAAGTATTATGCCTACTTGAGACTCTTTGCTTACTTGAGTTACTTTGCTTACTTGAGACTCCTTGTTTACTTAAGATAGAAGTAATTTTGCTTACTGAAGTAAGCAAAGTATCTGAAGTAAGTAAAGTAACTGAAGTAAGCAAAGTATCTGAAGTAAGCAAAGTAACTGAAGTAAGCAAAGTAACTGAAGGAAGCAAAGAATCTCAAGTAAGCGAAGTATCTCAAGTAATATAAGTAGAGTATCTCAAGTAAGCAAAGTATCTGCAAAGTATCTCAAGTGAATAAAGTAACGGAAGTAAGTGCACCAATCAGGTCGAAACAGCTGTCCAGAGTTTGCATTTTTGGCTTTCAGTTTGGACTCTATCATGTCGTTGTCCCGTTAAGGCTTTTCATTTCTACGTAGTGTCAGCCTTGCAGTTTATTGTCTTTGTAAAGTAACAAAGCAGGTGAAGAATACTAGGATTACAATATTAGGGTACATTATAAATACTATATACGAGGTACCTACGAAGCAGGTAGGCGAGACCGCTGACCGAAAGTGTTAATTCGGTGTGAGTGATTTGAATTCGGTGTGAAGAATTGAATTCGGTGTGAGCGATTTAAATTTGGTGCGAGTGTTTTTGAATTCGGTGTGAAGATTTGATTTTTGGTGTGGGTGATTTGAATTTGGTGCGAGTGTTTTTGAATTCGGTGTGAAGATTTGATTTTTGGTGTGGGCGATTTGAATTCGGCGCGAGTGATTTGAATATAGTGTGAGTGATTTAAATTTGGTGTGCACTTGTGGGCCACCGTAGGGCCGGGCCTTAGTTTCCTATTTCTGAACATGTCACATTTATTTCATATCGGTATAGATTCTGATGCGTATAATTTATTATTGGTTTTTGAGTTTCGAGTTTACGGTCGAGTTTCAGTTTACTGTTCACGTTGTTGTAATTCACGGTTCGCCTTTATGGTTTCGAAGTCGTCACACTCGTTTTTGTAAGTGTTCGTTTATTTCGCTTTCTCGTTTTTTTTCTGTTTTCCTTTTGCCGCTCGCTGTAAGTTATTTTATTCTTAATCCTGTGTTTGTAATTTTGTTATTTTCAGTCAGCCGTGTTCATCTGCGATTAAATGTGTCTTTTGTGCAAGATTTATTACGCGCTTGCGACTACAAAATTCATAATGCCTCCTTGAAGAGATAATACTCTAATCAATACTATAGTCACCAAGCCAGCAAAATAAATATTAAGTATCTATTATTATTATATATCTATAGTGAATGCGAAACAATCAGTTAACAAATGTCGCTTTCACAATGCCAGGTGAGTGTGTGCAAGGTTTAAAATCCAAGAAATATTGAACATGTTGGCGTTTTAAGATGACCAAGCAGTGTAACTGTCTTATTTAATAGGGCCTTCGAATACACAATGTTCAACGCCATTGGGCATGGAGAGTGGGCAGATACCGGACTTATCCATAGTTGCTTCGTCACGTTTGGACCAATACAAAGGACCTGAGAGAGGCAGACTTAACATGACACAGGACGGTAATGGACGCCTCAAAACTGACAGACCATGTTTAGTGACAATTGTGATAAAATGATAACATAATAACCAAGCCTTGGGATTTAGGCGCTAGTTATTCAAAGGCTGAGTTAGATTAATCCGAGGATAGAAATTTACCAAGGTTGTTTTTATATAAGATACAAACCATATATGGCACATGCCAAAAAAACGGCAATTGACAGCCTGTATAATGCAAAGTTTAGATATTATTTTCAAAGCTCAAAAAACATAGGCTTGAAGTCTTTTAAGATAGGGCGTGTTACGAGTATGACTTAAAAAAAATGCGTCATCAAACTGTTAAGTCAATGAACATTGCGAAACTTAAGCAAAAATTCTTGATGATTTTACTATCTTTAAGGCGAGTGCAACTTTGTTGCCCTGTATTTCAGCTCTTGGCCTAATCTAAATTCATACATCGATGAGCGGCGTTTTGGTGATCTTCACCTACCCAACAAGGCGTCGTCACTAGTTGGACTTATGACCAGTTTTGTTTCAGATGCATTAGAGTTAGAACGACAAACTTTAAAAAATGGCCATTTTTCCTCGAGAAGTAACGTTCGTTACGTAGCTCTTTAACGTAAGTTGAAAATTCTGTCAGTGTTTCTCTGAGTTGTGGTCTGCTGTTTTAATGTATCAGGCTCTTTTAATGGAGGCTGGACGGCCCAATTCGCTGACAACCAACAATTTCTGCAAATTGATATGGGTAATGTTTTCATGGTGACGGGAATTGTGACGCAAGGAAACTTCGCGGTTGATTGGTGGGTAAAGGGCTACACATTGGCCTACGGCAACGTTGATGGAAACTTTACAACTTACAATAATGATCAGGTAAGATAAAAAAATATCGTACATTATGGCAAGATCGAACGAAAGGAAAGAAAGTTCAATTTTAAAGTATAATAAAACCATTAATGTTCCCGATATAACACATTATAATCGGTCTTAGTTTAAAGGAGCCATGTCGGCTTTTTTGTAGATTTTTGGTTTGACCTGTTCTGAAATTTGTTATAGGCAACTTATCCCATGAAAAAAAAATGTCTTAAAACATATAAAAGAACAGATAACCTTAATTTGCAGAGAGGAATCAAACCACGGCTTTAAATATCGGATTTTTAAAGACGCGCGAAAACAGCTTGAAATGTTTAGTCTTATTTTTTCAAGTCAGAGTAATCCATTCTTATCTTTGTCATCCGCGACCAAATACGCTTGTTACTAGTTTCCGTGCTCAATATATGATACAGATGGACTATTAATTTTAGGTTTCCTAAACCACAAGTAGACTGTTCAAAAATCTGTTAAAATCCGTGACTAAGCTCCTTTAACGGAAACTATTTATGATGTTTACTTTTCTTTGATTTATGTTATTATTTTAAATACATAATTCATGTTATTATTTTAAAATGAATACTAAGTTATGATATGATATATTACCATAAATGCTCCACTTTTGCCTGATAATATTTTATGCTGGAAAATGAAGCTATATCATGTGAATGTGAGTTTAATAGAACTCCTATAATGGCAAAAAATGTTTGGAAAAGTTCCTACAGTTTAATATCGTGTTTTCTTTTGATCTCAGGAATTTGAAGGGAACACAAACCGCGAAGGTCGAGTTGGACATATCCTTGATCCGCCAATCACTGCTCGATTTATTAAAATCAAGCCCAAATCCTGGAAAGGCCTGGTTTCTTTACGAGTTGAGTTGTTCGGATGTTATGAAGGTATGCACACTCCATAAAAAATGCTGGGGGATCACCATGGAATACTTTGAATGATTTGAATACAGATATAAAAAGGGATACAATCCGTGATATTCATTTAACCCTTAATATGCTAAGTCCGCATTATTCCGGGATTTGGAGGAATGTCCATTCAACCACTTGTGACGTCACGAATTTGCACGTCAGCAGATTCTTGGGATATGCAACTAATACCGGTTGGATAGATCTTTCCACAGGACTGTCCATTTTGACGATCGACTGCAATCTGACAGAGATAATCGAAAAAAACGTGATCAGTTTTTGGTGCAAAATTGGTGGTAAAACAGACCAATATACCTGTACTTGATCATGGTCTCCTTTCCACAACTTTTCATTGCTAAAGATCGAAACTTTTCAGGTCAAAAGAAAGGATGTACAGTGTAGAAGGTATAGAGAATAAGAAAGCAGAGAAAAACGAAAAGCAACGCAGCGAGGACAAAAATCGGAACTATTCGGCAAAAAAAATAAAGTCCAAATTTTGGCTATGCGCATGCGCCAAAGTAAAATATTGTACATTTTTTACATGAAATCTTCCTCAAAATCTTACTGCAGTGTAAGAAAATGCATTTCTGGCAAAGTTAAGAGAAATTTAGCACCGTAGCGCCAAAAAAATCAATTTAACGGTTAAAAAACGTGTTTTGCAGTAAATTTAGCATATTAAGGGTTAATTTGGGATGTTCGACGAATTGTTTCAAACATTTAAACATAAACAAGACGTTGAAATACCTGATGCTTGCATATAAAATATTATAGAATTGTACTTTTCGCGCGATCTGTATAAGAGTTGTATAAATTGTCGGCCCTTTTGGTACAGTCACCAAGCCAGAATAGTGAAAATGAGATATAAACAACAAATCACAATTTACAACATAATTCAGTTGTCACCAAATAGATAAAATGTGACGTTTGCTATCAGGCAACTGCTGCAAGTACATGGAAATTTTAGAATAAGTTCTGAAATATGTTTACTTGACACCTAATAGCCAGTTCTATTAGTTTGACAACAGAGTTTAAAACGCATTTCCCACCTAAAACGTATATTCAGCAGGGAATCTCAATGTTTCCCGTAGCGGACCCGGGGGAAATATTGAGACATAACTGTTTATTATGAATGTTTTCATCTAGGGTTTCCAACGCCTACCTTACAGCCTTGTGTTGATGCGCTCGGGATGAACTCCGGGGACATACCAGATTCTGCTATTACTGCTTCAAGCTCAGCCGGCCAAATAGTCTTCGCTCCTAAAAACGGAAGGCTGCACTACCTAATGGCAGGTACCGGTACCGAGGGGTCCTGGGCAGCCGCCCTCAACGATCCCTATCAGTGGTTCCAAGTTGATATGGGGAACTGGACACGAGTGAATGGAGTGGCAACGCAGGGAAAACAAGACGAGGATGAATGGGTGACAAGTTATAGCTTATCTACCAGTTACGGGGAATTTTTTGAGTACGTTGGAAATGCAAGTGTCACGAAGAAGGTACAACTCTTTAACTGTTCCTTACTACTGACCTAAGATTTTCCCCTCTCTACCTCTTTTGGTTCAATATTACCATTGGTACAATCTGGCATTTTCCTTTGTTTTATATTCACTATGATATATTACCATAAACCAGGACAAAGGAAAATACCACATTGGACCAATGGCAAAATTAAACCACAACATACACCTCCCTAACAATTTTGCCCGATCGCAAGTTACCTGGCCTTACCTTATTATCGGTATGTTCGGGTAGCGTTTGACGATAAGCGTTTTACTCCCCAAGGTGAATGACATGATTTTACTCATATTTCGATGTATTATCCAAAGACTGGTGAATAAAACAACCGATTTCATCAAGGAGATATTGTCTAGATGTACATACAACTTTTATTGTACAGACAGACACGCAGGGACCGCGGAGACCATTTTAAAGTGGTAGGGCTAAAAAATCTGGCCAAGACACACAAGCAATTGGGGTAACTGTTTTGCCATTTATCATACATTTGCGTACCTCGATACAACGATGTAATTTCACTGCTCCCTTGGCATATCGTTATGTCGGGGTTTCACTGAAAAATTAACATAACCGTCCCCACTAAGTATAACTTCCAATGCAGTAATTATGTTAAATAAAACTGCCAAAGCTTCCTACTTTTTGAAGTTGCCAAAGTTTCTCTTGCGGTTCTTTCGCGCAGCTGTGCCGAGCCTTTGACTTCGTGAAGCGAATATACAAAAGTAGAAGCAATTTGTTACTTCAAGTGGTAAAATTTATACATTATACCAAGCAAAAAAGTGGTAGGGCTATAGCCTTACAGCCCCTCCCCCTCCGCGGTCCCTGACACGAGTGTTTAACTGGAAAACAGACAACTCGTTGAATCTGTACGAAGCTACAGCTTGACCCTAGTGACGTATCAATCCTCACTAGTGAGGATTCGATGACGTCATTTCCCTCAAAGTTGCCAAACGCCAGTTGAAAAATGGCGAGCGATATACATTAGTGACGTTCACTAAATCTGACATTGAACTGTTTACTGAGGAGCACGAAAATGACGAAGAAAAAAACTTTTTTGTGTTCCCTTGAGAATTTCAGCGGTCCGTAACTTTATCTGTACCCTGCGTTCGGACCGATACGATTTCCAGCTTTGCGACCTTTCAAACCTTTCAGACAAACGATATGATGTTGAAGGTTTTGCTCGCGGAAGGATAAATCAGCGGTGAACTTAAAGGATTCGAAATTTTCCAACAGGCGAGCATTCATTCCTTCCAATTAACAAAAGCAAGAGCTTGTGTTTCTTTTGGGGGGGTGGGGGGGGGGGGGGGGGTTTCTGACTTAATTTATCAGTTAATAATGCGTTGCGTCCCATGTTCATGATAGTGCCCCTTTTAAACAGAGTATCTACATTGTCAATCTGATTATATAACATCGAACAAAATGGTACAAATTAGTTTATGATTTGATTTTCTAGATTTTTAGCGGAAACTTTGACAGATATACAGTAGTGAGACACGACTTGCATGAGGCCATTATAACTCGTTACATACGTATTCACCCAGAAACATGGCACGGACACATTTCAATGAGAGCAGAATTGTACGGGTGCAGAACAGGTAAATGCATGGTACTTTGTTGAACATTGTTTTTGGCCTGCATATAACGAATGAAGATATTATTGTGGTAATTAGCGTAGCCTTTATTAAGTAAGCCTTTAGCCTTAAGGTTAGATTTCAAGGATAAGCAGTTAGTTTAGGCTACGAACTATCCCGTTGGTGCTTTATTTGCACTCTAAACTGCATGAAAAAAAAAATGAAATATCAATTGATCAGTTGGTTATTTATAAGTACTATTTCCAAAACGAGAGCGAGTGTTTCATCGGGGTATCCAAACACCGAGAAACAAATGAAAGCACGAGGCCGTAGGCCGAGTGCTTTTATTGTTGTGAGGTGTTTGGATACCCCGATGAAACACTCGCTCTCGTTTTGGAAATAACTTCTCAAATGCAACAATAAGAAATTATGCAGTGACATGTTTTGTCAAATGAGACAATAAGAAATTATGCAGTGTCAAATTTTTGCCCTTTTCTGTAAGAATGTGATTGCATGCATGATTCATTAGCGTCCCAGCCATGAGCGAGGAAGGAGTGGCGTGGTTTAGGAACCGAAAATGGTTTACGAGGAAGAGAATTAAGTCAAGAAAGCCGTATTCCCCGTCAACAAGGTATAAAAACAAATACGCGTTAACGTTTTTAAACAATGGCGAAGAACTCGGGTGGAGAAAAATTTCCATTCTTTCTGGAGGTCCGTTTAGAGATTACAATTTACATTAGGTTTCGAAGCCAGTTCGACTCTCTGAATTGTTGGCAAAGCAAATTTGTCATTGAAGTAGAGCAAAAGGAACGAAGAGTTATATCCACCGAAAGCAATTTATGTAATAGTATTTAGTATCCGACGCTAACTGTATTTAAGAAATTGTTGTTAGCACTATTTCCGATTTCATGAGTTGTATTGTTAAAAGTTTCAAGGATACTACGGATTAATAAATATTCATTGATTTTTTGCAAGTTGTCGATGTGCATAATTTAGTGGTATATACCACTCTCACTGGAGATTGGTATACTGCTTTTCATTGGGTATCCAAATGCATGCACGTGATGTGGTATACATCTCGTGATTGGAAGTTAACTTACTGAATTATTAATGATTTGAGAAGTATTGAATAAAATCGTTAGAACAACCTTAT
The DNA here is from genome assembly GCA_963693305.1 of Meandrina meandrites. Taxonomy (NCBI): domain Eukaryota; kingdom Metazoa; phylum Cnidaria; class Anthozoa; order Scleractinia; family Meandrinidae; genus Meandrina; species Meandrina meandrites. The sequence goes on along the minus strand of OY855907.1, from coordinate 15,146,603 downwards.
TATTATTTGCTTTTATTATTCTCTTGGTTTTAAATTCCACTGAAATACATGTAATTGCAAATTTAATCAGCTTGTTGCAGTTTCTTTCGAGACTTAAATCCTATTTTTTTATAGGTTTTCCGACTCCCACATTTCCAGCCTGTCTCAGAGCGTTGGGTTTGGAGAGCGGAGCCATCCCCGACTCCGCCATATCTGCCTCCAGTGAAATCGACATCGCTAGAAAAGCAGCCAATGCAAGGTTACATTTCCAAGGTGAAAAAGGAAGAATTGGTGGGTGGACTTCTCGAATAAATGACGAGTTCCAGTGGCTTGAAGTAAATTTTGGCAACTGGACTTCAGTTGGGCGAGTGGCTATTCAAGGACGACATGCTGTAATGCAATGGGTATCAACTTTTAGCCTCTCATTTGGCTTTGATGGAGTTTTCTTCGATGAGTACAAGGAGGAAGGTCACAAAAAGGTACATAATCACGTGCTATCTCTTCCATTTATCTCACAGCTTTTGCATCGTTAAATTACCTAGGATATAAATGAGGTATTTCCAAGTAGTTATTTCCTATTTTGAGGTATTTTCAATTTTTATTCGACGTTTGAATCCTTTTTGCTCTTTTGCAAACAATTATGCTGATTTTAATGCGTTTGATATTATATTATGACTTACTTGACTTTAATATGGCCATAACCCTAGGTGGGTATAGGGCCGGATATTATATTATAGTATCATTTAATTATTTGAGATGTTTTATTTTGTACCTCAAAAATTTAAATTTAGGAAGAACCAAATTGAGTCAATTGAGACGCCTTGTCAAAATCACGGAGGCCACATGTTTCGGTCATCCATGCCTTAAGATAGAGTCAACGAAAACAATACTATTGGCAAAATGTATGTAATGCGAACAACTTTAGTATACCTGTACTTCCAAATTCCTATAATTTTATGGATATGTCATGTTAAGATAATATTTTTTCGTATTAGATATTTTCAGGTAACGACAACCAGCACATTGTTGTTGGACACAACCTGAAGGAGCCAATCATTACTCGTTATCTACGCATTCATCCCGTTTCATGGAATGTTCGTATCTCTATGAGAGCAGAAGTGTATGGATGCAGCGAAGGTAATTTATGTTAAATGGAAGGGGGAGGGTGAGGACCTTTTACAATGACGTTAACTTTGTTACGTCATTCACTGCATTACCCTGCTACACTACTCTCCTTTATTCAAAACACGAGAAATGACAAGAATGACAATGTGCCAAACTACCCATAATGCTTACCCATTTTATCCAAGTTTACCTAAAACAAGTATACAAACAACAGACTTCATTGGGGCAACAAATTTGCAGTCTCGTATTTTTCCTCAAAATTTATCTTTCCTGACAATGGAACATAGCTCGAGGAAAATTGTGGTCCGCGAGGAATAAACAATGTCCAAGGATAAATACCAGTGTAGATTTTCGACGCCAAATACACGTTATTTTTTTAATTTCCCTTATAGTATTTTCACGCTTATTTTGTAAGACGTTTTCTCACAGGGGACAAACGCCCAAGTGATTCTGTTGGCGTTGAAGACCAATCGCGAACGAGAAATTTTTTTTGATTGATTATAAAGGAGTTTAAATAACAGACATTAGTAAAATAAGTCTTACGAAATGATTCTGATATGTGCAGTTTGGCCAGTTAACAAAATCACTGTATTTATAAAAGGTGTACCAACGCCTGAACTCCCAGGGTGCCGTTCGGCTCTTGGAATGCAACACGAAGTTATCCCAGACTCTTCCATATCTGCCTCCACTGAACTTAGCAATGTTCTCCAAGCAAGAAATGCCAGGCTTCATTTCCAAGGAGGTCCTGGAAGAATTGGTGCGTGGACTCCTTATGTTAACAACAGGTTCCAGTGGCTCCAAGTGAACTTCGGTAATTGGTCGAAAGTTGCTGGTGTGGCCATTCAAGGAAAACATGCTGTTGCTGAATGGGTAAAAAGTTTTACCATCTCGTATAGCTATGGTGGTTTGCTATTCGTAGATTACCGTGAAAATGACACAAACAAGGTAATGGTTACCAGCTGTATTGATATATTAGTTATTGTGCAATAAAAGTATTTTCCAATGTGATGTGTGTCTTTTGGTATAGCATGTTTCTTCTCAGTTCGTCTATCCATCCGTACTAACGAGCGTCTTTCCACTTGTGTGCCAATCTGTCCGGGTATCTGTATGTGTCTATCTGTCTGTCGGTCGGTCTGTCTGTCTGTCTATCTATCGTCCGGCCTGTCAGTCTGTTTTAAAGAGCAAGACCTGGTTTCGAGATTCACCTTTGTCATTCTTCATCATGCAACACAGTAGCACTTATTGTAAAACCTAAGGGCTCGAGTTGAGTCATACATCATATATTAAAAGAAAACATCCTCTTGCTAATGCATTTATCTTAATTACTGACACAACTCTATTTTCGCTTCAGGTTTTTGTAGGAAACAGTGATTGGGATATAGTGGTAAGCCGGAAGTTTAAAGAAGCATTCGTAGCTCGCTACATTCGAATTCATCCTGTAACATGGCATTTATACATCTCATTGAGAGCAGAGTTTTACGGATGCCAGCAGGGTAAGGAGTTTTATTTATGCTTCCATTGTGTCTCACACAAGAAGTGCTGTTTCATCACAACTTGAAAAAGGTATTTTAAGTATGCACTACCTGTAAATAAAGGTGCCCACTATAAATTCTTAACTGATTTTTTTTCTGGAAATTAACTGTTCCATTTGCTTGTCAACTGGAATTTTCAGGATGTTTAGCTAAAATAATATTAAATGGTATGTGACTCCTGTCTTCAGTCTGCTGCATGTTTCTAAACTGGTAAATTGCGTTGTATTAGAGTACATTGCAGCACATTCGTCTTGGTACTTCATTCATTAGGTTTTGATGTGCCAGTAGAGGAATGTATGTCACCTCTCGGCATGAAAAGCAAAGAAATACCAGATGAAGCTATAACTGCTACCTCAATAAAAGATCAATATAACGGCCCTGAGAGGGCAAGACTTGACAAGGTGATGGAAGGGAGCAACAAAGGAGGTTGGGAGCCTTTGTATAACGACTTGGGACAGTGGATTCAAGTGGATCTGGGAAACATCACCAAAATAACTGGAGTTGCCACTCAAGGGCATCATGAATGGCTTCACTGGGTAACAGAATATTATTTATCATACAGCATTAATGGCGGCCCATTCCCGTCCTATAACGATAATCAGGTACGTTATTTTTTGGAATAAATATTTCAAGTGCGCGCGTTGTACAAGAGGTGATGAAATAACCAGTGAGCGCGTATCGCCAGTTGGTTATAATCACATCATACCCAACAAGCAAGGTCGAATAACTGTTTCTAATCTGTAAATTCGCACTTCGGATATTGTCGTAGGAATTTCAAAACAACTGCGCCTCTCCGGCGTTAGTATGGGTAATCAAATGGTAACGAGTGAAATTAGGAAATAATTTCACGCGCGTTTTGTCAAAATTCTAATAATTATAATTAATAGAATTTTGACAAAACGCAAGTGAAATTATTTCCTAATTTCACGGGTATACCACTTGGTTACCTTTTAATATCATGGGTGGAAAAAAACAAGTTAAAAAACTACGATTGTAAGCGTAATTGGGTTGATCCCAATAACCCAAGTTTTTAAAAGAAAATATGAAGCTATACTGGAAATTCTAGGGGGTAGGAGGGTCCAAAGCAAAGAACCATCCTTGGAGGAGGTATGGATATTATTAGAACCACACATTTTAATTAGACTGCCATTAAACTATTGAAGACACTTTAGCCTGTGCTGCAAAAAAAACTTGACGTCTTTACTTAACCTGGAGTAAACTTTATGGTCTGTGATAATAATTATGTAAATTGTCTGTAATTTCATTATTTTTATTGGAACAAAATATTTTTATCACAAGCCCCAGAATGGTTTTAAAACTTACATGTAATAAAGTGCTAGTATTCACATGTAGCCTAATTGGGTTCTGGGATGCCCATATTACATAATCACTTACTTATCCTCATCGGGCCCATGAGAACTCTTGAGGCTGGGTTCATATTACATAAATAGCTATGAAGGTCACTAAAGTATATTCAGGTTTAAACTGACAACATGTGGGAATCAATTGTGACAATTTTATTACATTGTTAAAATGTATATTTTTGAGTTCATTTTCAAGTTGACTTAAGAGGAATGTCATTGCAAAGTCTTCAAGTCACCTGTAAATAGAAACAAAACAAACACAAACTATTTATTTTGGTGAAATTGCTATCTTTCCAACATGCAAACTGTGTCAGGAACTTTTATGTTAATCTTGTTGTTTTTCCGGAGCGTAATTAATTCGCTGCGATTCAAGGTTGTTGAACCTTAGTACTGTTTTGAGCCAGCGGTTTTTGCTATTTATACCCATCATCCCTTGCGCGGATGAAAGGACCATGTGCTTTTGTAAGATGGCGTCGTTATGTTATGGCGCCTGTATTTTCGTTCAGGTTTATTTTGCCCAGTCTACCTGAGTCAGCAAATCAATTTTCTTTGCACCCTTCCTTTCAGTAATCATTGCAGAAAAATGTCAGATTATTCAATGTTTTGGACCCTAAAGCTGAATTTTTGTAATCTGTTCATCTCAAAACATTAAATTACAGAAATCTTTCTTTGTTTTTCTCATAGAGCAAGTTGTCAACAAAAACTATTATGGAGTTTATTTAAATCAAATTTACAGCTACTGCATGGCTAAATTTCCAAAATTAAAAAAAAAAAAAACTTGGGTCTTGACAAAGTGCAAGCCACCAAGTCATGAGAGGCATTCCAGTTAATCTGAATAGCACACTGGTTAGCCTTAATAGCTCTCTGGTTAGCCTAAACAGTACTCCAGTAAGCCTGAGTATAGTTAGCTTATGTGGCTTGAGGTTAGGCTATATATTTATTGGGTTAGGAATTTCTGGCCTGTATGGCACTTATGTGTCATGAAACATGCGAGCCATTCCAGTTAACCTACATAAGATTCCAGTTAGCCTAAATAGCACTCCAGTTAGCCTTGAAAACACTTTGCCTGTTGCAGTACAAACAGTACATTATAACAGTTAAGAGATCAATAACTACCAGAACTTGTTATAATCCACTCGGTCAATATTCTGACAAACATTTCCTCACGTCTAAATAATGAAAGGATGCGATTCTTATTAATTTGAAGTAGCTTTAAATTCAGATGACAAGCATAACTACAAATTACATGAAATGACGAACTGAGCTCGGCTTTAATTCCAGTTTGCACGATTTTATCGTTAACACTTTTATATATGCTCACACATGATAAACGTCGAATACATAAGCTTAAACCAGTGTTCAAAATAAAATCGTTGTACAATGAGAAACGTTTACCTCAGGTCCCTGTAAGTTTCTGTAAGAAATGTTAGCGAAACGTTTCCCTCGCCGTTTCTCCTCATTTCATATTCTTCGTTATCGGGAATACGAATAGAAGAAGAATACCCCGTGTTTGGAAACTCGTGATCGCGTCGAGAATTAAAAACATCGGCAAAACTACCCTATATAACTCAAACTATATAACTGGTCGCCATTTTGAACATTTTCTTGTCGTGAGCCCGCAATACGGACCACCGGGAATCCCCTAGCAGCGGAGAGGGGGAGGGGCTGCTGCTAAACTTCTCCCCAGGCTTCACTCCTTTCGTCTGAAAGAAATAAAATCCATCCTGGCCAAAAGCAATTAAAATGAGTAGAAACTGACAACGCCATCATAAAGAGCATACACTCCTGCCTTTGGCAAAATTTTCTTTTGTCTCTACCGCAAATGGTCGCTGAGCAGGAAGCCAACAAACTTTTCAATTGTACATTTCACTGCTGTACATTTTCAGGAAAAAGTAATCATGGCCATTTTTAAAAGCACTATTTAAAATACTACAACTTCGCTTAAAAATATCCTAAGAGAAAGATTCTAGTAAAGTTTTCAAGCGAATTTAAAATTGTGGTCCTTTCTGGTCACGTGATCGATGACGTCATAGCGATGAAAGTGTTGAAAATGGATTTAGCATGGAAGTATCTACCAACTTGTACTTTGTTGTTTCTTTACATTTAATGCAACGCCAGATACGCACTTGTACCCAGACTCCCACTTTTTGAAAATTGCACATAGCTCCTTTAAGGACGTTCGCGCGAAAATTTTCTAATCGATAGATTTTTCTAAAATTTTTACTGAGGACGGATAATGAGTTACTTGTGTCAGAAATACAAAAAAAAGTGGGGGTCACCGACTTCGTTTCAGAGATAAAGTCTGTAGAAAACTACCCTGATTTTGAAAAATTGGCGCACGTAATTTCGCACGGCTTTCAAGGTTTGTAGTTTAAATTATCGATGATGAGAAAACGGAGGCAAACGATCTTGGTGATATTTTGAAGAAGTGCGTCTGTTGCGTAAATAATTTTAAGTGTTGCCATCTTTTATGCAAAACTTAGCCCTGGAAGAGGCATTTGAACCCGTCGTACGGCAAAACGAAAAGATCAAAAAGCGGAATTCGAACGTGCGTGAGGCAAAAAAAATCAACCTTTTAATCGATAGATTTTTTTCATTTTCTCACAAAACGTAGATAATCGTTAACAAAAGTGATCTTTTAAGAAAAAAGTAGGGGTCACCGACCATTTAAGCTAGCAAACTGCAAGCGAAGTTATCGCAACAGCTACTCACCCTATATGTGGTTGGAAAGTTTCCTCAGCGCGCGCGCTCGATGCATGACGTGGCGTAGCGTCGCGACAGGAATTACGTGCGCAGTAGGATGCGCATAAACAATTAGCGCGAACGTCCTTAATATTTATATTTTGTTCGGTTCCTGGGCAGTCCGAAATGCCTCACGCCAATGTGCTTCAAGCTGCATTGACTGCTTTTTTAGTAGCAAACTATTTTCGTCATAGTTAGCAAAAACGAACTTCTGAGCAAAGTCACGTGACTAATGACGTCATCACCCTATGTCTCATATGAGAAGTTGTTTATGGTAAGAGTTATTTGTATACGACATAGTACTACTGCAGGCTTCAAACTGATCAAGTTATTTGGCATTTACGATTTTTCAGTTGAAAAGGATTCTGGGAAGGTTCTTGTTATAATTATATATTGTTTTTATAATTATTTTTATTATTATTATTATTATTATTATTATTATTATTATTATTATTATTATTATTATTATTATTAAAATCAGAGGTGGACTGTTTAATCTGTTAATTGAAGAAAGCGAGCGAAAGGATAATACTCCTTCGTAAATATTCCTTGTTAACTCTTCTAAAACTCAGTCTTAATCATAAAAAAGATGGGGACAAGCGTTGTTGGCTAACGGAAAGATCCGAAGTTATCGCTCAGCTGGACATTACATTGCTTGTGCAAGTCAAATCGAGCGGGAATTAACCTCTGTATCGATTCGCGACTGTTATAACTAAACATTAATCGTGTTAAAAAAAAGGGGAGCTTAGAATTGACGAATCCTTCCGTAGTGCGGGACAAAAGACACTGTCAATTACTGCACGTACGACCACGGATGATCTTAATTACTTGCTTGATATTTAACTCAACTGCTGACTATTGTCAAATTGTCAACTTTATAGGTTCTGTTGGGCAATGCAGACAAAGACACTGCTGTTGGGCATGTACTCAGCCCTCCAATTATCACACGCTACATAAGGCTTCATCCAAAAACGTGGAAGAACCACATAGCGATGAGATTTGAGATATACGGCTGCATATCTGGTGAGTGTTCAGATGCTTGGTCGCGTAGTTTTAACCCTAGCGCGCCTCCTAAGCAAGGAACGCCACACTCCTCGTTCTTGAATTGTTGGTTCTGAGCATGCGCTGCAAGTTATCCTGGACTCTCTCTTCTAGCGCCTGGGCTCAACCCCTATAAAGGGGGCGCGGAAAAGAGAGAGTTCATGGACTAGACTAAGGCTATCCAGAACGGGGTAGTGGAATAATTGTTAAATATGATTTTGATATGACCATTATACAGGTTTTCCAGCACCTGAGGTGCCTCCTTGTCAGATCCAGTTGGGAATGCAGAATGAACACATACCAGACTCTTCATTGTCGGCCTCATCGTTTTTAACAGCCGCGGATGGGGCTCAAAATGCCCGCCTTCACTTACAGTTGGAAGTCGGCCTTAATGGCGCTTGGAGACCAGCAACAAACGATGCTAATCAATGGCTTCAGGTTGACTTCATTGCGGAGAGACAAGTCACTGCAATTGCTACGCAAGGTCGTGAGATTGGTGACTACTGGGTGACAACCTATACATTGTCTTACAGCTCTGATGGTCATAACTACACTCATTATCAGCAAGAAGGCATAACAAAGGTAACTGGAGTTACTAATGATTGTAACTATAACAACCCATGATCCAGAGATCCCATGCTACTGCAGTTATCTTTTAACAAATATGTCTCACTCGCTAGCTCTTCAGTTGACTTCCGGTAACCCAAACCTTGAAGGGGAAATTGAAAAAGGTTCGAGTTATCGGAAGTTGAGAACAAATTACCAGAAATAAGAAAAAAAAACTGTGTTTACTGTTTTTCTGTTCATACCATGTACGCTTTAAACAATTTTAAGAGTATAGAGAAGCCGAGTAAAAAATGGAACAATACATTTGAAAGAAAACAAAGCAAAGGAGCAGGAGATGCTCGGGTACAGCGAACTTTGCACGTTTTAAAGAGAACAGCGTCGGTCTACTGCTACAGAGTTCATGCGATTTCATTTCAATACGCCCTGGTGCATCTCAACTAATCTATTACAATCGATTGTCCTTGAAAGTTTTCTAAGGTTGGATTTGAAAGAATCGGTGTCAACCTCCACCAACACACTGAACGTCTGTAGGACGTCAATGGCGTGACATAGTTCGTGTTCTTGAGGGGTATTTCGGGGGCGGCTCTCACTCGTGTACGTATTTAATAAATTCAGTGTTTTTGACTACAGTACACTATTTGTTTTGACTTGTCACGTATTGACTGACATGGTTCGAGTTATCGAGGGTAAAATTATATGGAAAATGACCTAAAGGGAAACGAAGATTGGTTCGAGTTAGCGGAAGGTTCGAGTTATCGAGGGTAAAATTACAGTAATTGTATGACAGAAATCCAAGGGAAATCGATTTTGGTTCGAGTTAGCGAGGGTTCGAGTTATCGGGAGTCGACTGTATATAACTCTCTCCTTGAAACAATTTACGACAGCACTATTTAAAACCCCCGAGACTGTCAATACAGTTTCGCACTCCTAAAACCCGAAAATTGATCGTTTGAAAAAGCGTTTTTCATACGTTGGTGATAGAAATCAGAACAGGGTCTGAACTCATTTGGTATAGCTGTACCCACACTCAGTGTCCACAACAGTGGCGCTTGTATTATCCAGTATTTTAATATTAGTAACTGTAATGTCCGCAAAGCTTTCTTTGATTCCGTGTTGAAATCAACTGTTTTTGGTCCGTCTGTTTGTCTGTCTTTTTGTCCTTCCGTCTATCTGTCTGTCTCCCCTCTCTCTTTCTAGGGCCATTTATGATGCAAACCCATCAACTCGCATACCTATATAAACGTACACTTATGTTATTTAATTTTTTAAGACACTGGCAGGGAACACGGATGGCTACTCTGTGGTCACACACATGCTGGATCCACCAATGAACTTGCAGTATTTGAGAGTCCATCCTCAGTCTTGGAATAACCAGATAGCCTTTAGAGTAGAACTGTATGGTTGTTAAAAGGCAGTATCGTTATATTGAGACACAGTTTTGATCAAATGCACATCAGGATATCCAGGTTTACACGACAAGTGTCTGAGAACGATACATCTAACATTGAGTACCCGTGCCTTAATGTTTGGCTCCTGTTCGTTTACCACAAAGACGTTTTCTTCATTATGGAGACTTCTAATTTGCACTCGACAAGGACACATCGTGAAAACACTGATAACACATCTGTACAGAGATTCGAGCAGTATCTTTGATCCCTTCCTCGGCTTAAGCAACGGATGTCGCGCGTACAATTGCTGGACTATCAGTAGATAACCATTTTTAGTTACCATTTCTTAAGTCTCCATTGTGCAGTTGTCCCCTATACCCTCCCGATACAGGCATGAAAGCGACCGCTGATGAAAAGGATGATGATGATGATGATGATGATGGGGGGGGGGGGGGGGGGGGGAGGAGGAGGAAGAGGGGAAGTGCAAGGAGGGTGTGATGGTCATGCTCATAAATTGAGTTATGACTTTGATCCAGTGTAGGATAAGAAATAATCGTCAGGAACCTATATTTAGAAAACTTACAATCGTCATGTATGTATGTATGTATGTATGTATGTATGTATGTATGTATGTATGTATGTATGTATGTATGTATGTATGTATGTATGTATGTATGTATGTATGTATGTATGTATGTATGTATGTATGTATGTATGTATGTATGTAATCGTTAATATAATCATAATGATATTATAAGGAATTATTGCGTATAAACAAGGTGCTGCTGCTCCTAAACGACTATGGCGACCCCCATACGTTAAAAAAATAATTTCCTGTAAGATAAACAATAAAAAGGGAAAGTGTGACAAAAGTCTTCATTGCAGGTTTATTATAGTGACATGAGCCCATTACAGTTATGTATTAGTTATACTGCATATTTTACGTTTATTCTTTCAACTCAAATCAAAATCTTTCACTGCATTAAGCTGTATACGTTAATTGTGGTATACAGTAGAAGTCTGAGGTCAGTCTTGGTTACATGCAACCGGGCCTCAGCGTCTTTCAGGATAGCGATACTAGCGCATCCTGCGGTTTTCCCTTCAACAGCTGGTATGTGTACTTTATTCGTAGGACACTTAAATCTTTTTGCTTCAGTTGGGCTACACTCTAGGGATAAACAAAAGGGAATATAATAATAATATTCTATACAAATATGTGATTATAAACAAACGCTGGAAAAATTGCAAATATTTTTCAATAAGAACTCTTGATATTTCATAGCAAACAGCTGTAAAGGAATTGGACACCCCATCTTAGGAATAATCATCAGCATGCAACAGTAAAGTTAAGGAAACCCTGTCCTGGCCTGTCATTAGACCTTTTTCGCTTGGGCGGTTTGTTTTCCCATTACAGACCACGTGATATTCTCTAGAGAATTTTTTTTTTATCCACGTAAAATCTATTCATTCATATACACGCGACTATTTGAAAATTTGAAAGCAAGAGGAGGAGAAAATTCAGAAGGAGAAAATTCAGAGCGTGCACTAAATGTTGTTGTTATATAGCTGGAATTTTTTTCCCCAACGGCGCGCGCTCTCATTGGTTTCTTCGAGGTCACATGACATCTAACAATGAAACTGTTTCCCGCCAAAAATCTCTGAGAGGGCAACATTGCATTAGCGTGAACGACATCACATCAGTTTGATTAAATAACAATAATAATAATATGGTATTTCAAACACAACTGCATGGATCGCCTTAGCTTGGTTCCTTTCTTATCGTTTTTTTACTTAATGTTTAAAAAAGGAAAAGAGATTCTTCACTTTCAAACGAAATGAGCATTATAATTTTTATTTTATTTGACTTTGTTTTAATTAATTGTAAAAGAATCAAGTTGATGTTATTTCTTATTGTACTAGTTAATGTTAAACCTTTATTGTAAACAGACCAATTTGGGGAGTAAGGCACAATAAAGAAAAACTATTACTATTACCGCAAGCACTGCACCAGCGCCTTGTATTTACTATCCCATGCACACCACGGTCTAAAATGGTCAGCATAGGTGCAGGTGGTGTACGTCTGACCGCCATACTTAAAAGGAAAAACGCAACAAAGAAGTTGCAAAGAACGATTTTCCCGCGGCAAAACGAAGATAACGGATGAGCCAATACGCCTAGTTTACAGTGCTTTGCGGTTCGATGACCGGTCCACATTCATGCCGATGGCGTCATAACTTAAAAAGCAAAACGTTGTTAAATACCAGAGAAACTCCTTCTCGTGCAATGTGTGAAAGCAAGTATCAGCTACTTACATACGTTGCTAGACGAAGTGACGAAATCCAGACAGCGACATCTGCACCACCTCAAATATTACGACCAGTCAAACTAATTGCGAGAAACTTCTTTTCTGTGTATAATTTATTCACCTGACATAAGGACCATTACAACTAAATTGCGACTTGCCAACCCTTAAAAGTTAGACGAGAGACTTGTTTACCAACCCTAACAGTGCCTCAGCATTTCCGTACCTGAAGTGGATCACGTGTGTCATTCCTTTAGTAACGCTATTCTCTATTTTCCAATTGCCCATAATGCACTTTGTTTGCCCCCCAAATTTTGCATAAACTATTGTTTTCAAATTCTCTTGGGAGGAGTGCACATTCCCCAAACAATAGAATATGCAAAATTTGAGGGGGGCGGGGGGGGGGGGGAACAAAGTGTATTATGGGCAATTGGAAAATAGAGAATACTGCAACTTAGGGCCCGGACGCACTGGGCAAATTTTTGCTTATTTTGCGAAAAAAATCTGTCATCAATTCCCTGAGACAAGTGCGACCGGTTAATTTTATATCTACCAAATCTTGTCAAGGCTTACCAAACTTCAAAGACGCCGTAGCCAGACGGTAATCCGTTCGTTCGGCTGCTCTTTCATCGATTGTTAGATATTGTCGCAGTTCAAAAGGCTTTTGATGCCCAGTTTTCTGCAGACGAATCTTCAAAAATATTCATACAAAGGTGTATTTTGATCACGGATGAAACGAATTTTAAACCATCTTGTTGTTTGGCATTGGACGCCATTTTGAAATAAATATAGATCGAGCAAATCTGTGACTCTCTACTACCCCCAGAGAACTCACAGAGCACAATAGCGCGAGTTTGGGGCAAAAGATAACCTAGAAGGGGAGGTAGGAGAAAACGCGCTTAATCCAAATGCTATACTCCTATTTTGCATTCTGCAAACTAGTCGTAAAAACCACGTGAACGACTCTAGTTACGTCGTTTCCTAATCTTATGCTCTTGTATAGTTAAAACTACACCAGAGCAGAAGCTTCTCGGGCATTTTGTATCAGGAAATTATTAATGTTTTACCACCTAACGTAGCTTAATCGTCAACGATCTTGAAACACCTGGCAACTTTACTAAATGGCCCACCTTTTAAAAAAACTTTTTTGCCGTCAGCAGAGAGAAAAAAGTACTTACTTTTCATGGACTTTTCTCGCCTTATTATCGCCCGAAAGTCGTTAGACAATCGCTGAAGTATAGATTTAGTATCGAGGTATTCGAAGTTTCGTCGAAGTGACGGTTAAGTATCCAAAACATCGTTGAAGTGTTGGTAAACTACTATTCATTTAGGCAGCCACGCGTCTCGGTAGATATGTCGACCGACTATTGTCGACTACCGGGTGATCGGCCGGTTCTAATCGACCGACTCTCCACCCATTGTTGGCCGACTATCCAGCCACTATCGACCAACTATCGGTCGACTCTTGACTAAGGTAAACTGCTTCTAAACTAACCGAATTTTCAATTTATATTTAAAATTGAAGCCATCGAATACTGCGTGTTTAGTTCACTCTGATTTACTGTGATTTACCGTGTTCTCTAAACTGCTCAAAAGCACGGATGTTTGCTGATGATACAAACATAACTAATACAACACCTTTTTAAGTGACGTAGAAAATGTGGTTAATAATGAATTTAAAGAGTAAAGGGCAGTGGCTATTGCCAAAAAGTTAAGATTAAACGTAATTAAGACCGAGTATTTATTAGTTTGCTCTAATCACAAAGTAGCCCAACTGACGTTTCCCCTCCTGGGTGATGATCAGATAAAGAGATTTAAATCTGCCAAATCTTTAGCCGTTTATATTGATGCGCATATATTGTGGTCGAACCAAATATCTTCAGGCATTGCCGGATTAAAACAAGTTACACCTTTCGTCCAAACAGAAGTTTTGATTAAAATTATTAAATTGTTGGTTCTTTCCTCTTTCGATTACTGTGATGTTGTCTGGTCAGGTCTAAACAAAGGCCTATCAGAGAGAATTGATAGACTCTATAATCAGGCAGCTCGGATCATCACTCATAGTGACTGGGAAACAAACATTTTGACAATGCTTCAGTGGGACACTCTTAGAGTTCGACATCAACATCACATTGCGATCATTCTGCACAAGATTATGCATAACAAATTTCCTGAGTTTCCTGGTGAGGCAATTATCCTGATTCGTGACAATAACATGATGCTTACAATCTAAAGAGACTCGAGCTATAATTTGGTTCTCCAAAAACCCAAAACTGAAAGCTTGAAAAAAGGTTTATTTCATATCTAAACTATGGAATTCTCTTCCAAATCCTATCAAACAAAACAGTCAGTCACAACAGTCTCTTGAGTCATTTAAAAGAGCTCTTTGCACACTCAGTCTCCACGATAACAATTAACACTAGCATATTCCTCCATTCTCACTCATTAATATGCCGCTCATTGTATTGCGTGGATAAGTTATGGGAAAAGACTGTGGCCGAGGCAGCTGGATGCGAAAGCAATGTGGTTGTAAACACGTCGCCGAAGGGAGGGGGGGGGGGGGTTGAAAATTTCTCCAGACTTCCCGATTTGCGTATCTCTTTCGAAATGTCCCGAATCAAAGCAAAGAGATCTTTAAATAAGGAGAAATTGCACATGGTAATTAAGCATTACATCACACAACTATCATCAACAAACAGGGTTATGTAATCCACGCACTGCGGATTATCGCGTCCTAATAATGAATTAGAATAGTCGGTCTCTATTTCTAAAGCAAATTTTCTTTAATTCACAGAGTCTGTATCGTCATATCCACAATCGTTTCTGCCTTGAGTCTGCAACACTCAAATAAGAATGCAGTCGAAAGAAGATTTTTTCACCTCTTTTTCATACGAGAAGGAAATCGAAAGAGCCAAGTGGTATAACAGGTATAAACGTGACCTCGATAAAGGCGGCTGGAATGAAGCACACCGAGGTCCCGGTAATGTGTACTGGATTAAAACATTCCCTGAAGAAGAGGTCCCGATTAAAGTGCTGTCTTGGGTTGATATGCCAATATCGGCAGAAATGTACATGGAAATGATGGATCAAAGAAACCAGGACAAACGAGACAAGTGGGATCGAGCTTTCCTGGACCAAGAAATCCTGGAGACTTATCCAGATAATAAGGGGATCGTTAAATTCATGCGTTACCCGGCTTCGTTCCCACTTTGGGATCGTTCATTCGTCTTGTTCATTCCACCTGTGAAAGAAATCGACTGGTTCGGCAAGCGAGCTTTTTTCCAGATTCAAAAGAATGCCAGACACCCTTCCAAACCCGACGGAACTGATGGTCTTGTCAGAGCGACTAACGGAGGTAATTTCACCGTGATTGTCCCTGACGAAAAGGAGCCAAGTGGGGCGTGTAAGTTGTTCAGTCTTTCCAGCAATAACTACAATGGATGGCTACCAAACAAGCACATCGAGTGCATCATCAAAAAGAAAGTTCCTGCTTCGTTTAACCAGCTTTTGGCAAGCATGGTTGAGGGCTACAAAAAATACTTCAAAGAAAATTAACTCTTTTTAGTGAAATTGGAACTGAATTAAATATAAATAGATTACGGACACTAAGTGGAAGTTGTCCAGCATAGAACAAAAAAGCATTATGCTTCACTACGCATAATTGAGATAACAAAAAAACTTTAGAGTCTGTAGTCCACTGGCGTTTCCCTTTCTTTAACTAGCGAATATGGATGTTGTAATATGTCTTGTCTTTATTTTAACCTGTGGCATGTAGTACATATACTAAATAAACTATGCAAAACAACAAGTTTCTCTAATTGTGGGGTCGATGGCAACCCATGCTCTACGAGTATTAAAAGGCCCAGTGCTAGTGACGTCTATTTTTGGACCCGTTGCTAGGGAAATTCCTGGTTATGTAATTTTAGCAATTTTTCTCGTTTATGTGTTGTTGAATCTTCTTCTCAGTTTGGAACTCAAATATGATGTCATTAAGCAACGCTCATGATCACGTGACCAATAAAGAAAAAAGTCTAAAACAATTTACGTTCCGCATGTTATCACAAAATCATTCATGGTGTCACGATCTTTATCCATTTTAGTATCATGAAAACCTGGGTTTCATTTCATTATCAAAAATATCTTGTTGGAGATATTTAAATAGAGAATATTACATGGGAGCGCGTAGATGTGGAATTCCTCTTCGAGTGTTGAGTCAACGAATTTTGATCATTGTTCTCAAGAATATTGTTCGCAGCCATATTGAGAAAGATCAACAAAACATCTGTAATTTACTTCTGCTATAAAAAGTGGTCGGTTCACCCTTCTGAACAAGTAAACATTCACATAAACACTTCTCGCAAAACCTCAACTGTTCAATCTTGTCGAGAGAAACCACTCCAAACAAACAGCGAAACAGTAGAAGCACCAACCTTGTTCCCAAGCCCTACCAACATGGCATGGAGATGACGTCATTCGCCCCTGATAAATTTTCTGCGGGGGGGGGGGGGGGGGCAAATTGACAACCATACATAGAAAGCCCAAAAAACTCGACTTTTTACCGATTTTAGAGAGCGTTCTCCTTCATCGAACGCAACACATGATTTAGACGAATGAATCCATAGTTATATTCCCAACCCAGGGGTTTGTGATATAATATCGAAAAATAGTAAATCAAATTAGAGACCGCCTGGTATTTAGGTTTTTTCTACAAACCGGAGGTCATTTTGTTAACGCACGCGTAATTCGTCTGACCAGAGATCTGTGCGCGCGCTTGTCGTACGCGGCCAATTCGCAAAGAAAGAGTTGCGTTTTTAAACGCAAAACGTGGCCTAATGCTTCAGTTGACATTTCAGCTTACAACAAAACCAGATTCTGGTTTGGAAAAGTTGCAAATTTTTCATTTTTTCTGCCTTATACGTTGCGTTACATGTTACGTCATTTTCCTATGGTCTATTGTAATTTAGCATTGTTCTCGAACTCAGCGCAGTTCGTATCGTTGTTCAGTCTTTTCAACAATAACTGCAATGGATAGTTGCCAAACAAGCACATTGCGCGTATACAATATTTGGCAAACATGATCAAGGGTTCAAGAAATACTTTAAAGAAATTCATGTAACTTTTTTTCGTAAATTTGGGACTGAATGCCTAGATAGCAAACTCGCTCGCTGAAAACGAACTTTGAGGTCTAAAGAAAACTGGTTTTAACGGTCTTCTAAGAAAAAATTATAGGAGATTTCGCTGGTGGAAATTCTGTGGCGACCTGACCATTTTTATGGAATATATCAAGCTTCGAGTCAGTTGCAGTCGATAATTATTTCCAGCTTCAGCAGTAACTCGCCGAAATCGCTTTAAATGGACCTCACGAGATGGAAAACAACAAAAAAACTCAGCATAGCAAAAGTGTAAGTCAATTTGAGTCATTATCGCCAGAAATGTGTAAGAGCAGTGGAAGAGAAACAAAATGGCTTCGCGTGTCGCTTTAGGTACCGAAAGTAATGTTTTTGTCTGCTAGTTATTCAACTTTTATGTACGCGCGAGTTTTACGCGCCATCAAGTGCGAATAATAATAATAATAATAATAATAATAATAATAATAATAATAATAATAATAATAATAATAATACTAGATTTATATAGCGCCATATCCATGGCTCATGGCGCTTTGCAGTAAGAAATGTTATTAAAAATAAAATTTACATTAAAAATTTACATCAGTGATAAAAAATTACTAACAAATAAAATAGCTAAGCTATAAAAATGAAAGTAAAACTAGGAATCATTAAAACCTTTAAATAAAAACTGACTAACTTAACTATTTAACTAAGTGACTGACTAACCAACTAGCTAAACTATCTAATCTACTAATTAACTGACTAACCAAAAGTCTAGTTATAAAATTTGTTAAAAAGGTATGTCTTTATACAAGTCTTAAAACCTGATAGCGAGCCGCTCCCTCTTATATTGTTCGGAAGATAGTTCCATAGGCTAGGTGCTACAAAAGAGAAACACCTATGACCATAGCCTATTAACTTGACAGGTGGTACTTTCAAGAGGTTTTTGGAGGAGGATCGAAGATTTCTGGTTGGTGCATAAGGCTCTAGCAGTTCAGTAATGTAATTAGGGGCCTGGCCGTTGAGCGCTTTATAGGTTAAAAGTAAAATCTTATAGTTGATGCGCTGGCTTATTGGAAGCCAGTGTAGCTGCTTTAAGACCGGCTTGATATGATCGTATTTCCTTGTTCTAGTAACAACGCGAGCCGCAGCATTCTGGACATTTTGTAGACGATCTATCAAAAATTTTGGTAGTCCATATAGAAGCGAGTTGGCGTTATCTAGTTTGGAAGTGATGAATGCATGTACTAACTTTTCAGTGTCTGCTAGAGATAGACGGACTCTTATCCTGCTAATGTTTCTAAGATGGAAGAAACAGGCCTTGCAGGTACTGGCAACATGCTTTTCCAGTGACATGTGCTCATCAAAGATGACTCCAATGTTCCTTGCAGAAGTAGATGGCTCGATCTGTTCACCAGACACATCGACGTGGTCTATTAATGGGGGTGGACGGTGTAGTGCGCTCAAGATCAAAAGCTCCGTCTTTCCTCTGTTTAGTTTCAGCTTATTGCACACCATCCACGAGTCGATCTCAGAAACACATGCTTCTATTTTAGCTATAGAACCAGGTTGTTCAGCGTAGGTGGGCTTAAATGAGAAGTAAAGCTGGGTGTCATCAGCGTATAGATGGTAGTTAAGTCCGTGCCGTTTGATGATGTCTCCGATGGGCGATGTGTATAACAAATACAGGATTGGCCCTAAAACGGATCCCTGGGGAACACCGTAGCGAAGTTCTTTCATCTCTGACTTGGTTCCGTCAATCATCACAAACTGCTTTCGGTCTTGAAGATAGGATCGAAACCATTTTAGCGCGTTTCCTTTCACGCCGTAGCGTTTTTCCATTCTTTCTAGTAGCAGTTTATGGTCGACGGTATCAAACGCCGCAGACATGTCCAACAGTAGCAGGATAACGCATTTCTGATTATCTATCTCACAGAGAATGTCATTTTGCACCCTCAGGAGAGCAGTCTCCGTGCTGTGAAAGCGTGACGAATCAGTGACGCTGCCTCCCCTGCAGATGTTTTTGCGCGAACAGTCACCTCTCGCGGTTAGTCAAAAGTTACGCGATAAATCTGATAAATGTTTACAAAGCCCTGTCCTGCTCGCAGCAATTTGCACGGGTAAGGTTTCTGATCGTTATCCCGCCACAATCTTCAATCGCAAAAAAATTCTGATGCGAATAAAGATCGAAAAAGGTATCCTTACGGGAGAGGTGAGTATTCGCGCAAAAACATCTCTGCAGGGGGGGGGGGGGGGGCTGCGTCACTGATTCGCACTTGATGACGCGTAAAACACGCGTGTATGTGCCAAGGTAACGGGCCGCAGGTGTAACGAAAAAAATTCCAAGCAAAACTGCTAAAAGGGAGCTCAGATTCTGTTTGAAAATCGCTTCTTTTAAGAACGCTGACAGGTAAGAGTGTTCACAAATTACCTAGCTTTCGTTTGCGTCGATTTTGGTCGCAAAAAGGAGAAGAAGAAGAAGTGAGTTTAAAGCGATTTCGCACCGCCTGTTCAAATTGTTTCCCGAAAGAGTTGCCACCCTTGCTACTTGTTATATTGTAGGTAGAAAATTAGCATATTTCAGATCCGCTCGCGCACTCGAACAGCTCTGCACACGATAGCGGTGCTGTCGTGTCATCGACGCCAACTGTACATAAGAAACACAACACAGAAAACAACGGAACCACGTGTCTGAATAATATCCTACATTAATTTATTCATTTCCTCAAATATTGTGGTCTCCCTGTGAATTAACCTCATTCGAAGATTCATTTTAAGCTCTTTTGTTTTTCAAATAATTATCCTCACTTGTTTTCCCTTCTGGTTGAGCACAAACCGAAGCAATATATGGCAGCATATGGTGTATTGTAAAAGTTAAATAGTAAGGAGATCATTCAGCAAACTCGGTCATATTCTATACACAACGATGATTCCTCAAAATTTTTGTTTATTGGTTGCTGGTGGCAACAGCATTTTAATCCCCTACATGTTTTGTTTTTATTCTCCGCTTTTTTCGTTTTCCGGTAGTTTCGCTCGCAATTGTTTTCGATGTTTCATGGAAACAGATTTCTATAAAACATGCAGGAGTGGTCAGAATTGATTTTCTAATCACTTGCCGTCAGGCAATTTATTCAATGAATATATCTTGGGGAGCGGGAGAGCAGTTTGTCTTAGAACGTCTCGTCTGCTGTATTGCTTTTCAGACATGTCCAATAGGACAGAACACTGACGAAAGACACATTAACCTTTATGATATGCATCATTAAGTGTCCCCATTGCGAAACGTTCACCAATACACACACAATATTGTCAAATATAAATAATATCAAAATGATCAATAACCTAGTCTTAGGCCCAGTTCAGACGTCGTGCTTCTGCCGTGCCGAACTTAATTGTAATAGGTTTGACTATAGCACGGCACAAACACGACTCTGATCCAGACGTCGTGCCAAATTCAGGACTTACTGAAGTCACGTAACAATTAGTCAGCGTTGATCAAACAAAAATGGCGCCGTAACTACCCCCGTCAAAATACATTTAATATAATTTATGAATTTTGTTTGGCACGGCAGAAGCGCGACGTTTGAATCACTGCCGTGCCAGAGTCGTGTAGCACGGCAGAGCTTGTCGAACTTAATTGCTTTACCGAACTTAATTTTAAGTTTGATTCAGACGCCGTACTTCTGCCGTGCTTTTGTCGAACTTAATTCCTGAATTTAGTTCGGCACGGCAGAAGCACGACGTCTGAACTGGGCCTTATACGACGTACTAAGCGTACGCTGAACTAATTAGCGCCATTTTTTTCCAGTTCTCTGCAGTGAATGAAACAGGAACTTTTAATCCCTTTCGCTTCTTTACGCGCACAAAGGCTGCACACAAAGGCTGCACCTGGTTTAGTTGTTCTCGGGATAAGTTCAGTTCCCTTAGTGAAATTCTGTATTAGCAACATGTGAGTGAAAAAGGTTCATTTTAAACATAATTAGTCTGGGGAAAGAAAATTTTTCTTTGAAGCGGAGGAGACTTGAAAAAAAGCGATGGCTTGAAAAATTCCAATTGTGTTTGCTATTAGCCTACTTTTAACTTTTCGATACTGTTTGTCCTGCTTTGATTTGTTTTTTCTTCGTCTATTAAGTTAATTCACAAGTTCAAGATAACTTGAAAATCTCCTAGAAACGTATAAATGTTTAAAAATAAATTGGAAAATAAATTTCCTCCTGGCGTAATGATGATGCGACTAGAACTTAAACCCCTTCTTTGGCCTTTCTCCAGACACATTTTTAAGGTTTCCACTACATCAATTTTAATAAAACTTTTAAAAATATATTTTCATTATCAAGCACTCGTGTTGTGAACGTGATCTTCTTTAATAAGCGCTCCAGAAGTGGTAATGAATAATATCTCGTTCTCAAAATCGAGCCGAATATATTTTGAGTTGCTGACTGCGAGCAGTCTCTAGTTTACTCTAAAGTCCTCACATCCCCACGGATTTTAGAGAAACAGACTGTTGGCAGTTTAAATTCTGAGCATAAAAAGTGATCGTTACGAGTATTGCCGGAAGAAATAATTCGCGAATTTACGAGCAGAATTCATCCGAGCCTAAACTGAGCCATCGGCCCCAAGCGCGGGAAATGCAATGGGCGCCAACAGGACCCGAAAATAACAAGCCCGCGTTCAACGCGGGAAAATGCGAGGAAGCCAAGTCGTAACTGGTTTTCGTTTTATCCCAGACTGGACGAAAGAAAATAAGATGTTTTCCTTGATGTTTTAGAGCACGTTTCACCTTTTTTAACTGAACAAACAGAACATGCGCAAGTACCAAACACGTCATTATTTCAAAGTCGATTTTGTTTATTCTTTACGCTGTAAAATGCTCTATGGCTCAGCTGGGCGCGGTAGCCACGGACATAAAATAGAACGTTGCAAGAAATATCATTTTATTAATATATATATGGAGGAAATATTCATGGTAACAATTGGCTAATTAAAGTTTAGTTTCCTCGTAACTGTTCCACGCAGGTTCTGGCTCATTAGTCAAGTCAGTAAAAGTTAGTTTATTCTCCAATGTGTTTAGGGTTGTTGATAATATTGGTAATGACCTGGACCTCGAGAAATTCTTCTCTGCTGAATTTTTTTGACAGTTTAGTGTGAAGAAGGAGTTTTCATGCAGCGACGTTGATCGCGCAATTCTAACAACCAAACGATGTTGAGATCTTTTAAGTTCCGTGGAATCTTTTGGTACTTCAGTATTCCGCTGAATTCGTTTCTTTCTTGGGGCAGTTTCAATCTGAACTGTTACAACTTGTTTGTTGTGCTGTTGTGTCGATGGAGCTGAAATGGGTCTTTCCTGTGCTGTGTCATTCGACCTTCGCCGAACCGTATCCGAACAAATCACACCACCGTAAGATTGTGACCTTGTCAAGCGGGGACGTTTTTGTTCCAATTCAAATTCTTCGGCATCTAGCGATGCCACGGAAAAGCGACGTTGCCTAATTTGACGTCCAAGTGCTGACTGCATTCTCTGAGGTTTTTTGCATCTTAACAGTTCCAGTGCAGCTTTCCTTAAGCAGCGGTTTCTATAAAAGTACAGTAGTGGATTGGCGAGAGAGTTTAACTGAAGCATTGTATCTGCCCATCGAAAAATGGAACTTTCGAATAAAATAGGATAAACTCTACCGAACGAGTAAACAATCACAGTCGGAATACCCGAAATATCAAACAAAAATGTTACCAAGAAAGTCGTGTATTAAAGCAATCTTTGTTTCAAGCTTCGCTCTGACCAGGGAATTCACTGAGCGGATCTGGGTTCGATTTTGCTTTCGCACTCCGAGATAAACGTTGACATAGAAGTATATAATCATGAAAAAGCATACAACCCAGGAAAGGCCCAATACAGCCGATACAACATCCACGAGTAACATAAGTCCATGATGGGTGCCCAAAGGCTTGCATTATAATCCCTGGAACAGTCGTTAGTAATGGAAAAAGCCACGTAACGGCAGCGTACTTCTTTAAGCGGACTTTTGTAACGATAGCCTTGTACTTCATCCATTTTACTGTTGCCACATGCTTCTCCCAAGAAATTAAAACCAAATGTAAATACGACACATTGTAAACCGAAAACAGTACATAGATATTAATGGTATCAATCGTACAGATAATGTTAAAGAAAATTCTCTGTAGAACTAACGCGCCTATAGTTGTAGTTAGCGGTATGGATACAACGCGCGCCCACCAAAAGATCAGCCACAGCCATACTAGACAGCAGGATGTTTGAATTCTTTTTCAATTCTCTTCTCGTCTTCATTGCTATAATCACCAAGAGGTTTAGCAGAATGGTAACGGGACAAGCAATGATCGTGACAGCAAGAATGATCTTAGGAGAAGTTGTGTTATTTAAGTCCCAGAGGAATTGCGGCGACTTTGGGCAATAAAACACTGACCTGGTTTTGTTGAAGGAATTGGCGAGTAATTCTGTAATATTCACCGTCATGATCGATACACAATGAAGGTTCGAAAATTAGCTTCTTGATACCTTGGTTCTGGTTTGGTTTTATAATACTTGCTTCTTGTGAAACTTCCGTCTTGACACTTGCTCGGCAGCGCTCGGAAATAATATTCCTTGTAATGGCTGTACTTTTTATTTTACTTGCATGTCAAGTTTTGCATTTTGTTTTTTTACTAACAATAGTTTTCGTAGGTGCATTGTACGAGGTAAATAGAAAGGAAACTAGCCAGTGAACTCAGTCATTATCCATACACAACGACGATTCAACATAATTTTATTTATAGCTCGGTTGCTACGCTTTTTTCGTTTTCTGGTAGTTTTGCTGGCAATTGTTTTCGATGTTTCTTGGAAACAGATTTCTATAAAACATGCAGGAGTGGTCAGAATTGATTTTTTAATCACTTGACGTCAGGCAATTTATTCAATGAATATATCTTAGGGAGAGCAGTTTGTCTTAGAACATCTCGTCTGCTGTATTGCTTTTACGCAAATTTAGCGGAGTTTTTTCAGACATGTCCAATAGGACAGGACGCTGATGACTGACACACAAAACGTTCACTAAAACACACACAATATTGTCAAATATAAAATAATATCAAAATGATCAATAACCTAGTCGTATATGACGCACACATAGGTAAGTTTTTTTCTAAGCCTATGCAGAACTAATTAGCGCCATTTTTTGCAGTTCTCTGCAGCGAATTAAACAGGAGCTTTTAATCCCTTTCTTAAAGCTTCTTTACCCGCACAATGGCTGCACCTGGTTTAGTGTGGCACAGGCTGGTCACGTGTATTTCGCACCATTTCCTCTAACATCAAGTATTTTGTCGCACTGACCCTTGTCGATTTCAAAGCGAGGATAACACACGCGCTTCGACCGCCATTACGTGACATGTTTTATAGCTGACTTCAGGCCACCATTTCAAATAGTATCTATTCGATCGAACGTAAATTTAAAGGTCAAGCAAGTAGTGTGCCTTGAAGCAATTTATCGTGGACGAGATGTTGCTGTTTTACCTATGGTATACGGAAAGTCCATCATATTTCATCTTCTTCCTTCGCTGTTCCTCGACAAAATTAAGTGTGAAAATCAAGCAGCGCCATCTCTTGTTATAACTGATGTTTCGCTGTTGAATGCGTTGATCAAAGTAACGACTGACGCTATCAGCAGTTACACGGCTAAGGAAAACATTTCAAAAAAAATTCCATCCGTTCAAATGCCCGCCGAAGTCAAAACATCTTTCGCGCTGGGGTTCTCTTATCTGACAGTAAAAATCTACATAAACGTGTACCGGCATGCTTTGTTTTTTCAATTAGAGAAACAAAATGGCCACTTTATAAATCACACTCATGTTTCAATTTAGAAATTAGTTTACTAGAATTCTGCTGCTGCAATCTGATTGGCTGAGCTATCGCACACTATCAATATAGGTGGCTTAATGGTTAGTGTGCTGGAATCCGTATCAAATGGTCCGGGTTCGAGCCCTGTCCAGGGTCACTGTGTTGTGCTCTTGGGCAAGACACTTTACTCTCACAGAGCCTCTTTCCAGCTCGCAGGTGTATAAATGGCTACCGGCGAATATAATGTTGGGGGTGACCGTGCGATGGACTAGCATCCCATCCAGGGGGCAGTAAAAATACTCCTAGTCAATAGATGTTAGGAAACCTTCGGCGGCATGGGGCACTTTGGCCCAACCGAATATTTCACTCATGATACTACAGAGAAATGACGCTACTACCGGTCAGTCAATATTCCTTCCTTCCCAAAAAATAATCGACTATAGTTCCCGGTTCCTGTAAACTGAAGCACCAATGTTCTTTGGTATATTCCATCTTCCAACAATTAAAATTGTTCACCTGTTCCAAAAAGACGGGCTAGGGTTACTGAAGTTTATCGTGCGTACATAACTCTCAGTAATTTTCACAGTGATACCAGGCAACTGTCCGTGTTTCATTGATATGGCAATCCTCCAAAGAAGACCGGTTGAGTGTTGTCGAGAGACGGAACGATAAAATATACAACCTCGTTCCCAGGGACTCTCTCTCCCCGCCCCCGGAGCGAGAGAAGAGAGCCTTCTCTCGCTCTTGGGGGGCTGGGAGAGAGAGACTCTGGGAACGAGGTTGGTCTTCGGCAAGCTACGGAAATCTCATCGCAGATTCGGAAATGCTCGTATGGCCTTCGGGAAACATTCTGAAGAACGTTCAGCCTTTACAATCTACTCAACCGAGACAGTATACCGTATTTTATTCGGCAAACCACTTCAAAAGACTATATATGAGAACACGAGAAAAGCTTTACAAGCTTTACAGGCTTTTTGAGCTCGTCACACAATCTTTCCTCCCCAACGTTGTGGAGAAAAGATCGCGTGACGAGCCAAAAGATCGCCTGCGTAGGAGGCTACTGTTATTTAGATTTGACTCATAGACTCGCGAATCATGACTCATTGAATTATTGACTCGTAATATAAAATCTGCAGGAGTATGGGATCCCTGTTTCTTTCGACAGATTCCGTCACTTCTGAAGTATGTTGAAGCATACCAACGTCCATTTAAAATCAAAGTTTTTTTGCGTTGTTTTGTTATGTTTGAAAACCGCAGTATGTCCTTTATTTCTACTTAAGTTGAAATAGCCGAAGAATGAGAGTGTTTTACGGTTTGAACATAAGTAGTATTGTTCATAAGTACCTCATATTTGACTAGGTTATTAGTTGGTTATTTGACATTTTCTTATTAATTCACATTTGACAGAATTATGTGCGTTTTGGTGAACTTTTATCAATGAGGACACTTTGTGATGCCTATAATAAGAAACGTGCATATTGATACCATTCAATTAATCCTTGACATATCAGAGTTTTTTTTTTAGGCTTTTTAAAGAAAGAAGAAAGAAAATCTTTGTGACCAGGCTAGCAAATGATTAACACGCTTCGAAAGACCGTTGGTCTTCTATTGATCACGGCCCTGATAACATCAAGAATGTTTCTGTCGGCAGTGGACGTTGGCGTTTTTATTATTCCGTTTGTTTTTTCTATGCTAGAAAACTATTATTTTAAGGTTTCCTTCAATTTCAAAGTAATCAGAAAAATGACTAAAACACCGTGACATTGGTCCTTTAAACTGAAGATGCGGCCGCTGACATAGCCTACGAGCAGGCTCAAATAAACGTGTTATACATAAATTCAGGTTTATTAACGTTCTTACACAAATACTTCCAAAACAAAACAATTATTGTATACCGTTTTCGCATGATGGCGAAATTATCAAGGTCTCAGTTTGTTTTAGCCATCATAGCCCTCGGCTTCGGAAGATAAACGACAAACCTCGCCTTTAAAAGATTTCGCTATCATGCTCGAGTTTAGCCAACAATTGCCACACAATTATGGACTGCTGGGGAAAATATTGAACAAGATAACAACAACAAAATACAGTTACAAGTCTGGCGTACAACATTTCAGCGTAAAATCAAAAACTCAGCTTTATATATTTATCAGTTGTATTTTTTCGCTAGATCAAAATATATCTACCTCTAATTCTGTTAAAACTTCTGTTAATGCATCTAGCATCGTAAACAACACATCGTAGCGACATTTTCATTGGTAGTTTTAACTAAAAGTCGAGTTTCCAAATGCTCCCTCCATTCTTAAAAACGTAAATAATATACACTTATCTACAAATATGTTATTTGTTTCTCTGTATCTTTTTGTTTTCTGCATTGGTTTTGTTTACAGCGAATTCTAACTCATTTTTCTTTGAGGGGAAGAGACGTGCGTTTGTACATGCAACTTGTCGCTATAGTATCTTGATTCCTACACATCGGTTTCTCGAACAGGCATCAGTTTTAAGTCTTTTTTGCCTTTGTTCTCGAAGTAAATTTGAATCTCTTCAAGCGATTTGCCTTTTGTTTCCGGCACATAAACATAGACGAAAACCACGGCTAGAAACGCTAGACTTCCATAGAACCAGAAGGTCCCCGCCTCCGTGAGTACATCGATGAGCAAACTAAACGTCTTCGTAATGACAAACGAGCAGAACCAATTGAAGAGAGTGGCGATACCACTCGCTATGCCCCTGGCTTTGACAGGGAAAATCTCGCTCATGATCAGCCACGTGCAGGGACCCCAGGCCATGGCAAATCCCACGATGTACACAGCGACACTTGTAACAGCCACCCAGGAAATGTCAATGGCTTGGTTCGCAATGGCGCCGCTTTTTGACGCGGAGTTGATCGTGACGTAGAAGTAGCCTCCCATGCTGAAACAGCTGATGCACATTCCGATGCCGCCCACGATCAACAGGAATCGTCTTCCACCGCGGTCAATCATAAGAACCGACACAGCAGCGGCGAAGAGTTGGATCACACCGATCAGGATTGACACCATGGTACTGTTGTCTTGGAAACCGGCCTTTTGGAAGATCGTTGCGCAGTAGAACATGACGGCGTTGATGCCTGTTGTCTGTTGAAAGAAGTGAATGGTCATGCTGATTGCGAACGGCCGAAGAAGACTGGGTTTGGTGAATTCCCTTAATGACATCTTGTCTTTAACATCTGATAGGAAAGCAAAGATAGATGATTCTTGTTAGTCTAAATGTCGGGAAGGCATAGAGTTGTTATTTTAAGTATAAGTTATGAAGCAATGGAAGGGTACATAGAGTATTCACGCGAACTCAGCGACTTTGCAATGCTTTGCAATGAGGAAACATAACACTTGTAATTGTCCAAGGTAACTGTTTTCAATAACTTTCAACTCTTCTCGATTCCAACAAGATTTTTTTAAGTATCCGAAAATAACAACTAATATTCAAATTAAATAATTTAACGAATACATTTCATTTTGAGCTCAGTTTGTTAACAAACTAACCATCTGCAGTGATCATGAGACCGCCATATATAAAGAGACCTGGGCCCCAGGCTAGGGATAACGAACCCTTTATGACTGCAGAAATGATGCGCGATTCACAAACAATTGAAATCGATCCGTCTAGTTCAAAATCAGTTGCGATTTTCAATTGCGATTGGAATTTGTCTTCCAAGCACGTGCCCACTGCTGGAGAAAACAAACAATTAATTTACAATAAAAATGCCGCTTTGTTATAAAGAAGAGGAATGGGACACTGATTGTAGAAATATATTTATTTCCAACTAACAAAAGCTGTTATTTTCTGTAAAAAAAAAATGACTTATACTCACTGAAACTCTCCTTTATTTCAACCATTTCAGTCTCAATTTTAACATCTGGTCCACGAAGCCACCGCAACGTTTCCTTGGCACGCTCCTCTTTGTTATGAGCCAGCAACCAGCGAGCGGTTTCCGGCATAAAAGTCATGAATATAACCATGCATGCAGGAGGTCCAATTCCTGCTATGGCGGACCAACGCCAATTGAGGGCGTGGCCGATGATGTAAGACACTAAAATGCCGGTAACGATCCCAATTTGGTTGAACGCGCCGAATGCGCCACGAAGGCGACTCGGAGCTGTCTCGGAGATGTAAACCTACGAGAAAATTGGCAAAGCGTAAGTTCCTAAGTTAGGTTACAAAATGCTCCCACTATACAATCAGAGCAGAAAGAATGCAGTGGCTAGGCTGTTAACAGACTCTTCATGAAAAAAGAACGTGAGCGCAAAACAAGAAGGGACAGAATTGGAGCAATCCCTCGCGCGTCCAATTTCACGCTCGCGTCTTTCTCTCGCGATCTTTTTCGTGCGTTCAATGAAAAATAAGAAAATAGAGGGCAGCGAACAGTCAGGCGGGAGACGCGAAGTATCAACAATATTAAGCGCGAGGTTGTAGGGCGCGCGCGTTTATCTGCCATGTCTGCAATCCCACTTTACGCATTCAACTGCCCCGCTCCTCCCGGACGTGTTTTTTTTTTTTTCAGATACTCCCTACATCCACATACAAGTAAAAGACTGTGTTTCAGCTAAGTCACAGAAAAACGTGAAAAAAAAAATCACTTTATTTAAGTGTCAACGTATTTAGCACTGCTGTGCTTAAATTGGGGGCACTGAAAAAAATATATATTGTAAATAGAACAGAGGGCTATGCCATAGAGGGAGGGAAAAGATCAATTTTACAAACTTAACTAACTTATCATGGCCCAACATTTTTTTTTTTGGAAAATTGAGCGCACGGTATGCCGGTAGAAGGAGTGGGAAGGAAAAAACTCAGCTCAAGAAAGTGAAGGCAGACGCAAAAGATGACCGCCTGCGCCCACACTCACTCACTACTAGAGGTATTTACTCACTGGAACAATGAGCGACGCCATCCCTACTCCAAGACCAGAGAAGAACCTTCCGGCGTGAAGCAATCCCTCCACTGTGCCAAAGCCGATCATAAGCCAGCCAGCAGAGAATGGCAGAGCCGTGAGCATGAGCGCGATCTTACGACCGAAGAAATCGATCATCCATCCACCAAGAGGACCACCCATCATGGCACCGATGTTGAGAAGAGACTGGTGAGAGAAGAAAGAGATTCAGTATAAACTGGGAAACCGTGTTGGTGGTTTTTCAATTTATCGACCTGTAATATAGGAAAGGTACCCCTTACGGGCGGAGTTCCTCCCCCCTATATTTACTATATATAGGGAGTACCCCACGGGGGGGACGAGCCGGTGAGTCACACGATCGACACGCCTTGGAAAAATTGCACATTCCTTCTTTTGAGTTTGTCTTTCGTAATCCGTTTTAATCTTCCTCTGTCGTAACCATCCCTGTTTATGAACGCAGACGTATTTCCGGCTGTCGATTATCTACAAGCGACAGCCGGAAATACGCCTGCGTTCGCAGGTTATCTTGAGTGGGACAAAGAAAAAAAAAAATCTGAGTCCCCGACGGGAATCGATCTACCCTGCGAGCAGAGTTCCCTTTCAATCTTCCAAAGATCGAAGCGACTCTGTGCATACTCGCAGGGTAGAATCGAACCCATGGCCTCCCAGATACCGGTTGCCTGGTCTAACCACACTGAGCTACGAGAGACTCTTGGTGAGCTCCCGGGGCATCTAATCGAACAGTTCGATAATCGAACCCAATCGAACACCAATCGTTCGATTGCCGAACTCAATCGAACATAATCGAACTCACAATAAAATTCTGCCAATCGAATACAATCGAACGTTCGATTACCGAACGCTCGGTAATCGAACTCAATCGAACGTTCGATTACCGATAGGACAATTTTCACATCGCATGATAGGCACTAGGCTCGATTTCTCGAATCCCGGGAGAGTTAGTCTTGAGATTTCGTTTATAAGTATATTGCAATGTTTATCTGAATAAAAGAAATCTCGTGGAATCCCGGGAGAGTTAGTCACGAGATTTCGTTTATAAGTATATTGCAATGTTTATCTGAATAAAAGAAATCTCGTGCAATCCCGGGAGAGTTAGTCACGAGATTTCGTTTATAAGTATGTTGTAATGTTTATCTGAATAAAAGAAATCTCGTGGAATTTCCGGGCAAGTAAGTCACGAGATTTCGTTTATAAGTATATTGCAATGTTTATTTGAAGAAAAGAAATCTCGTGGAATCCCGGGCGAGTTAGTCACGAGATTTCGTTTAAAAGTATATTGCAATGTTTATCTGAATAAATGAAATCTCGTGGAATCCCGGGAGATTTAGTCACGAGATTTCGTTTATTATAATTAACATTGTTAACAAAGTAAAGTTTTTCACGAGATTTTTTTTATTAGTACTAAATGCACAAATCACGAACTTCGTCATTGTCTGAGGAACATGTGTAAGTATTAACCTAGCCTCCGAGTACACAGACGTTCTTTGGGCTCGTCACGCATTCCTATTAAAGGTAATATAAAGAAAGTCTTGTGGGTCAGAGGCCTTGATTTGTAAGAAAATATTGTGGCTTGAGAATAAGACAAAGAATTAAAGCGTCCTAGGTACTAAAATTAATGATTACCATTCTTTCTCTGCCCTTGCGAAGCTAACCTTCTCCGCAACAAACGCTAAAGAGTTTTTCCGCGCGTTCAAAAGTAAAATCCTCGCGTTGGCTCGACACAAACCCAAATGCTTAACGAAAGAAAATCTGCTCTACACGGTCTGTATCTGTTGCGGTTTGTTCGATGCGATAAGAACCTCGCACAGCTTTACAAGTAACTAGAGATGTAAACCGCACAGGAAACTATATGTGAAATGTTTTGGACATGTCTATGAAAACAGTCCGCGCGCTATATGCAGTTTCACATTCGATCTCGTCAATGACTCGAACATGTAAAAGAAACTTGCATCGTAGAGTGCCTCTCATCTCACGATTCACAACTCACTGGAAATATCTCCTTTTCTTACCTTTCGGGCTGTCATCAGATGTTGTAAGGACAACTTAATTTCTTACGTTACTTGACTTCCGAAATAGTTATTGACTAGAATTGAAATCGCAGTAACGCCAATAAATAACGCTGTAGGGACTTCTAGCTTTACTAAATATGTTTTTAAAAAGTTTTTTTTTAAGAGGATCAAAAAGGTTATCCCAGGAAGACTTTTCATGGAGTGGCCCATGCCGAGATAATTACACTTCCGCGAGAAGGCTATCGAAGCTTGTACAAACATTTTAAAGCTAAGGCCCGGTTCAGACGCCGTACTTTTCATGAGCCGAACTCAATTCGAATTTGGACCGACCCAAATTGACAAAAGTACGCCTCTTGATTCAGACGCCGTACTTTTTGGCCGTTCCTAATACAGTTCCAATAAAACCAGGCAAAATACATTATAATAATTTATGAATTAGGATCGGCACATGAAAAGTACGGCGTCTGAATCAAAGCCGTTCGAAAGGCGTTCCACAGGCGAAATTCTCGGCCAAGCCAGGCGGGAAGAACGGGTAAGCCGTTCCAAATTGAAATAGCCGTTCTAATTTGATTCAGACGCCGATCTTTTCATGTACTTAATTCAAGGAATTAGGTTCGGCTCATGAAAAGATCGGCGTCTGAACCGGGCCTAAGAAGGTTTATATCACGATTTGTTGCGATTACATTGCGGATGAACCAAATACTCTTTCACTAACACTTAAACGAGTACAGTTAGAATTGGAGCCCGTGAAAGAAAATCAAGGTCTAAAATATCTTCAGAAAAACTATGCGAATGTTAGTTATTCAACTTGACTAACTTGAAGAAAGGACGTTTCAGTGTTCAAAGCGACGTATTGTATAGAAATAGACAGGATATATAATGCGAACCTCTAAAATATATGAGAGGTATAACAATTACGGCATATAAAATGATTGAACATAACACGATAATTATAATTTTATAATGATTAAGATCGGCTTTGATAGAGCAGTGTCTTGCTTGTCAAATAAAAGCGATTTTTTTTCCAAAAACTTGTAGTTTTATTTCACCAAATACTGGACAAATCTACGGTACACTAATTAACATATGATACTTAAACTACTTACGAAACGATATTTACACTACAAATAATAAAATTATAGGCAATTTATACTAACACGAAGGTAGAACTGAAGAAAAGAAAAGCGATGACGTTTCTCCGTCAGCGCACTGGGGGCCCACACAAGCTGCTTGGCTAATCAGATATTTTACTTATTTATTTTTTTATGTTCCTCCTGGATAACATAATCAAAACATTCTTTGCGGCCTTGTGACCCAAATAACGCAGTGTATATATGGAAGGCTAGATGTGTAAAGGAAGACAGAAATTGATTCTTCAAACGATCGAATTCTAGGTAAATATCGCAAAGAATGAGACATATTTGAATGGGAAAAACATATTCAAAATTCAATTGTAGACTTTTCCAACCCCTTAGATCGCATCCATTACGTGGGGTAAAGGTCAGCTTCGTTCCTAGTTTTTTGTTGTTTTTTTTTTTCACCGAGATAGCGCTCTTTTATTTCTCGCCGGTTCCGTCAAAACAAGTAGTCTTTGCAATTGATTTTAGGGTTTTATGTTCGTTCCACCTCCTGCAAAGGGGTTTTCACAGGAATTTGTAAAATGAAGATATCCAGGGGAGAAATCGGACGGGGAGTTTTATCTTACAAGAAAGCATTTCTGAGTGCAAGCTTACAAGCAAAAGAAGCATTCACTGATGGAACTGGTGAGAGTTTGTTCGCGTGAGGCAGCAAGGGCAAAGCTTAAGAGTTCAAGGCTGGAGTGAAAACGCCTCATTCCGCGCTTAAAATAAACCAAGTAAACACTGGTAAATGCTAATGTAAAACACCTTACCCCAAACCAAGTGATGCCATCTTTATCAAGATGCAGGTCCGTAGCATTGACGTTCTCAAGCTGAGTCACCGCAGCTGAAGAGTAACCCATGCCATATCCAAAACTGAAAGGACCAAACGCCGCAACGAAAGACGCAATCAGAACGGTCCAAAGACGTTCGTTGGTCTTTTTCTTTTCCGGCCGATCGCCCATGTAGTAATCATAGTAAATTTCATCCCTCATAGTGCTCACAATATCGAGTAAAACGATGTATTTCCAAAAAATAATATATAAACGTTACACGAAGAACGTATTTCTTTGAGAGATTCGAAGAGTGATGATATTCCAGGAGTCCGGTTTCTGCCAGTCGCTTCACGTGATACTCCCATGATGACCTGTCGTGACCTCGACTGATGTGAGGAAATTGATCGGCACGTGATCATGTGACGGAGCGTGTGCTCGAGCACACGTGAAAACGAGCGTGTTTGGACTCTCTTTGGTTATTCTGTGTTCTTCGGTAATAATACGTTCGTCATTATGGCATTTGCATTAGCTTTATTTACTTAATTTTCTGGCCCGGATTCCTCTACCCTAGCTGGCATGCATGGCATGCAATATACAATAACAACCGGTGTCACGACACGACGTGCGTGATTGATATTCCTGCGGATATTATAACCTGGCCTGTCATCATATTAAGGTCATTCCTCTGTTTTGCATTGGGCATCCTTACGGCGCATAAATTTGTGCGTGATTAGCGCGCTCACATTAAGAAAATGGCTGCTTTTTCTTTTCGGCTTGGCTCATGCGCGAGGTAAATCGTCGTTTTCTCGTAAACGAGCACGGTGACCTATCAATTTTTTCTCTTTTCCTGAGTCCAGTGAACGCCTCCTTTCTATACAGAGAATATAAACAAATTTCTATTGTTGAAACTTTAGTAATCAACGGAAACGTAAACTTCGCCGCTATCAGTGAAGATAAATTTGTGGCCTCGAGAACACTGTACGTTTGGAACAAGTTCAATCGCTGTCGTGCCTTTGTCCTCTTCAAGGTTCTTGAAGTCGATGCAGTGCTTCTATTGATAATACCACGTTTTGCGTCCTATTCCCTATTTTTTTTCTGCCCCCGCGAAACGTTAATTGAACGGTTCAAATGACACTTTTCTGGATCGATTCAGGAGGCTGATATTGTAAGGAATTATGGAGTAGATTCGAAGTCCTCCTGCTCCCAAACGAACACGGGGACCCCTCTTTTTTATTTTGAAATTTAGGTCCCCTTACGATGAACGATCAATAGACAAAGTTTGAATGTTCTATTGTCAGTTCTATTTCAGAGGAATGACCTTAAAGAGGGTCCTTAAACATTGTTTCTCAGTTGGTGCCTTGCAAAACTAGAGTGTCCAAACACAACGCCACCTTACAGGATTTCAAAGTAGTTTGCGTTCAGTAGCACTTCGAATCTTTTCAGAAAGTGTATTGAATATCTATTAGAGAAATCATGCATTGTGGCTTGTAAACTGTAGTACCACACGTCAGCCTACGGACTGTGACCTAAGTTGATGACAGCCAGGTTTATTAATAGTCACCCGCAACACATGATCTGACTATACATCCTCCTTCTGAGGCTCACATGACAATTTCCTATTGTGAATCTTGGTGTAAAGTATCATAAACGTGCTAAACACAATTCGATCCAGCAGGCTGTTTTCCGCAGGCTATGCAAATATTGTCTTTTGTTCTCATCATTAGAAGTGATAGGTTCTTTTTAGTAGTACCTAGTATCCGCAGCTCAAAAGAGCCGTTCGTGGCGAACCGGAGAACTGGCGAAAAATCCCTAGGGGGGTACTCCCATAAATTTCGGATAGGGGTGTGCCGGAAAGGTTCTTAAACCCTGACCCTATTTAAGGATAAAGAAAACGAAAATTGATACACTTTTTAAGGCCCAAACCCGAAAGATGACACCCTATTCAAGGAGAGGAGAAGTGTTGGGTGACGATCCAAATAACGGCTAACCGCACACGGCAAAACACTAATCTTTACAAAATCGCTTTGCTACTAGTTGATAGTTTATAGTTGGACATTTATTTTAGCTGATAGAATTTAGGTACCCTATCTACGGATAACACCGGGAACACAATGCCAAAAATGATACCCCATTTAGGGACCGAGAACCTCAAAAACCATACCCTATCCCGGGGCACATACCTAATATAGCCCATATATGGGATTGCCTCTTCCCCCCCCCCCCCCCCCCCACGGGCGCCCGGGCGAAAATCGTAGACATCGTAGCTGTCAGTCTCCTGTCAAAAGAACTGAAAAGCCTTGACCCGCACGCACTGGCACGCACTGCGAACTGCCCTGCACGCGTTGCAAGCGCGTGGCAGACACTAACCAGCTACCCACATGACCCAGGCTCGTGATTACCATCACGCGCCTACACTGACCCGTGACACTGAGCATGCTGAGTGATTCTCAAGAAAGATTTATAATGCTCTTACGGAGGGTAAGGAAGATGCAAACGCGCTATGTCATCCTTCAGAAATTACTACTTTTACGGTGAAACGAACTCAACCGGGGCCACCCAACGTTTTTTTAGCCAATCACAAGACAAGTTCAGAACAAAAGAATTGGACTTCCTGCCTACATGAGCGGACCAATCACAGTAAGGGAAAAATATAACTGCTGATGAACGAACTCGAATTCTTTTGTTCTGATCTTGTCTTGTGATTGGCTAGAAAACGTTGGGTGGCCCTGGTTGAGTTCGTTTCACTGTATTGCTAGTTTTCCTCACCTAGCCTGTGAACAGGTTCTTCTCGGTTCGCTTCGCTCGCCAATATCTTTGGGAACCTGCTCGCAGGCTCAACAAGTTGTTTTTATATATAGCACAGGCTTACCATGCCATGTTTGTGAAGAGACAGGCACGCCCCATATAAATATTCAAATTTTCTCACTTATCGCTATTGTAAATATTTAAGCTTCCAAAAATCGGCTTTTACTGTTGTTCATTATTCCACTATTGCGCCATTTTACCATATTAGGGCAAAAGAACGCGCAAAATATGCCACGTTATTATTCTGTAGAACAGGGCAAATATACGGACTGAAGGCGGAGCGACAAAATGGCCGAACTAAACTTTAATTTTTAGTGGATTAATAAATCCCTTATTCGATGGTTTAACATATAATACGAGCGGACATTTTGCTCATTGCTTGTATTTTTCCTCGCCCCTTCGGGGCTCAGAAAAATACCACGCAACTCGCAAAATATCCGCGCGTATTTTATGCTAAACCATAGAATAAGGTGTGTGTATTTGCAACAAAATGAAGTAGAAATATTAGTGCGTATAAATTAATTTCCCACTTTACGTTGTTTTCTTGCTTTGCCGTTGAGATTTTCGAAGTATTTCTTTGGGGTGCCCCAGAGCAGATTTTGTAGTGGAACACGTTCTGCTTTCTAGGGCGGGCATAGGTGGTAATTTTGACCAGAAAGATATTCTTTTGGCTACATTCCAGATCAGAGGCGGTACCCGATTCTTGAATGTGGAAGTTGCACGCCTTGTGTAAATATCTGTATTCTATACACGAGTCAAAAACTTAAACTCATAGAACTGCTCTCGCACGCTTCAAGTCGCCCCCAAAACATGGCGAACATATTTCTACAGCAGTTTATTGCAAATACACAGCAACAAAAGCCGGTTTTAAGAGCCTTAAATATTTACAATAGAAATTGGTGAGGAAATTTGAATATTTATGTGGGGCATGCTGTGACCTCACAAACAAGGGATGGTAAGGCTGTGGATATAGAGTCAATATAGTATGCCAACACCTTCCTCCGAGTTACATTTTTAGTGAAACTCCTAGTGAGCGGTCGCCCTGAGCCCAAAGAAAGTGTCCACTTAGGAGAGATGTCCACGCTAAAGTGTCAGGTTAGAGATGTAGTGCTCTTGTGAAAAAGCTAAACCTCAAGAAAACCAGCATGGAACTAACCGCAAGTAAACCAGAGTGGAACTAACTGCCGAGCAAACTGGAGTGGAACTAACCGCAAGCAAACCAGAGTGTAAAATAACTGCCGAGCAAACTGGAGTGGAACTAACCGCAAGCAAACCAGAGTAGAACGAGCCACACGTAAAGTGGAGTGCTTGTAAGCTAATTTGTGTACAGGCAACCAGGGTTCAATACATAATAACCTACTTTGTTTAAAAATCACTTTGGCTCATCACCGGATTCATTACATTACTCATAGAACCATTTGACCCATAAAACATCCGAGGAAGATCCGTGATCTTTCAACTAAATGTCGTCAAAGTTCGGATTATTTAGCGTCAGCGAACATGACGCCATCGTTACGTTATCTTCACATGCGAAAGATGTCGTATCTTTTGTAGTTTTTCTGTAAATAGATCTAGAAAAGAACAACTTTCTGGTGTAAAATAGCAACTTTTGGCCAACTTTTCGACAAATTTTGAGCAACTTTTTGAGAAATGCCGAGCAACTTGTGAACAGCCTTACTTTTTTACAAAGGACCAGAGAAACCAGAACTCATATGATCTCCAACTCTATCTCGAAGTGCATCGAAGCAATTTGTTTATGTACGCTGACGACCACCAGGTATATTTCGATGGAACACGCATCGAATCTGTAGCTTCCTCCCTCAAGAATGAAACAAAAACTGTATCGCAATGGTACAACCTTCTCCAAGCTAATTCGAGCAAATACCAAATTTTAGTCATGGCACCCCAACGGGGTGACAAGCATGCAAAGGACACGTGTACCCTGACAATTGACGATCAGCAAATTAGACCGACGAGGAACCTGCTATGAAGATACTTGGAATAAACATGGATGACGAACTCTCCTTCAGCGATCATGTCAGCGACATGTGCAAGAAGGCCAGCCAAAAAGTGGGTGTGTTAGCAAGACTTCGTAATCTCATTTCATGCGAGACAAAGTTCCACTTATATCTAACTGCAATAATCCCTAATTTAACATACTGCCACACAGTTTGGCACTTTTGCAAAGCTTCTGACAGGCGCAAGCTTGAAAGGGTACAAGAACGCGCGCTAAGAATCATCTTTAACTCCAAGACAGACACCTACGATGCTCTTCTTAGCCGTGCAAAGCTACCCTCCCTTCATAATAGA
This sequence comes from Meandrina meandrites, assembly GCA_963693305.1. Taxonomy (NCBI): domain Eukaryota; kingdom Metazoa; phylum Cnidaria; class Anthozoa; order Scleractinia; family Meandrinidae; genus Meandrina; species Meandrina meandrites. Next base: position 15,107,643 of record OY855907.1, on the reverse strand, counting down.
CGTCTTCAGGATATCGCGATCCAAATGTTCAAAGTGAAAAACGGCCTTGTACCTGACTACATAATAGAACTTTTTAGAAATTCGAACAAGGGCCATTCTCTTAGAAACGCTGACTTCGATCTGCCTCGTTTCTCTTCAGTTCGTTATGGAAGCACTCCATTAGATACCTTGGTCCTTACCTTTGCATGGTCAAAACTGAGCGCAATTAACAAAAATAGACTGATTGACTGATTGATTGATTGATTGATTGATTGATTGATTGATTGATTGATTGACAAAAATAGACTGACCATCGGTAACTTTAGAAAGAATATTAGAAACAAAGACCTCAGTGCTCTAATCGAGGATGCGTGTTCAAAATGTCTTATATACTCACTTGAATATCAATTTTTATTTCTCTCTTGTATTATATTATATTTGTAATTTTAGAAACAGTTTTTACATTATTTATTCTTATTTATTATTGTACACTGTAAATTTTAATAATATATTGTAAAGTAGCCTAGTGTACCCAATTAATTCTTAATTCGTATTCTTAACTGTACATTTTAAATCTTAATATATTGTAACGTAGTAGTGTCCCCAATTAGCTTCTGTGAGCTAAATACCTACCCTGACACTTAAATAAAGTTATTATTATTATTATTATTATTATTATTATTATTATTATCTCCATAATATGGATACATTGACGTGCTAAAGACCACGAAGCTCAGGCAACCCACCTGCAGACCCAACTGGAACTAGACCTCTAATGGACCCCAAACGTTTAGCGTCTCTCCGCAGTCTCGCACTCCGTTAACTAGCTCCAAACTTTCTGTTCGAAAATCGTGCGCGTATGCTAAAAATACGACTGTTTTGCAGTTTTGATTGTGCCAGTTTGTGTTTCACTGTTACCAGTTTTGTTTAAAAAAGATGTTTAGGAATTATTTTCCAAAATTTAAACAAATTTAGCCTGCGAACAAAACTCTAATATTTCCTCACGCGGAAGAGGAAATAGCCGACAATAATGCATCAGTCAATTCCAGCAGTGCCCATCCCCCCCCGGGCAACCCCTGGGCATTTCCTAATGTTGCCCGTCCCGGGGGTGGGGCATTTACGTACCTCGAGTTGACCCCCGGGCATTTGACACGTGGTTTCGAAACCGTGGAGTGAGTCGCGTATTCGTGATGGAGGCGTTTATAGGCCAAGACGTGGACTACGTTGCAGATTAGCTAGTCCATGAAGGACTAGAGAAGCTCGTGGATGTTTTTGAAGGTATATTTTCTGAATTTTAGATATTTCTTCATTGTCAAGAAGCAACAACTTGTATTATATTCTTATATCACCTATCGAGGGATTGAAAACAATCAACCCGGGAGCGGGGCATTTGCCCGGTTCCATCATCCCCACCCCGGGGAATTTACCAAAGAAATGCTAATGCCCGGGGGTTAGCCCGGGGGTGGGGGATGGGCACTGCTGGAATTGACTGATGCATAATTAAAGAAGTCTGGAAATTTTAAAACACCATGAAGTGACGTCATTAAAGGTCAAATGAACCAAAATTTTGATTTTTCTTTATTTTCGCCTAATCTGTTAATTAAGAGCCAAATAATCATATTCTAAAGTTTCAAAGCAATTGGACTTTGTATCGCAGACATATTGCAAGTTTAAAAGTGCTTATTTTTGCCCTTCATAATCGCCGAGCGGTCAGAAAAATTGTCGGAAACACAACTAAGACGTCACTGTTGGTGACCTGTAAGATTGCGCGAAATTCAAAGCCGTTCAGTTCTGAAGTTCACCAAGTCGGTGACTTCGTTTAAAGCGGAAAATCATGGTGTTTTGAGCAGCAATAAACTGAACAAATAATACAAAGTCTAGAGTAAGTACTTTTAAGTTTTCTAAAGATTGTTGGGTTGTAAAAATTAAAAGAGAATTGTTTGAACCAAGACAAGCACTGACGCATTTATGCGACTCATTTGTATATGTAATCGCATGGGCCCGAGGGCAATTAAGGATTAATTTCACACGCATTTTCAAAGTTTTTACAAAATTTGGAAAACTTTGAAAATGCAAGTGAAATTAATCCTTAATTGCATGAGGTCACATTGCGATTACGTGTTTATCGCATAAAGGGCAAAATTGTGTACAAAAGAAAACTTAAACGAGGTCCGCCATGGCGTAAACCGGTTGGCAAGAATATTTGTTCGTAGCAAAATGACCACATAAATAATCAACTTATGTCGAGAAACAGTAAAAGTAAGCATAACACAGCATGTGCAATTCACTCATAATAGTTCCTTCACAGATAAAACTGAATGCAGTTTAAATTTTATTTACCTTTGTTTACGAGGCGTCCGACCGCGCAGAAATGCTGCATCGATGAAAGTCATAAACAAAGTGTCCGAGCGAGCTTTAATAACTTCTTGAACCTGACATTCTCCTTTCCACAGCGAAAACTGTAAGTACCAACAAAATTTATGCTCTTTCCAGACTCTGTTTCTAATAAGGCGAAGCAAGCAAACGAAGAAATGTTATCTTTCAGTGTCGATTCAGTGGTCTCAGCCGCCATGAATTTCTATTCTCTGTGCAGCGCCAATCGTCCAGAAGTTTTTTCGGGCTGTGACAAACGAATTTGGATTGAAAAGTCCTCTCTCTATTCCACCAAGGCACCACTCATTTCTGCCTATACCGATTTTCTTTCACATTTGATGAAACAACCGCATTTATATCAAACTCGGCTGCACTGCGTTTCTGAACTTTTTTCAAACTCGTTTTTAAGCGGGAAACCAACTCAGTGCAGACAACGCGCGCTCAGCCAATCAGGATCAAGTAATCATGCCCTCTTGATTACCAAAAAGTGCCCTCGTGATTAAGAAAAAATGCCTTCTGTCTCAACCAATCAGCGTTCAGTAATTTTGCCCCGTATGTGATAACACTGAAAACTGTATTAAACAAAATCTTTCAGTAAGGAGGTTTCTGGGTTCTGCCTTCAAGTCTCTAAGACTTGACCTTAAAGAGGATACAGTCCCAACCACGTTTTGATCAGAAAATTAAATACGGCGAAGAATGCCCACCGAAGAACAGAGAGACTACGTACAACTGTTCATTCATCTTTTGCTTAATGTAGGAAGTTGGAAGTGAGGAATTTTAATAACTAGAGCTTGCTAGTATTTTTATTATGATTATTTACACTTTTAGTTTGTTGGTTTGGCTTAGCAAGTATTGCGAACTTCACTATCGATTCAATTATTCTCACCAAACGCAACTTCCACGTGCAAAATATGGACCATAAACAGGTAATAGAAACAAACCTCTCAGTGTCCGCGGAGACAGTCGGTAAACGCTCTGTATTTGTTATTCACCATTGAATTTTCTTTCAGCTGAAAACGACGTACACGAATTTATTAATTCATAAAGTTTTTCCCTGTGTGATGGTTTGCGGTTTCGAATTTGCATTGAGAAATATCCTTTCATTCAAATAAAACTTTTTGTGTACAAATTTATTTTTGTGTTTTGTGTGACTCTCGAGTACGAAGAAGAAAATAATGAATACAATCTTAGCTTTTGGCCACATCGTAGAACAACTTCGCGCTCATACCGATCCGGGTTTCAAGACGCACACGTCCTGATTATATATAATTGCGTGCAAATCCAAAAAAAAACTGCATTTCAATTGAGGTATATAACAAAATTATTTGTTCCATACCAAGCTGAGCGGACTGATGATTTTTATTAGTCATCCAGTGTTTGAAATCCTCCTATATCAGACTGACTCAAACTCTCAAACTTTACATTATTCGCTCTTCAAATGACGATCTTCTCTTCGATCGCAAAGCCGTCAAAAAAATTATTACGTCACAAAATTCAAAGCTCGATCCAGTCTTTCCATTCCAGTGCACGGTCATTTTGGAAACGTTTTCGTGAAGCCTTCGGAAATCTTCGTAGTTTTTGCTTTAGTTCACGCTTTAAGGCTCAGAGAGCAAAATTTCTTCATGAGTTTACTTAACCCTTAATATGCTAAATTAACTCCAAAAAACACGTTTTTTTAACCGTTAAATTGATTTTTTTGGCGCTACGGTGCTAAATTTCTCTTAACTTTGCCAGAAATGCATTTTCTTACACTGCAGTAAGATTTTGAGGAAGATTTCATGTAAAAATGTACAATATTTTACTTTGGCGCATGCGCATAAGCCAATTTTTTTTTCTGCCGAACAATTCCAATTTTTTTTCTCGCTGCGTTGCTTTTCGTTTTTCTCTGCTTTCTTATTCTCTCTACCTTCTACACTTTACATCCTTTCTTTTGACCTGAAAAGTTTCGATCTTTAGCAATGAAAAGTTGTGGAAAGGAGACTATGATCAAGTACAGGTATATTGGCCTGTTTTACCACTAATTTTGCATTAAAAACTGATCACGTTTTTTTTTTTCGATTAGCTCTGTCATATTGCAGTCGATCGTCAAAATGGACAGTCCTGTGCAGAGCTGTGGAGAGATCTATCCAACCGGTATTATATTAGTTGCATATCCCAAGAATCTGCTGACGTGCAAACTCGTGACGTCACAAGTGGTTTAGCGTTTGATTGCTTTAAAATCGCAAAAGAAAGAATGTCGAAAATTTGGTTCATTTGACCTTTTAAACCAAGAGGACTTTGAACCACACGTACGTGTTTCATTCCGCGCGCAGTCTTCCTCAACTCATGTGACAAACCACTGGAAATATTTCGTCTTTCGTTACCGGCCAGAATGTTAGCGACAGGAAGAAGCGACAGGTGGTTTATTTGCAATAATCGTGCATCTTCGAAGCATCTAAAATGGCTGATGCAGAGTTAGACAATTCAATTCAATCTGATCGAATAACCGGCAAAGAGAGAATTTGTAGAGCTGTCCTCGCCACTTTTATCGCAGCTCTCGGTCCTTTAAGCTATGGGTACTGTCTTGGCTATTCCTCTTCAGCTTTGGAGGATTTAGAACAGGCTAATGCACCTTCCGCTGTTCATTTAAGTGCTGGTCAAGGGGCCTGGTTTTCGGTAAGTGTGTTCTGTTTTTGCAGTGTGATTTATTTTTGTAGTACACGTAAGCTTAAGGTGATTCCTCAGAAATAAAACCGCCCTATCGATTTTTTTTAAACTTTCGCAGAATGTTCCCTACCAAGCACTGTTTCGAAAAATACAATAAAAAAGATAGGTCACCATGGTCGCAAGAGAGATATAATGGACCAGGCTTACCTTATTTATGCCTGTTCTGGTACTAATCGCGCGCATTATTTCATCGGTCCACATAACATTTTACGGTAGCTAGAAGGAAAGTCTGTCGAAGTAATACTGAAGAAAAACTCGATAGGTAGAAAATCCTTAGCATAAGGAACAATGCTATATATATATATATCTTATGGAAAAATTCAAACAACATCGAATCAAAGCGTTCCTCAGGTCATCGTTTTCAAGGTCATAATTTGCGTCCTCGAGTAACGATTTTGTGCATGCATTCAGCTATATCTTTTTCATTCCCCGATGAAATTTTTTTAAAATTGTCTAGCTCAAAGAGGACAATTTACACATCAAACTTCTGCCATAAAAAATATAGGTCACCATGCTTGTTTACGAGAAAACGACGATATATATCTCTCGCGAGCCAAGCCGCATAGAAAAAAGCCGCCATTTTGTTCATGTGCGCGCGCTAATCACGCGCAAAATTCTGCCCAAAAGGGATGCGCAATGCAATACTGAGGAATCACCTTAGTTACTGCCGCGGGGAAGCGAGCGGGAATATTTCCTCAGTTTTGATCCCGATCTGTGTACGTTATACACTTAATGTCTGGTCCCGAGGGAAACAGTTAGTTTTGTTTTCCCGAGAGTCTCGATGTTTCCCGAGACGAAGTCGAGAATCGAGGGAAAACAAAACTAACTAGTTTCCCGAGGGACCAGACATTAAGTCCTTTGTTATACAACCAAAGGATGAATAAATTAAACAAACGAACGAAAAAAAATATGCGTTAACAACAGCACGCCTGAGCACGACTTTATTTCTTCTATAAAATAAGCTTACTGCAAATGTAAAAACACATCGTAAACTACGGACAAAAGAAAGCAAAGAACCGACTTACTTCAGGTATTTTCGAAATCCTTCCGTTCTAAAAGTTTTTTGACTTCGTTTCTCGAATAAAAAGTAGAAAGCGCCGGTTTTAGCCACAAACTGTTCCACTGTGTTTTACGAACTTTCGAAGAACTGACAACAAATTTCCTGGAATCGCCGAGAGTGAGCTTCAAAACATCACGCCACAATCACGCCACCGGTCTTAGGCCCGTTCCAAACGCCGCTCCACTCATGTGCCGAACCTAACTGGTGAATAAAGTACGGCAGAAGAGCGGCGTTTGAATCAGTTTGGTCCGGCAGTTTTAATTAGTTTCGGCAAAAAACGTTAGGTTCGGCAGGGTCTGCCGCACTATGCGGCATTGGAGCGGCGACTGATTCATACGGCGTTCTTCTCATGTGCTGAACCTAATGCATGAATTACTGTAATGTATTTTCGATATAACAGCGCTCGTGATTGGTCTAAAGTGGAGTGGCGTGACTATGTCTGACCAGTCATGCATGAAGCACGACGGCATAAAATTCCGGGGAAATTACTTCGCTCACCGGGCTCGTAT